>NSJW01000094.1:0-580338 GCA_019955255.1 Castanospermum australe
AGCATTAAGATCACTCAAATGCTCATCTGGGCATCTGTGGCTGGGCTCAAGTCTCAAACTTTTTGGTGTGAAAGTGGTGCAGAAAGCAATGGCGGAGAAACCAAGATTGGCGAATGCAGAAACAGAAAGAGAAGGAAGAATGTTTGTGTGTTTCAGGGCGTTTGAGCCGCGGACTGAGAGTGAGTATGTATTGTTGAATATCTGTCGGTCAAGAAGAAGGGAACGTGAATACGTTTCTCCAAAACCGGTAAAGTAGCTGATTGGTTGAACGATGTCTAGATATTCAACATAAAAAAACAAAAAAAGAGAAATTTATCCCAAATTGTTCTCTCTTGATTGGATGCTAAGGTGCCATAATTGAATTAAAATTATTGCGTGGAAAAATGACCGAATCATTTATTTTATTTTGTGCTTTTGTCATTACCTGAAGATTTAATTTTAAGTTAATGCTACTTAAATAATTTTCTAAAGAGTTATTATTCAGTTTTAAATTAATTACAAATTTCAATAAAATATTAAGAATGTTATAAAGTGGTTTTTATTTAATTTTGAGATTGACCCCATCAATAATCTTAGAAGGGGTGCATGATACTAATATGAAAAGATAACTCATGACACATATATATAGATTTGTAAAAAAATTTACATCTTATAAAAAATTGTTCAACAATGTAAATAGACAAGACTTTTTTCTGAAGTAAATCTCATATATATATATATAATCATTAATTAGGTTGTAGAGAGTTGTAAATCTCATTCACAATAAGTGCTTGGGTGTATTAGAATTAAAATTTGAGCGTTGAGCGATTATTCAATGTAAGCTTTATTTATCATAATAAATTTTCTTTGTCCAAAAATGTATACCTATAGTCCATGTCTATTTCTCTTTTTGCTATGCTCTGTGCAGTTGATTGCAACCAAAAAGATAAATTGACAAACATAAAATTGATTAAAAATAATAATTAACTTGCTTAAAATGATAGATTCTAAAAAATCGAGGTGATTTTTTTTTTCTCTAAAAACTATTCAATGAGTGGAAGAAGGCAGGAAAGGGATTGGCAGGGACGACGGTCCCCAATCCTTAAAACCCTTCTTTAAATTTTTTAACATTTTAAAAAAAAAGTTTTATATAATCTTATACATAATAGTTCATTTGGATAAATTTTTTAAAAAATATTTTTTATATATCTTATTTTAGTAAAAAATTTTTAAAAAATAATTTGTATTTAGATATAATATTTAAGAAGTACTTTTAAATAATAAAAAGACTTTTAAATTTATTTGAATAAAAAAAATAAAAATACTTAATTTATATCAGAATTACTGAAAAAGACATCCAAATATAAAATATAATGAGTTATGATATGAAAGATATGATTAAATGAACTAGTATAATAGGGACGATAAGATTTTTAAATATGTCATAATAACAATGTCATGAAAAATAAGACATAAGGTAATAACAATATGTCTAATTGTATACTAAAAGGCTTAACAACACATTACTAATGTTGTTCTATTTTACTTTTTTTAAGTGGTATGGTAATTGAAATCAGAATTTAATTTAAGATATTATGATACAATAACTTAAAGTTGCACTGTTTAAAATGTAATTCGTAAAATTTCCTAAAAATGTTTATGTAAATAAAGTTTATAAGAAGGAAAAATAAATAATATAAAATATAATTTTTAAATAAAGTAAAGGATATTTTTGTCATAAAATTTTATTAAAAACTACTTCTTCTTCTACTTTTTTTAAAAATTAGAGATCATTAATTTCTAAAAAAAAAAGAAGAAATTAATATTTTTTAACTTTTATTTTTTTTTAAAGTTATATCCAAACATATTTAAAAATATGTTAAAATATTTTTTTTAATACTTTAAAAAAGTACTTTTTCTAAAAGAAATATATAGAAACGGATTTTTAATCCTTTTAAAAAAGTAAAATTAATTTTTTTACTCTCAAACATAAAATTCCTACTTTTGCTTCTCACCATCTTAGTTTCATTCACCTTCTGCAAGTGCCCCGTCCTGGTCACAAAACTTAAGGGCTCTGTTTTCAAGTTTTAGGACTAGAGTGTTATGATGCGACAGTGAGAGGGTCTTCTTGTTCTTATTCTTGTGGTTTTGCCATCTGGAATGTAGAGAATCTGTTGCATGCGGTTTTCAATTTAAAAATTCTGAAGCCTCGAAGGCTATATGTATTATAATTGCTAATATTTTCTCTCTCCATTCCTATTCTGAATCTTCTTTTTGATTTCGAAGAGTTCATATATAAAAAAGATATAATTGCGTGTATAGCATTAGGCCTTCTTCTGGAGTCTGGACCTACCATAGTTTCACAAGCTGGTTGTCCAACTCCCGAGCTCAAACCTTGAGATTTTGGATTGTGATATATATCTATACAATTTTTGCACTAACCAGCTTATTTTCAGCCACCTAAAACAATTCTAAGGAACAATACTCTTAAATTCTAAGCCTCTGATATATGAAGGAAAGAACAAGAATTCATGTTTTAGCAAGTGTTGTTTGAGCGAGCTTAACACCAAATCACTCGTCTTTATCTTTATCTTCGTCGTAATTGAAGGGTAGTGGCACAGACTTGAATGCACGGTACTTGCCAACGTTGTTCAAATGCTCATTCTCCAGTCTGAAAATTGGAATTGTTGCATTACAGACTGTTTATTCAAGAGTTGAAAAGTCTTTCCTCATTCGTGTGGTTGTGGCCAAAGGAGGCTTGCTTGACTACTGTGGGGCATTTTCCTTTCTTTTTCTTTTTTTATTTCTTTTTTGGTTTTAGTAAATTTATTTTGAGCATAGAGGCTCTCATACAATATCATAAACTAAGTATTATAAAAATTTAAGTTTTTAAATGAAGACATATGAATGAATTTACATATTTAACATATAACTAATTTAACTCACTTTCCCAGTCCAAAAAAAATTACTTGACTTTCATAACTTATTAAAAAAAACTGATTGTGCATTTGTAATGCAATTAGTATAACTTTTTTCCTGATAAATAACACTACTCAAAAAATTGATAGGAAACAGTCTTGGTTTTTTTACCCATTAAGCAACTAAGAAAATTTTAGACTTTCTTAAATTCTTATGATAATATTGTATAAACTCGGGAAGATGGTAAATTAAAAAGAAGAGGAGGAAGTTGTAATGCAGCACGCAAAACTATTGATACTTACATCTTTTCAACTCATTGATATGTAAACTTACTAAGAATTCATATTTAATATGGTTAGAAAGAGAAAAGAGGAAAGGAAACTAATTGTAATATGGTTAGAAACAGAAAAGGGATTGAATTGTAATATATTATTCAGAGTTTCCGGATGATCCATTTCCCCTTATCTTTCCAGAAAAGACAAATTATTTTTACTTATTTCCTTCCTTTTTCTTTAAACCAAAACAATCTCTCTTCTTTTATATATATTTATATATATATATATATATATATATATATATTTCTTTTCTTTTCTTCTTCAATCAATTTCCATACAAAAGGAGTGTATTTTCAAAACTAATTAAAGGAGAACAACAATATGTATCTAGTTAACTTTAACCTTGATATTTTGACATTTTTAACCTTGATATTTTTTTTCTTACATTTTGTATTGTCTTTTTTTCCTATACCTTAACTTATATCTTTTTTATAATTATATATTTAAAAGTAATTTTGATTAATACTATACAAACAACTTTTATTTTGGCAAAATCAATTTTTACATAAAATTTTTCAAACATACATTATTTCACTCCAAACTTACTTTTGAAGCAAAATTAAGTTTACAAAATCAAATTCATCCAAAATCAAGTTTACAAAATATAATCCAAACACACACTTAATGCTATCAACTAAAAGAGTAATGTTCAGGCAAATTAAAAAGGCGCGTGTGCTATGGAAGAAATGTAAAAAGTGATTGTTTTGGGAAAATGTTATAGCATATATAACGCATTTTCCTTAACCATTCAAACCTTGCAAGTCATTGATTCAAAACATTAATTAATATTATCTTCTCTCTGTTTGACTAACATAGATCAAAGCCGCGTAAAGAAATTGAGCGATACACAATATAAAGGCAAAGATGGGGATGATCCTAATTTCCTTTGTCTAAATTACTCCACGAATCACTTCACGTGCATGGGTCCTTTTATAATTGGGCTTTTAGGTATGTTCTCCTAGATGACACTATTATGATTTCTTTCTTAGTCCATTAATTATTAGAAGCAGAAATACTGAAGGGGGAAAAGGGGCATGTTCCTACCTGCTAGCTAGTTTGCCAGTATATATCTACTGGTTAAATATTTAGTCGAATATTCCAAATTATAAAGAACTATAATTATGTTATTTATATACCTTATATTTGTACACATTTCCCATATGTCTACATTTTATGATAAAAACAAGGAAAGATAAAGAGAAATTGAGTTTATCTTTCTTCTTTATTATCATTTAAAGTAAGTGTAGGGAGAAATGTATAAGATTAAAGTGTAAGAATAATATTTTTAAAAAGAACTAATATATGGGGATAAAAGAGGTGTACAAACAGCTAATGGAAGCACGAAGTTCATCTCTATGGCATGTTGATGACCCATCGTACGTGTATGTTATAGTACCCCGACATGACTCAGTCTTTGCGTTCAAAAGAATTAGTGTGAAAAGAGATAATCAGAAGAAATAATGTGCAAAAAACACAGGGATATCAAGGGTACCAAGCGCTAAAATGGTAGTTAGCCATATCAATGTCCGTGGCGCGTATTCAACGTTCAAATCTTTGACACACTTGGAGAGTTTTCCTCACGGTTCTACACATTGGAGAGGAAGACAAAGGCGTGTGGCAAAACATAATGCAGATTAATTAATTTGATGTCTGAGTTGGGTAGGGATAAATTGCTGCCCACTCACTGCAGATTTCTCTTTATGCCACAAGTTATACATATGTCTCTCACAAACCCTGGGCTTTCAAAGATTGTAAAATAGGAAATAATAAACAATTACGATTTAAAACTTGTAATTTGTTCCTTATACAATGTTAGCATTCACTTACTTTAATTTATTGAATAAGTTTTTATAAACATTGAATATTATCAATTTAACCATTGAATTAAAAGTTCTCATTTGATATATCAATTTCATATATAGAATTTCATAAAATTTAAAAATTAATTGATATTTCATCTAGCTACTTTAAATTAACTTGTAATATGTTAATGGCAAGTGTTATATTAAATATCTTTGAATGATGAATTTATCGTACATTTAGTATGTATGATCATCATAATAACATCACATGATTGAATCGTTGAATTGATAAAACTTGCATTTTACAAAAAATTATTCAACGATATAAATAGATAATACTTATTCTTGAAATAAATGGATCCTTTTTATTAGAACAACAAGAAGACAGATCTTTAGAGAAAGCAAAAAAAGTACTAAATAAATATATTGCACAGGGAGAATTTATTTATAAAACTTTTCAAATTAGTACAAACCTAAAAAGGAGGAAGCAAGCTACTTGTGAATATCCTTTCATGCTCACAAGGTACTCGCAAATAAAGTAAAAATTTATAGAGATATTGCTTACTAATTACAACTTTCCAGCTCTAAAGTTGTAAACTCTAAACACTTAAGAAACGAACGCACAATTCACAAACAAAAAGAGCGAATCTTCAACCAACAATTAACTCCCTGCTGCCTTAAATTTTCTTCCTACGTGCCTTGATCCATCTTCTACATGTACCTACAACAAAATCAAAAATAATAATTGAAATACAAAAAAAAAAAAGAGAAAGTCAAACAAAAGAAACAATCATTCTGAAAAGAAGAAAGTGAATTGGGGGTCGTTTCTAAATTATATTGATAATACCTGATTTGAATCATTTATTTTCCGTTGCAGTTGTTGTCATTTCAAGACCCATTATTATTATAAGCGAGACCCTTTTGAATAGCATCTGACTTTGTCTTGGAACCATTGTTAGAGCCCGAACCATTTGTGTTAGCAGGTGGTGGGTTCGCGTAGCCAATAGCGTCCCCTTGGTTTGTGGGTTTGGAGCTCATGATGGGTAGAGCAATACAAGTATTGTAAAAGACTACAAGTGTGAGACAATCTTGTTTTGATGAGTCTTGGAAACCTATGGATATGGCCAGAGACCAAGTGCAAGCTATTTATAAGCAAATAAACTCAGGGCTCATGCATGCGAGGCCCCTTGTAATTCAAGGTAACTTGAGCCGCGTGTAAAAACTTCGTGTCACCCAGGAAACTTCCTAGGAATTTAACCCAGTAAAAGATGAGAGACACTATTACATTAAATATATATGAATATATGGTATTAGTTTATTCATTAGATGAAAGTTCTGCATATCCATCAACACGTAATGTGTGAACCAGAGAGCGGTTGAGGTTTGAATGGCAGAGATAACTCTCAAGTCTCAAGGGTTAGAATCTTGCGTGTGTGAAATTGCAAATGTGTCCTATCTTTTCCATGATATATACTACCAATTTCGTGGTACATTACTTGTCGATACGTAGGAAATTAATGCTATGTTCTGTGAAAATTTTATAATGTTCAAATAATTTGGAAAAATGAAAGAAAACAAAAGAATATAAGAGTGTTTGAAGGCCTAAGAAAACTGTCACAGATTTGAATGCTTAAGTATGGAACCACATACTTTGAAAAACGATTTGATTTATAAATGAAATCTTTTATTTAAAAAATTATAAGGTAGGAATGATTTTTCTCGGAATTCAATTTTTTTATGTCCTACGCGGTCCAGATTTTCTGACTGGCTGTGCGAAAGGGGAAAGGCATTTCCTCTGTGTTTGAAGGGTCAGTTGAATACAGTCAGAATCGGCAAAATGTGTAAACGTATTATTTGAGTATGAATTCAAAGATGGATTGATCTCTTCTCTTATAAGGAAACCAGACTCAATTGCTGCTGTATTTTCTATTATATTTCTAAGACATTGTTCTATTAGAGATTTCGGTTTATTTACTTCTGTCTTACATATTTACTATTAATTATAATGCTTTGCATCTTGCATTAGCTCGTTCAGTATTTCACCTAGAAGCTGGTGCACAAGCTACATGTATGCAAAAGAAACAAAAAAAAAAAAAGAAGAAGAAAAATAAAGCTTTGGCCAAAAAGCAATTTCAATATGCTCTACTAGAAGCATGAATAGTGATACGGACATCAAACAGTACATGAACATGAACACTACCTCACAACAAAATTTGAAGTGCCATATTAAGATTTGAAGTGTTGTATCATGTTTAACATGATTGTTCCATACATGTTTGATATATGGGTAACTAACTTTCCTATCAAAATGCTCACGCTTTTATAGTGAAATACATCAAATATTAATTAAGATAATTTTTTTTATGCATCCCTTCAACTTTTTCAACTTTTTTTTTACTGTGTACCTAGAACTTCATACACTACTCTAATTAAAATCAAACAAACAGAAACTGGTTTTCATCCCTTCAAATTGTATTTTACTTAATTGTTTTGGTTTTCATGCAGATTTATGTGGAACTGGTACTAATGGCAATACTGTTGGAATTAGGAAATTTCTGCGGAAGGTTTATGGAAGCAAGTTCCATGGGGCAAGCATATTCTCTTGCTTTAGAACAATTTTTTATTTGTTTGATTCGATCATGTATTGTAGTTTTGTTGAGTGTTTGTGAATCATTTTTATTTTTATTTTGTGATCTTCATATTGATGTAAATTATCTCATTGATAATGATATTTAGAATTAATTCCAATTAATTTTGAAAATTTTGTTCTGTCCCCATATTAAAAACATAGTTCTCAATGTAATATATTTGTCTTAGTTTTATGCAAGGATTCAAATTGCGAACTGCTCACCTAATGTAGCTGCAACATCTCAAAGCGATCATGACACATTGTAATTGTGGCCTACATTTGGTCACATCACATCGCAACTTGATCGTGACCACAATGTAACTGTAATAATAATTTAAAATCTTAGTTTTATTTATTTAGCTAATTCGTCTCTCTGCAATTAATTTTTTATTATATTTTCATAAATTTTCCATTTACATTAAGTTAATAACTAGTATGAGCAATCCAACAGTCCTAGTGTTAATTAATGAATTCTGTGCTCTATAAATTAAATTAACTATCCTAGTGTCCTGGTTATCATTTAAAAAAAAAATACTCAGTAGCAAATATCAGTACGTAACATTTAGAGAGAAAAATAGAGATTTTTCTAAAAGAAATAGTACAAAGAAGGATGATAAAATAGGATCTTATGAATTATTGTGAAGGAGTTGGGACTAGTCATTGACACTTCGCAATGCTCATTTTGCACAAATTACAAGGGAAAGTTCCTTTTTCTTACATGAAATACGAAGACAACAGTTCTATACTAATTTATATATTTTTATTTGCCTGTCATGGCCTTAAGGAATCCCATTTATCTTCTCAATATTACGATAAAAGTTTCGTTAACCGATTTACTTGTGCTATATATACTACTGCTAACAATAATCTTAACTAATGGGTTTTGTTTAGTCAAAAGCTCGAACCGTTTGGTCAAAAGAAAAAAATTCAGGAAATTCATTTTGTTTAGTGTTATAGGAAACTGTATGCAAAAGATGGCAGAGACTATTACATATAAGGTATCAGTTTATTCATTTGATGAAAGCAGTGTTTGGCACCGTTTTAAATTATCTTACGGGTGGCATTTAATTCTAAGTTCTAACTTCTAGTGAAATGAAGCGAAACAGATAGTGGTTGAGGTTTGAATGGTAGAAAACTGTTAAGGGTTAGAATGCCTGTGAAATTGCATGTGCGTCCTTTCTTTCGATGGCATATACTACCAACTTCGTAGTACATTACTTGTGTTAAGAAATGCTATGTTCTACTTTAATTTTGAAATGTTCAAAACATTTGAAAAATTTTAATAAAAAAAAAACAAAAGAATGAACGTCCATTGTGGTTTGGTTGATATTTTCATGAAATTTGATACGGGTTCCTCTTAGCCTCACTTAGAAAGATTTAGGGACGTTTTGCAACGGGTGCTTATGTTCACATATAAATTTAATTTTTATATCTTCATAAATACATGTATCACTATTTTCTATTTTTATTTAATTTAAGATTCTCTTATTCTCTTGTTTAATTAAATTATGTAATCTTTTATTATTGGATGAAAACCAAATGGAAGGTTGAGTCATGGTGTAAGAGTTTAACTTTTATATTGATGTAAATTAATCATTCCGCATATGTATGTATATTCCTTTTTTTTTTCTGTCTTCATCAATCAATTTCCATACATAGGGAGTGTATTTTCAAAACTAATTAATGAAGCAACAACAATATATATATAATTTACTTTGACTTATGCAATTGATGTAAGTGATATATATATAAAAGCTTTAGAGAATTGATGTAAATGATATATACATGCATTAGTTTAAGATTCAAGTCTAATCTATATGTTGATTGACATCACTAGTTTCCCAAGTAGTTGGGACTTTAGGTTTCGTGTGTAAAAAAGTACAAAGCTTGATAAATTACATTAAATCATTTTCAAATTAAATAGTAAATTCTTTTGAAAATGACAAATAATAATAATTTATTTTGTTGTCATTTGACCTTAGGATAATTACAAATTCAATCAACAAACGCAGGGAATCTTACGGAATGGAAAAGGAGAAAAAAAAATGGTAAATTAGAATAGTTTCTAAAAGTTGACAGATTTGTCTTTTTTGACCCTAGATTCCAACTGAAGTTAAATTTTCTCTTAATACTTCAATCTATATTTTCAAGTAATGCTATTAATTTAAATAATGGATTTTCTATATGACTACTTATATGAAAGTCAATTATAAATTTTCTTGATGTGAACAACGAGTATTCCCTTAGGGTTCAGTCCATATGAACTGTTTTATAAATTTAATTTTTTCAAGTAGAAAGTGATGATAGTATGACTCTTTTCATGAGATGGAACTGTCAGGAATTAAATCACAGTCCTCATGTCTGAAAGCATAACTCATTTATACTATGCCAATAACTTGTGGGTATCATAAATTATCTTGTACCCAAAGAAAAAGTTATAAATTTTCATAGCTTAGGAAGAGATTAGAAGGTGTTTTCACTTCCATTTATTTTTTCGTGAAGCTGTTTAATTATTCGCAATTTTTTTTTGTTATTTGTTATTTGTTATAAAAAATGGTATTATTTTTATTTGAAATAATTCAATTAATAATCGATCGACCTTAGCATAATTTAAAAAAAAAAACAGCCAAAAAAGTTATGAATGTTATTCATGCATGTTGACCTCGTCCAAAGTCACAGCCATAGTGTGGGACAAGATATATTAATTATGCATTGATGTTGTAAATGTAGCTGCAAGTGCAAACATAAATGGTCAGCACTGAAAGGACAAAAATGCCACTGGACTCATGATCCCTTATTTCAATTCTCGCATCTCTCAAATGAAATTTCTGAAAGTGATTTCTGTTTATCATTCCAAAATCCCTTTACGATTTTGAAAATGATATACAATTAATTAGTTTGTTTCTTAGGAATTATGTTTTTCCCCCATAGTGAGTGCACATATGATATGACTTCTAAATTTAATTAATAAACCCACACTATCTGGCTGTTATATATATATATATATATTGTTACGTGGGGTGGGAGTTAATTATGTCAAGAATCTTTATATTTAGAACAAGAAGAAGACAGATTTTTAGACAAAGAAAAATTAATATAAACTAAACAAATATATTGCACAGAGAGAATTTAATTTATAATAACATGCTACTTTATTAATAAACCTTTTTCAAATACGTACAAACCTATAAAGGAAGTTAATACCGAGTACCTCTACTCAGCAACAGCAAGAGGAGAAACCAGATTGAACCAGAAAACCAGACTGAACCAGATAAGGCTGCAAAACATTTTCTGTTTTCTGTCTTCAGTTAATTCTGTTATTACTGTTCTGCTGTTACTGTAGCATCCGTTAATTCTGTTTTCTGTTTTCTGTTGATTTGTTTCTGTTAGCTGTTAGTTGATTAGTTAGTCTGTTAGCAGTAGCTTGATGTGTATATATATGTATGTAAGTTAACTTTCAGAAAGACAAGTGAAGAATCAAATTTCTCTTCCACAACAAATTTCATTTTCTGTCATCTACCCACATTCTGCAGTTCTGCAGCTTTCTGCACTCTGCAGAATTATTGTTCTATTATTTTCTATATGGTTTCAGAGCTCTCTGCTTCTGCTACCTTCAACTATGGCAAATCTAGCCATTGAAGCTTTACAAAATCCTACCAACCCTTACTACTTGCACCCAAATGAGAATCCTGCATTGGTGATGGTTTCACCAGTCCTTTCAGGACCCAACTACTATGATTGGGCAAGATCCATGGTCATGGCATTGGACACCAAGAACAAGCTTCGTTTTGTTGATGGTTCCCTTCCAGCTCCAGAAACTAGAGATTCACTTCACCGAGTCTGGCAAAGATGCAACAATATAGTGCTTTCCTGGATCATACATGCATTGGAGCCCACCTTGGCCAAAAGTGTTCTTTGGATCAAGAAAGCTAGTGATGTCTGGAGAGATCTTAAGGATAGATTCTCTCAAGGGGATGCTTTTCACATTGCAGAATTGTAGGAGGAGTTGCATACTTTGAGACAAGGTGAAATGTCTATCTCTACTTATTTTACAAAACTAAAAAATCATCTAGGATGAACTAGATGAATTTAGACCAATACCTAGCTGTAAATGTGAAATTCCTTGCATCTATGATGGTTATGATATAATGAGGCAATATAGGCAGAATGACTATTCTATAAGGTTCTTGAAAGGCCTAAATGAGGATTTTTTGACAGTAAGATCTCAGATTATGTTGATGGAGCCCATACTACCTATAAACAAGTGTTTTCGATGGTAATTCAGCAAGAAAGGCAAAAAAGCGATATTGCACTCGATGATAGCAAAATTCTGGCAGTTGGTACTAATGTTACTGCAACAGAATTCATAAGACTAGCATATGGCAGAGGCCAAGCTGGAAGAAGATCTGCAGGCAAAGGTAGCAATGCAAACAAATTCTGCGCATACTGCAACAGACCTAGGCATACAGTGGAGACATGCTACCGAAAACATGGATTTCCACCTAATTTTAAATTTAGGAACCAGAGTATAGCAGTAAATTCTGTTGATCTTCTTAGAGATAATGACAGGTCGGCTTCTGAAAACAATCTTCAAGAGAAATCTAGAGGGATGGAGCAGTCACAGTCCAGCTTTCCTTTTTCTCCAGAGCAGTGTCAACAGATTCTAGATTTGTTTGAGATAACAAATAATAGCACAAACCTCTCATAGTGCTAGTCAAATTAGCACTTATAATACAGACAACCATTTCGCAAATGTTTCAAGTACTGCCCTTAGCATTTCAGCCAATTCTACTTTCAATTCTTGGATAACAGATACAGGAGCCACAGACCACATTTGCTTCTCCTTGTCACATTTTATTACATTTAGGAGCATTAATCCCGTAGCAGTTAGACTACCTAATGGTAAACAATTGACTGTAAAATTTTCAAATTTAGGAGCATTAATCCCGAATCAAGCTTGCAAACTACAGAAGTCCTTATATGGACTTAAACAAGCCAGCAGACAATGGCACTCGAAATTGAACTCTTCCTTAATTTCATCAAGATACTATCAATCAAAATCTGATTACTCACTATTTACAAAACAGAACGGATCATCATTTACAGCAATTATGGTCTATGTTGATGATATCATCATATCAGGAAATGACATGCAAGAGATTTCAAGAATCAAAAGGTTTCTGGATACAACATTCAAAATCAAAGATCTTGGAGATGTCAAATATTTTCTGGGACTTGAGATAGCAAGGTCACACAAAGGCATTGTTTTGTCACAAAGAAAATATGCTCTAGAAATATTGTCTGACACAGGGCTACTAGCATCTAAACCTGCCAAAACACCAATGGAGTCTAATATCAAACTATATCAAAGTTCTGCAGAAGTGCATGTAGACAGTTCAGCATATAGAAGGCTGATTGGTAGGTTACTCTACTTAACTAATACTCGACCAGACATTGCCTGTACAGCAGCTTAGCTAGTTTATGTCAAATCCCACTGTTGCACATTACCAAGCTGCTACAAGAGTACTTCGGTACATTAAAGGCAATCTGAGACATGGCATTTTCTTACCAGTACAATTATATTTTCAGCTCAAAGCCTTCTCAGATTCAGACTGGGCTGGCTGCACTGAAACCAGAAGGTCTATAATTGGTTTTTGCATCTTTTTAGGAGACTCCCTCATCTCATGGAGATCTAAGAAGCAGACAACAGTCTCCAGGTCATCCTCTGAAGCAGAGTACAGGGCCATGGTAGCCACCACTTGTGAATTACAGTGGTTACAGTTCCTACTAAAAGATTTTCAAATTCCATTCAATCAATTAGCATTGCTGTATTGTGACAACCAATCTGCAAGGCACATTGCAACAAATCCAACCTTTCATGAAAGAACCAAGCACATTGAGATAGATTGTCACATAGTCCGTGAAAAGATACACAATGGCCTTGTCCACCTCATGCCAATCTCCTCCACCAATCAGCTAGCCGATATATTCACCAAGCCTTTGGCTGCAGCTCCATTTCATCAAATATAAAACAAGCTGGGCATGTATGACATATATTCTCCAGCTTGTGGGGGGGTAATACTGACTACCTCTACTCAACAACAGCAAGAGGAGAAACTAGATTGAACCAGAAAACCAGATGAGGCTGCAGAACATTTTCTATTTTCTATTTTCTATTTTCAGTTGATTATGTTATTACTGTTCTGCTGTTACTGTAGCTTCTGTTAATTCTGTTTTCTATTGATTTATTTCTGTTAGCTGTTAGTTGATTAGTTAGTCTGTTAGCAGTAGCTTGATGTGTATATATATATGTATGTAAGTTAACTTTCAGAAAGACAAGTGAAGAATCAAATTTCTCTTCCACAACCGATTTCGTTTTCTGCCATCTGCCCACATTCTGCAGCTTTCTGCACTCTGCAGAATTGTTGTTCTCTTATTTTCTACAGAAGTAGCAAGCTACTTGATATATCCTTTCTTACTCATAAGGTACTCGATTGCAAATATAAAGTATGAACTTTTGGAGATTACTCTACTGCCGTAAATTTTCTTCCTACCTGCATTAATCCATCTTCTACAATCTACATACGTACCTGCAACAAAATAAAAAATATTGAATGGAATACAGAAAAAGAGAAAGAAAGTAAAACGAAAGAAACAATTTACTGAAAAGAAGAAAGTGCATAGGGGCTTTGTTTAAAACTATATTGATAATACCTGTTTGGTTTGAGTCGTTAATTTATTTTCCACACCGATCATTAGTATGGACTGCAGCCTTTTGAATAGCTCCTCCTCCTGGCTTTGTCTTGGAGCCATTCTTAGAGGTCGCCTTTTCCTTGGTCGCAGTCGCAGGTGCCTTTTCCTTGTAGCCTATAGACTTCCCAAGGAGCGGGGTTTTGGAACTCATTCCGGAAAGTAGAGCAATTAATACAAGCATTGGGATAGAATTTATGAGTGTGAGACAATCTTGTTTTAATGCGTATTGGAAACCTGTGGATATATATGCCCATGGTGTGCCTGCTATTTATAAACTTAGAGATTTAGGGTTCATGCATGCAAGGAAAGTACCTAGCTTGTAATTCAAGGTAACTTAAGCCACATGTAAAACGTCGTGTCACCCACGAAACTTTCAAGGAATTTAACGTAGAAAATCATGTTTTTATATGTAATTAATAAACAAGAATTCTGTTTGTTGCTCAAACCAAAAATAAAATACAGGAATTCATTTTGTTTAGCTTTAGGGCAATAGGAAACTTCATGTAAAAGATGAGACAGACAATTACATAACACATATATGGTATCAGTTTATTCATTTGATGAAAGTAGTTCTGTTCTAATGAAATGAAGCGAAACAGAGAGAGGTTTGAATGGCAGAAAACTTTCAAGGGTTAGAATGCGTGTGAAATTGAATATGCGTCCTATCTTTCGATGACATATGCTGCCAACTTCGTGGTACATTACTTGTATACTTGGGAAATGTAATGTTCTGTTGTGATTTTGAAATGTTGAAAACATTTGGGAAAAAAAAAAACAAAAAAACAAAAGAATGAAGAGTCTTTGAAGGACTTACAAGAAAACTGTCACAGATTTGAATGCTGAAGTAAATGTCCTTTGTGGTTGATCGATTTTTTCATGAAATTTAATACCGATTTCTCTTAACATCACTCAGAAAGATTTGGGATATTTTGCTACAAGTGCTATGTTAACGTATGAAATAGTTTATACTCTGTCTTATTGTCCAGAAAACAGAGCATGAATTACATTAGCTAGCATTTCTTATATATATATATATATATATATATTTTGAACAAAAAGTTAAATAATAATAAACGTATATAGTATTCATTGGGAAGATAACAAAAATCAAATGTAAATGGACGACGAGTGAAAGAAAGAGAGAAAACCATAGATTAACCTTTACAGCAGATATTAATTTTAAAACTTTTAGATTGTCATATTGACAAAATATTTAAATGTATGAGTGTCGAATTTGCCTTAGAAGCAATATAGTTCTCAATTTCCCTCCCAACTTCGAAACACGCTCTAACATACCACAACCAAAATAAAACAATACATTAACGAATTAATTTGTATGTAGAAATTTTACTTTTACACTTCGTCGTGTCGTCAGGGTTTAAACTATTCATGCATTACTGTTTATTCAAGAGTTGAAAAGTCTAGCTTTGCCTCGTTCGGGTAATTGTGGCCAAGTTAAGGAGGCTTGCTTGACTTTGGACTCTGGAGGCGTTTTCCTTTTGAGTAATGCCACGAATTCAGAAAAAATAATTAGAAGTTTTGACATAGAATAAAAAAGAATTAGTAAATAAAATTAAGTTATTAGTATTATTTATTGATTTAAGAGTCAAAATGCATATCAAAATATTCTGTCAAAAATAATATTTTTCTTTTTTTTTCATTTCTTTTCTATTCTTAGTAAATTCATGTTGACTTTCACTAGCAATTGAAAGAAGTGACCAACGTTGAAAAGAAATGAGTAATGCTAAGCTTGATAAGTTACATTAAATCATTTTCCAGTTAAATAGTAAATTCCTTTGAAATGACAAATAATATTAATTTAGTTGTTAGTTGACCTTTGATGATTAATTACAAATTGAACCAACAAATGCGGGGAATCTCATGCATGGCGTTGAGTGTTGATCTATAAATCAAGCATTACATGGGAAAAGGATGTTTCAAGTTCGTGCGTGAAATGTTAAAAGGTAAGCATAGGAACATTTTCTCAATCAATTTAAAACCTTTGACAATGTCGTCAGCAACTCTTTCATTTCCTCTTTAATTCCTTAGTCCTTACTCAAAGTTTTCTTCATCAAATAGTCCTATAACTTAGAAACGCGTAGGATACTCAACATGTCCTATATTCTTGCTTTTGAATAATTTTTTATTTGTTTGATTTGTTCATGTTTAGGTGATTTGTTGTGTCTTTGTGAATCATTTTTTTTTGTGTGACCATAATATTGATATAAATTATCTCAGTGATAACGATATTTAGAATCAGTTTCAAGTTAAGTAGTTTTGCCCACAGTTTTAAAGTAAAGTTCTCTCAATGTAATATATGTGTCTTGGTTTTATGTATCTAGTTCATCTCTCTGTAATTAATTTCGTTATCATATTTTCATAAATTTTCCATTTACATTAAGTTATTAACTATAAGCGATTCAACAATCATCAATTAATTAGTGAATTCTGTGCTCTATAAAGCTGTCCTGATTTTCAAAAAACTTAGCAACAAATATTAGTAATTTATTTGTCTATTTTTATTTGTCATTTAAGATTTTTGTATAAGGATTAAAAAAATTATTAAATAATCACAATTGTAAAAAAATATAGTTTAAAATAACTAAATATTATTTTCTCTTACTTTATTAAGAGTTTTCTCTCACTTTATTAATATTTTTTCTTTTTTTTATTTCACTTAATCCACTAATTCTCTCTCTATTAAATGATAAGACAAAATTAAAAAAAAATAACTAATGTTTTCTTAATATTCTCAAATGATAAATATTTTTTAATATGAAATTTTTTTTTACATAACAGATAAAAATAGACGGAGAGAATAGTATTTAGAGAGAAAAACAGATATTTTTCTAAAAGAAATATGAAAATGAATGATAAAATTGTATGTATGAATTATTTTGTTGGTGGGTTGGAGTAGTTGTTCACACTTCACAATGCTCATTTCGCACAAATTACAAGGGAAAGTTCCTATTTCTTATATGAAATATGAAGGCAACATTTCTATATTAATTTATATATTTTTATTTGCCTGTCATGGCCTTAAGGAATCACATTTATCTTCTCAATATTACGATAAAAAGTTTCGTTAAACGATTTACTTTGTGCTATATATACTACTGCTAACAATAATCTTAACTAATGGGTGAGCTCGAACCGTTTGGTCAAAAGAAAAAAATTCAGGAAATTCATTTTGTTTAGTGTTATAGGAAACTGCATGTAAAAGATGGCAGAGACTATTACATTACTTATAAGGCATCAGTTTATTTATTTGATGAACGCAGTGTTTGGCACCGTTTAAATTATCTTACGGGTGGCATTTAATTCTAAGTTCTGACTTCTAATGAAATGATGCGAAACAGATAGTGGTTGAGGTTTGAATGGCAGAAAACTCTCAAGGGTTAGAATGCCTGTGAAATTGCATATGTGTCCTGTCTTTCGATGACATATACTGCCAACTTCGTAGTACATTACTTGTGTATACTTAGGAAATGCTGTGTTCTGCTTTAATTTTGAAATGTTCAAAACATTTGAACAAATTTAATAAAAAAAAAAAAACAAAAGAATAAACGTCCATTGTGGTTTGGTTGATATTTTCATGAAATTTGATACGGGTTTCTCTTAGCCTCACTTAGAAAGATTTAGGGACGTTTTGCTACGGGTGCTTATGTTCACGTATAAATGAAATAACAAGATTTTTTTTTAAAGTAACAGCTCAGGATAATTTGTCAAAATTTATGGGTTACTGTTTTTTATAATTAAAGTTAAAAAGTAAAATTAACGATCAATAAATATATCACAGATCAATCTAAGTTTTGATACTCGCAAAAAAAAAAAAAGAAATACTAGAACAATCCTAAAATAGCATATACGATTTCTTATTGTTTAGAAAACATAGCGTAACATTAACTAACATTTCTTATATTATATATGACCTAATTTGGATTGAAGTCTTGAACCCAATAAGTGTAAAAATAAAAAATTCTCTGTGTGAAAAAATATAAAAAAAATATGACCGTCGAATGATATGGTCTCATCCAAGTTATGTTGACTTCAAACTAGAGATGCAATGAGAAAAGAACAAAATGAAAACTAAAAATTGAAAGAAAAATATGATAAGAAAAAAAAAATGATGTAGAAAATCATAGTCAACCTTTAAAGCATATATTAATTTTAAAGCATATAAATTTCTTTATAATTCCAAACCTTGCCTAACCTATTAACTAAACTTCACCCACTAATAAAACCTTAACCCAATAAACATAAAAAAAAAAAAAAAAACAAACCCGTGGCCCACTAACAACCCTTAAACTTGACTTGACTATGGACCTAAACTATTAAACCTGACAATCCATTGAATCTTATGAAAACAAACCCAAATCAGCATACAATCAATCAGTCAAAAATATCTAGACCAAAGCAAACACAAAATAGGTCTAAAATCAAAGAAACTTAACCCTATTTAAATCATATATTAAATAAAATACAAATAAATGATAGAGTAAAATATATTTTTAATATCTAAAAGATACATTATTTATTAATTTATATTTTAAATAATAATTTTATCAATTTAATTTCTTAAATTTTAAATTTATAATAATTTGATTCTTTTAAAGAATTAAATTAATAAAATTAAAAGAAATAAAATGACAAAATTTATTAGTGACTTAAAAATTAAAGAATTAAATTGATAAAATTAATCTTTAAGATAAATTTAATAAATAATATATATCTTAAAAATTAAAAATAAGTTTCATACTATATGAAGTTAAAAGAGACAAAAGCCTAACCTATCTTGTGATCTTGTGGGGGAAGGGCGTGCAGGTGCGGTGGCTTGATCCGGGCCCTGGATGCACATGGTTTGATGCCCATGGGTCAGTGGGCATGAAAAATGGGTCAGGGACTCAGAATTCCCATGAGTATCGGTTGTGACAAATTGGGCTTAGTTCTTGCTTAATGACATATATATATATATATTTTTTGTCATATATATATATATATATATATATATATATATATATATATATATATATGTGTGTGTGTGTGTGTAGGAAATATTAATTAATTGATAATTCTTATGATGAGTTGGAGAATGATTATTGACCTTTTTGTTTTTTGATTTCTTGGTTGATTTTAATATCTTAATTAATACGCAATAATTGATTGGAGGCTGTATCAATAGGAACCACCAACGTATTTTTTTAAAAAAAAATTATTTTAACCCGTGAGAGCATATGTTCATTAGAACGTGCAATACGCCTAGATGCCAATGATGATCTATGAAGGCTAACGTCACCTATACCCCCAAAGGCACCAAAATTTGCAATGTACGATAAAATTTAGGAGTGGCTATTAAATTAAATTAATATATAAATTTATAAATTATAATTCAACTTAACTTATAATTAATGAATTATATTAAGTTTATAAATTAAATTAAATTTAAAAATTTTTAATTTAATAAAAATTAATTGAATTATAAATTAAAAAAAATTAATTTATTTAACTTAATTTATTTTTTTAATAAAAAAAATATTTATTTTTTAATAGTCAATACTTACTAAATTTAATGTTTTTTTTTATTTTTTAAATTTTATGTAATTTATTACATTTAATTTTTAAGAATTATATTAATACGTATTATATTTAAAATTAATATTTATTATATTATGTTAAATTTTTAATTTTATATTAATTTTAATATTTATTTTTAATAGATAAATTTTTTTAAAATATATATTAAATTCACATGTTCAACCCAATCTACACACTCAAGTGAGGGTTAGATTGGTTTAGGTTTTAAAAAAAAATCTCCTAACCCATTACTTTGATGAACAATTTAGGTTCAAAAACACTATAAATCTAACCTAACTCAACTTAGAAATATTTCTAATAAAATTCATGTATCATCTCAACATTTTTTAATATGAACAACTCTTATCTTCAAAAAAATTATTATATATTCTTAAAATATTTATAAATACATATTTTAAAAAATATTTTCACCATATTAATTTTAAATTATTAACAAAAAATTTATATAATTTTTTAAAAATTAACAATAAAAATATTTTTTAAAATATATATTATACAAACATATAATAATTTCTTCCCGTAACCATTACGCATGCAAAAGTCTTACGTATTGCCGATTTGACCGACTTTTGTCTGCTCCTGTACGAAGAAATTATTAGTAGATGTTGTTGGAGCGTTATATATAGATTTATATTATTTTATTTATTTATATTATAATATTTTAATATTAAATAATTTAAAAAATGTTTTCATTAAAATAAAAATAGTTAAACCACAATTTTACTCCGCATGTAACTAATCTTTTAGAAATATTTATTGTGCACTAATATTTTTATACTTATTCTTACATTAATTTGTTTGAAAAAAATAAAATAAAATAATTATATTGAAATATATATTTTTTATCGTATTATTAAAAATTAATATAAAAATAATATAATAAAAATAATGTGTAAATGACATGATTAATAATCTTTAGGATTTAAATAACATGTAAATAATGATTAATAATGTTTCTACTGTATCGGGCCAGATTATACTATCTTGTACTTGGATTTGGTATGGTGAGGAATTCTTATTATATTATGACCTTTCCTCCGTGCCACGAACCAACACCATTATGTTTGGTGCACGTATATATGTATAGAAAAAGAATAAATGATAATAATTACTTTTAGAATTAATTTAGTGTGAGATAAAAATTTATTTTTATTTTTACTTTTATACAATTATTTTACTTTTTTTTGTGGGTACATTCTGATTTTACATTTTAAATAGTTAAAAATTCTACGGTCCTTTTAGACCAACCCATCTTTATTTGATATTTTTTTATTTTTTTTTCTTTCATCTTACCTTGTCTACTTTTTTTTTTTTGTTTTCTTTCCTTTTACTTTTTTTTTATCGGTCACCTCCTTTTTTTGTGATTCCAACTAAACACTTCTCCTTCAATGTGATCGGGCCGGTGCTTCATTGGGATTTTTTAAAAAAAATTTTGTCCAGCAACTTATTCATTAGCTTTAGCTGTACATCTCCTTTAAATTTTTGAAAATAACATAATTATTTAATTAATTAATTTTCTTTAAAAAAACTGATGACGTCACAAAATTAATCATTAACTTATATTATATAATAAAACTTATTTTTAATATAAAAATATATAATATTATTATCATATAGTACCATTAATCACTTGATAAGTTCCTTTTCATGGGTTGCTCCTGCTCTTGCCTCAAGCCACTGTTTAATTATTCGCAGGTTTTTGGTTATTGTTGTAAAAAAATGTTTATTATATATTTTTACTTGAAATAATTCAATTCAAACTCGATCGACCCTAGCATAATTTAAAACAGCAGCTAAAATTCACCCCCCCAAAAAAAAGCAGCTAGACCTCGTTCGACGAAACAGCCACATTAGTAAGTATGGGATATACGATGTTGATGTTGTAGCCTAAGCCACCAACGTAAACGATCTTCTATGAAAAGACAAAAATGCCACTGGTTATAATTAATCCCTGATTTCAATTCTTGCATCTGTCAAATGAAATTTCTCAAAGTGGGATCTAATAATTTCTCCAAAATCCCTTATTTTAATAATTTGATAATTTATGTTTTCTCGGTAAAGATATGTCCAACTATTTCTGTTTAAAGAAAGTAATTGAAAACCATGCAAACAACCAGATATGCCATTATTCATACTTTAACAGCCACAAAACGATGATATCCAATTATTCAGACTTTAATTGCCACAAAACGATGACAAGTGCTCCTGGTAACATGTGTGTGAAACCAACAATAATTTCTGCTGCCGTAACTTGCTACATTGATCTCATGTCCACATGAACCTGCATTGATGAATGGACAAAGATACATTAAAGAATAACAAAAGTAAAACGAAAGAAATCATTGTGATAAGAGAAGAGATGGATGAAAAAGGCCACTAGGTACCCTGATCCCCCATAATTATTCACATTTATATACATGTAATATAATCTTCATGTAATAAATTAAATAATGGGTCCCTACACGTACAATTTTACATACAAAATATTCGAATTAGGCTACTATTAGTATATAAGTGTATGTTCACTAATTAAATAAGTAAAGAAATAAATATCTAGCCAAAAGTTAAGAGAAACTATATAGGTTAATTAAAATCTTAAAGAAATAAGGATAAAAAAGGTGGTTTAGCTGCATATAACTACAAGTGATTTACATAAGTAAAAATTAGGATTTTTTGGTGACAAGTGAAATTTAAAAGAAGGGACCAAAAGCAAAAGACTCTCAAGCCTCGTATTACAAGTGATTTTGCTTTGCTTTGAGAAAATCAACTTCCATAAAGGTATAATATATTTAATTTTCAAATTATGAAACTTTTGTTTATATTTTGTAATGTTTATAATTTTATAAATTTTATAGCTTTTCCTCTGAACAGTTAATTTCTGCATCCATCACCCGATGGTTTAACAAGCTTAGTGATTGTAATGAATAACAATTTAAATGAAGTTATGAATCTAGTTTTTTTTTATACATAAAAGATATGAATTCAAGTTTTAGTAATAACATTTTGCTCTATATATAAAAAACTAATATTAAATATATATGAAAAATTTAACAGTAGAAGAAATTAAGTGGTTTGGGGTTTGTTGCTAATTAAATTATATTTATAATACCTGCTATGAATAAATTTTATTTTACCTTGCAGTTGATGTCTATTATTTCAAGACCCATTATAAGTATAGGCAGCACCGGATTGAATTGTGTTACCGTCCCTAGATCTCCTCGAAGCAACGGATTGAGTTCTGTTATCATCCCTAGAGTTCCTCGAAACATTTGTGTTATCATCCTTAGAACTCCTCGAACCATTTGTGTTTGTAGGTGACTCCGCGTAGCCAATACCTTTCCCAATGTTTTGGGGTTTGGAAGTCATACTGGAATCTAGAGCAATACAAGTATTGGGTTAAACTATAAATGTGAGACAATCTTGTTTTGATGTGTATGGAAACCGATGGTTATGATTCGGCCATTGGGTGCTTGCTATTTATAAGCATAGTGATTTAAGGTGCATACAAGGGAAGTGCCTTCAAATTCAAGCAAAGAGAGCATAAAAAAAATTTCACACCTTTTCAACTAAAACAATAAAGAAGCAAATATGTTTACCACATAAAACTTAATCTTGCATATATATACATATATATATGCAATAAGACTAACTTAACAAACAACAAGTAAATTATCTTCAATCCTTTGCTTTTACTAATTCATGCTCAATTATGTTAATAAAATTATCCAGCTATGAAATATAAAATTAGAGATGCACCAACAATATCCAATTATTGCCCAAGAATCACATTTTTAGTCCATGAAATGAAGGTAGACCAAATGTGCTTTCACAGGTAGAGCAGCTCAAGTCATGATTATGACTATATATGCTATGTCTTTATGCAATGAAGGCATGAAAACAAAGGTAAGTATCTCTTTTAATGTTCAATGACAATTTAAAAGCACGAACTCATATTCTAGCCAACAACTTCATTTCATCACAACTTCTAAAGACCGTTCACCAGCAATAACTAGCCAACTATATGGAGAATTGCTACCTATGTTAAAGAGCATTTAAAGGAAGATCAGAGCAAAAGACCTCAACATAAAAAAATGCAGCGAAGTACCTTCTATTTAGACAGAATGACTAAAATACCATATTCAAATATTGTCAAATTTCAAGAAAACCTTTCAAAGAAATGCACATAGAAGAAAAACAAACTACTACAATTCCCTTCCAAATAAACAAGGGCAGCCACCATGCGATCAGTTCAAATAGACAAGCTTTAATGTGATAATTTATAGTACACTAGTCAAGATACATTTTGAAAATGACTCCTTGATGGCGTTAATCACAAATGAGATATCAAGATATGCATATAAATTGAAACATCTTCAAGATAAAGGGAATTTATTTATCAAGGAAAGGACATCTACCAAAGGCCACTTCATGTTGAGATAGTATGAGATACTACATGTAAACTTAAACTTGTGTCCTTTACATTATGGATTATCATACTAGAACACAATTAGGATTTTAGGAATTCATGGTTTTTCACATACATTAATATCAAAACAATAAGTGGTACTAACCTTTATCCATGATGCGGAATGAACTTCAGATCTGAAAGCCTTACTGAATCTTTATCGGTCCCTTCCCCTTACGTACTTACACCTTTGACTTACTGATGGAAATAAAACTGTTTGGTTGGTGTATCCTTATGGGTAGAGACTGAATATATAGGGGTTTAATATGAAATTCAAACCCATAAGATAGTATCATCAGTTATCGGTTTCTTTCGAATTTCAAAACCATCAATTATCACTTAGGATAATATCCTATAATCATTAGATAATTGCTCCCATCAAGCAATTACTTAATTATCCTCCCTTACAACTAATTTACCTTTTAGCCCTTTAATATGTTTTAATTAAATCATCATTAATTCCCATTAAACATGAGACACATTTCTAACATTCTCCCACTTGGCTCATGTGGTAAATGTCATGTCATGATTTAATAAAACATCAACTTTAGTGCGCATAAATTCGGCTAAAGGTTTCATACATTAGTTGCATCATAATTCATAATTAGGAATAAAACTAATAAGAGTCATAGCGGTTCTATACTATCAAATCGGCATAGTTCCTTCCATGTACCACTATATTAGCTCTTCTCCCTAATATGATACTTTAATGGAAGTACACATCATGTCCAATAACAAACAATAATGTCTTCATTAGGGACAAATCCTGTATTTCAATATCATCATTCATACATGCATGTATACATAAATTTGAAAACAGGAAAAATTCAGAAACTTATATATTAACGAGCTCAGAGTGTCAATAGTCAATAATTACAAATAATGATCAACAGTCATTAGCTGACATAATGCCCATACTATACAAATGACCAGTAAATATTTTGGGCGGTAATCCCTTCGTCAAGGGATCAGCTTATCATAAGATTAGTGCTAACATGCTCTATAGACACTCTACGTTTCTGAACCTCTTCTTTAACGGCAAAGTATTTCAACTCCATATGTTTAGCACCTTTGGAATATTTGTCGTTTTTAGAAAAGAAGACTGCTGCGGAATTGTCACAATAAATTTTCAGCGGCCTATCAATAGTGTCGACCAATCCAAGCCCTGAAATAAAGTTCCGTAGCCATTTAGCCTGAACCATGGCCTCAAAGCATGCCACAAATTCAGCTTCCATAGTGGATGCAGCAATTACAGACTGCTTCGCACTTTTCCATGATATAGCTCCTCCAGCTAAAAGATACAAATAGCCAAAAGTGGATTTTCTTGTGTCCACACATCCGGCAAAGTCTGAATCTGAATATCCAATGACCTCAAGGTTGTTGGATTTCCTATAAGTAAGCATGTGATTCTTTGTTCCTTGCAAATATCTCAGAAACTTTCTTTGCAGCTTTCCAATGATCCATACCAGGATTACTCTGATATCTTCCTAACATTCCAACTGCAAAACTGATATCTGGTCTCGTACAAGTCTGAGCATACATTAAGCTCCAACAAGTGATGCATATGGAAATGCTTCCATTTCTTTCCGTTCCAAATCATTCTTTGGACATTGCATGAGACTAAATTTGTCTCCTTTCTGAATTGGAACAGGAGATGATGAGCACTTTTCCATCCCAAATCTCTCTAAAACTTTATTAATATATGCTTTCTGAGACAAGCCTAACAATCCTTGTGATCTGTCACGGAATATCTCTATTCCAATCACATAGGTTGCCTCACCCATATCTTTCATTTCAAAGTTACTAGAGAGAAATGTCTTAGTCTTACTTAAAAGACCAAGATTATTAGTTGCAAGCAAGATGTCATCAACATACAGAATCAAAAAATATAAACTTACTCCCACTGACCTTTAGATATATACACCGATCGACGGTGTTTTCCTTAAATCCAAAGGAAACAACGGTATCGTTAAACTTAAGGTACCATTGTCGTGAAGCTTGTTTAAGTCCGTATATTGATTTCTTAAGTTTACACACCATGTGCTCTTTTCCCTTTTTCTATGAACCCCAATGGTTGGTCCATGAACACATCTTCCTCTAAATTCCCATTTAGAAAGGCTGTTTTCACATCCATCTGGTGTAACTCTAAATCATAATGAGCCACCAATGCCATAATGATTCTTAAAGAATCTTTCTTGGATACCGGTGAAAAGGTCTTCCTTATAGTCGATGCCATCTTTCTGAGTGAATCCTTTGGCAACTAGTCTGGCCTTGTAACGTTCTAAGTTACCATGAGAGTCACGTTTGGTCTTAAAGACCCATTTACATCCAACTCTCTTACAACCTTCTGGTAACTCAACAAGGTCCCAAACATCATTCTGTTCCATAGATTTCAACTCCTCTCTCATGGCGTTTAACCACTTTTTCACCATTGTTACTATTCATGGCTTGTGAAAACGTAACTGGATCATCTTTCCATTCCCAAGTCAAAATCAGACTCTTGTAGATATACCACATAGTCATTAGAAATAGCGGATCTCCTATTCTCTTTGAGATCTTCTTAATGCTATTTGTTGTGGTTCTTCTACTATGAGGCTCATTTGGTTCATTTACTGTAATTTCATTATGAGTAGTGGGATCATTTATTTGTTGTTCTTCATTATTATTATTTGGTACAACAACATGAGGAACAACAACTTTATTAGAGACACAAGTCAGGGGAACTTGTATTCTCAATTCTTGAATCTCCACTTTACGTGAAGTTTCACTCCCACTAACTTCGCCATTCTCAATGAACCTGGCATATCCTGTTTCGATAATCCTTGTAGTATGATTAGGACAATAAAATCTATACCCTTTCGATTTTTCTGGATAACCAATGAAATATCCACTGATTGTTCTTGCATCCAGTTTCTTTTCTTGTGGATTATAGTATCTAATTTCTGCCTGGCAACCCCAAACATGCAGGTGCCTTAGACTAGGTTTCCTTCCAGTCCACAGTTCAAAAGGAGTCTTTGGAACTGCCTTACTAGGAACCCTATTCAACAGATACATGGCAGTTTTAAGAGCATAAGTCCACAACGAAATGGGTAAAGATGAATTACTTAACATACTCCTAACCATATCTAACAAGGTTTCTATTACGCCTTTCTGACACACCATTTTGTTGTGGTGTACCTGGCATTGTGTATTGAGCACATATGCCTCTCTTTTCAAGGAATTTAGCAAATGGACCTGGATGTTGTCCACTTTCATCATACATTCCATAATACTCTCCACCCCTATCAGATCTGACAATTTTCACCTTTTTGTCTAATTGCCTTTCAACTTCATTAATATAAATCTCCAAGGCATTTACAGCCTGAGATTTATCATGCAGCAAATAGACATAACCATAACGTGAATAATCATCAATGAAGGTGATAAAGTATTTTTCTTTATTGAAAGCGTTAACATCAAAGGGCCCACATACATCAGTGTGTATAATTTCAAGAAGCTGACTGCTTCTTGTGGCTCCTTTCTTTGTGTGTTTTGTTTGTTTACCTTTAATACAATCCACACATACATTCAGATCAGTAAAATCTAAATCCGGAAGGATTTCATTCCTTACCAATCTTTCCATTCTTTCTTTGGAAATATGTCCCAAACGTTTATGCCACAAGTAAGCAGAACATTCATTTATTAAGGCACGTTTAGTGCCAACGTTATGATGCAAGGTCATAAGTGTTTCAGCATATAGATTATCAAGACATAATTTATATAATCCATCACATAAGGTACCATTGCCAATCAAATGACTGTGCTTGTACAAACTGAAACAACCACTACCAAATCTAAAGGAATATCCAGCCTTATCAAGTTTAGAAATTGAAACTAAATTCCTAGTTATACTAGGTACATACAAAGTTTCCAATAAATCTAAATGATATCCAGTGTCAAGGATTAAACGATAAGTCCCGACAGCTTCTACTGGAGCTTTCATTCCATTGCCCATAAAGACAAACTTTTCATTTGGCTTTGTGGCTTGGGTCGTAAGGAATCCCTGCAACATATTAGAAACATGAGTAGTACATCCAGAATCAATCCACCAAGTGTTATAAGGAACTTCAGCTAGTTTTTTGATTCAAACATACATAAGCACTAGGCTTACCTTTCTTTTCGAACCAAGCCTTACGTTTTGGACAATCCTTTTGGAAGTGTCCCAGCCTTTCTTACAGAAATAACATCTGTTTCCATTATGTTCCTTTTTTGTGAATTTTAGAAGAAGAAGCCTCATTCACCTTCAGAGGGTCCTCCTCCCTTCTTCTCATGTTTCTTGAAACTTTTCTTTTCAGCTCCTTGACCTTTCACATAATTGATGGAATGAATTCCCTGGTTCTTGAGTCTGGTCTCTTCCTGAACCAACATACTGTGCAATTCATGCACATTCCATTTATCCTTCATGGTGTTATAGTTCATCTGGAAAGGGCCATACTCAGTCGGTAATGAGTTCAGGATGAACTGCACCAGGAAATTTTCATGCACATCCATCCCTAATGACTTTAGTCTTGCTGCAATATTCGTCATTTCAATAACATGCTCATGCATCGTACGATAACCATCAAATTTCATGGTGGTCAATGTACTCATTAGTGTCCCAGCAAGAGACTTATCAGCAGTTTGGGAGCGCTCTTCCACAAGTTTCATCATTTCTTTGGCACTTTCAGTTTGTGGAAGAGCTGACTTGATGTTGCTAGCAATGCTCATTCGTATATACATTAAACTCAACCTGTTGGATCTTTCCCAGTTTTTATAATGGACCCTTTCCTCTTCAGTGCTTGTAACAGTAATAGCACTAGGTTTCTCTTCTCTAAGAGCTAAATCCAGATCCATTACCCCAAGGTAAAATTGGATTTGCTCACACCATTCAGAGAAGTTGAAGTCCATTAAAAACTGCAACAGTTGAGAACAGTGAATGTGTAGCAACTGGTACTGCAAGGAATAAAATTTAAGAACATTAATACTTTGAGTTATACATACATACACATCAACATGCTTCACAGATTCAGATACATTTCATACAATGCATATTGATGTTCACCTTTGGGCAATCCATCAATATACAACATTCAACATAATGATGCTAATAAAAATTTCACATAATTTGGCAATAATGTATACACTAACTAGAAATATTTATTATCTTTTGGATATATAAATATAACTAATAATATATTCACATCACCAACATTCATGCTCATTTATTATAAAGACAAGCAATCAACCTTTGGGTTGATCCTTAACTGCCTTATAATAATGAACTTCAATTTACCCATAATAAAAACAATAATTTTCATCTTATTTATAGCATCAAAATTATGGGCAATTGAAACACAATCATAATGTTCAGAATTAAAAAACAATTCATAAGAATTTGGCCACTTTGGTGACTAACAAATCCATCATACTTAATTCCAAACAGAAATATTTTCTAAACAATTATAGGATTAAATTTTCACATTCAAATTTCCTCCTTTCCTTTCTTTCATTTTTTTTTTTTTTTTTTTGGAATTTCCTCAATGCAGAACACGAACCGCCACCTCCGGTCGTCTTCTCCGGCGACTTCATGTCCGGTCGTCTCTGCGGTGGCGCCAGGACCATCACAGTCCGGTCGTCTTCCCTTCGAGCCAGGTTACCATCACCAGCCAGGACCGAAACGAAACCTCTCGTAATACAGATCCCGACTCCTGGCCGGAACCCCAGCCCCTTCCGCTGCGTCAGATTCGGTTTCTTCTCGGGCGGCAGCAACGACTCCAGATCGCCGCACCTCAGCCGGTTAGTCGAGAAAGGTTTCCCCAAACCCGACGACCTCAGAAACATGGGGCTCGCTCCTCCTCGACGAGATCCCTCTGCCTCCGCCGCTTGCTGTACAGGCCGTCAACCGGTCCTTCTGGTTTCGGCCAGATCTGGTTTTTCGACGGGAGTTGATGGTGGATCTGGAGGAGCCGTGGCCGATCGTTCAGGAGATGAGCAGAAACAGCCGGTGCGCGACTGTCCGTGAAGAGAAAACGCCGGAACCTTCGCCGGAGAACAGGGGAACGCCGGAGAACAGGAACTTTCGAACGAATTTCTTGCGGATTTTTTTTTTTTTTTTGAACGTTTTTTCTCAGATCTGGCTTTCTCAGATCTTTCTCTTTCATGTTCATTTTGTAAGAACAATTTAAAAATTATCATACATGGAAAATCATGAATTCCCAAACCTTAGCTCTGATACCACATGTAAACTTAAACTTGTGTCCTTTACATTATGGATTATCATACTAGAACACAATTAGGATCTTAGGAATTCATGGTTTTCACATACATTAATATCAAAACAATAAGTGGTACTAACCTTTATCCATGATGCGGAATGAACTTCAGATCTGAAAGCCTTACTGAATCTTTATCGGTCCCTTCCCCTTACGTACTTACACCTTTGACTTACTGATGGAAAATAAACTGTTTGGTTGGTGTATCCTTATGGGTAGAGACTGAATATATAGGGGTTTAATATGAAATTCAAACCCATAAGATAGTATCATCAGTTATCGGTTTCTTTCGAATTTCAAAACCATCAATTATCACTTAGGATAATATCCTATAATCATTAGATAATTGCTCCCATCAAGCAATTACTTAATTATCCTCCCTTACAACTAATTTACCTTTTAGCCCTTTAATATGTTTTAATTAAATCATCATTAATTCCCATTAAACATGAGACACATTTCTAACAGATGAATGCATGCTGAAATAGATATATACATACCTTCATTCTTCTTGTATTGGGTGACTAAATAGATGAATATAAGACAAGAGAACCAATTCCATAGACAACCAAACAATCTGATGAAATGTGTTTTCTAGAGTATTTAGAGAATTACAAAGGTATATATCTAGACATTCTTAGATAATATCAATCTCTAGAGACATTTATATGGTATCGGAGTATAGAATAGCTAGACTCATTCAAATATCTCAATCTTATTATCTTATTATCCTATTATCCTGTAGTGGAAACTGTTGTATACTTGTTATCGAATCCTATAATGTAGGATACTTGAAAGGATGAGTGTCAATGTAAATAAGTTATCGTAATGTAACTAGGATTAAGGAGTTTTACATAAACTCTACTACAGATACTGTGCAGTTTTACATTTACACAAATTCCACTACTGTGTACTGTATTTAATTGTCATATTTTAATGAGAAGGACGTGCGCGGTGGTTTTTTCTTCTCATTTTCCTTCATGGTATCAGAGCTGCTAAGCTCAAGAGCAACCATGTCAACTGATTCCAACACTTCCTCAAACACCAATGCCTCCTCCTCTTCTACCTCTTATCCAAATCAACCCACCAGACCTTCTCCAACTATCTCATTTGGCGACATCTTTTTCTTCCCGTGCTGTTCATGCATATCACATCGCAGACACTGCTAAACCGCCTCCTCCTACCATTCAACCCTCCTCTGAAGAATCCATTCCTAATCCTGCATGTACTTATTGGGAACAAATTGATTTCCTTGCCCTCTCATGGATTCCAGCAACCCTTTCTCCTGAGATCCTTCGTAGTCTCCACCATTCCAAAAAAATCCTTAACTGCAAAAACTTTATCATGACCAAGCCCATGCCCGTCTTCTTCAACGAAAATATGAATTCTATGCTTTGAAGAAAGGATCGGAGATTCTACCATCACTGCATATCTTCATAATGCTAAAACCATTTGCGATTCTCTCTGTGCCATTGGTCGTGAAATTTCGGAAGATGACCTTGTGATGCAAATCTTGGAATGTCTTCCAGCTGACTATGAAAGTCTTGTTCTGATTCGCGAGGAACAATTCAGTACGGTTCAGTGGGGACACGGATTGATGATTTTAAAGCTAAAAAATTAGACAAAAATCAAATGCTAGAAACACAGCACCGTACTAAAACAGGGGATGCTCATGAACTCGGACAAAATACGAGTCTACAATGACCAACGCAGATGTTCTTTGTCTTTGAGCAAAGAAAGAAACAGAGCACTTACTAAAACAGGGGATACTCAACAAACCAACACAATATGGACAGTACAGCAATCATGAGATATGATGGACAATTACCAACGCGGATGTTCTCCAAAGAAGCCTCAGAGGTTGCAGAAGATGAGTTCTTTACTCTGCTAATTCTTCTGCTTCTGCCCTCACTCTCTTCATTCTTCCTCAGCGACCAATCCTTGAGAATGAGAAAATGATGCACAATGATTCTCCTGTCTCCGCTCTTTCTTTTCTAAGGAAACAGAGTGGAGGTGGGAACGAAAAGTTATGTGGACATGTACTGTGGAGGTTGGGAACGAAAAAGTTATCTGGAGGCGTACTGTGGAGTGGGAAGTTGGTTTCCCAAGGCATTGGAAAGAGACATACAAATGGGTCCCAACCCCAAAATGCCACTCGCGAGCAGGGGAATAATCCCCAGCTGCAAGATCCCACTGTTGACCAAACGAACAAACTGCAAAGTCCCAACTCTTTACATCAGGCAAATGGGCCCCATGCAGATGGCCCAACCCCAAAATCCCACTCTCTGCCAAAATGAGAGAAAGGACGAATGGGCCCCACAGCCTGACTCTTATTCTCTGTCTTCCGTCAACCCCCACAAAATCCCTTTCTCACTCTTACGGCAGCCAAAATCCTACTCTCTCCCAAAATTTCTTTGGTATACTTGAATGAAGGAATTAAAATAAAAAAAGATAAAATTTTTATTTAGATTAAAAAAATTTTAGTAAAAAATATTTAAAATAAAAATAAAAATAAAAAATTATTAAATAATTTTCTTATCATTTATTTTTTATTTTTATAAATATTTTTTAATTTTTTAAATTTAGAATTAAAAATCAATTCTCTTTTTTTTAAAAAAAGTCCTCCATTCATGCGTATTCTTATGACACCTCTGGTGACAAAAAAGGAAAAAAGAATTCTTATGGCACCCGGAAATCCCACTCTCTCTCCTTACTACCAGTGGGCAGTATAACCAAAAAAAAAAAGCCTGTAAAGTGAAATTCATTATTGAGTTCCTTGAACTCTTGTGGCACCTATGATCACAAAAAAAAAAAAAAAAACTCATATGCTACTCCAAAATCCCACTCTCTCTGACTACCAGTGGGTAGTATAACAAAAAACAAATGGCCTATGAAGTGAAATTCATTATTAAGTTTCTCGAGTAAGAAAATTTTTAGACATAATAAAAAACAAATAGCATACAAATAGTACAACATCGTTCTATTAATAAAAATTGTTTTAATTATGATAAAAGAAAAAGAATATATCATAACATTAATTTTTTAATGACATCAAAATATATAAAAAATATTTTAGTATGGTTATTGTAAATGAAAAACTTATATTTTATAATTGACTGAAAAAGAAATATCTATTTTAAAATTTCCTTATTTATTTTAATTTAATTTTACTTTAAATAATTTCGCATATCATCATCTATGTATATACATTGATTGATGATGTTCAAGCAAAAAATTTAGACAAAAATCAAAAGAATTCATTGGGGGCATGGATCGATGATTTTCAAGCTAAAAAATTAGACAAAAAATCAAATGTTAGAAACAGAACATCCTACTAAAACAGAGAATATAGGAGTCATGAGATACCGCAGACGATTACCAATGCAGATGTTCTCCGAAGAAGCCTCAGAGGTTGCACAAGATGCGTTACCAATCCTAGACAATGAGAAAATGCACCACAATGATGATTCTTGTCTCTCCGCTCTTTCTTTTGTAAAGGAAAATAGAGCGGAGAGGTGGGAGAGAAGAAGCAACATGTAGCTATTCAACCGCCGAATGCTTGGAAAGAGACATGCAAAGGGAATGGAACCCTTTCGGCACCCCAAATCCCACTCTCTCTTGTGGAACGCCAAAGATTCCCTCCTCCTCCTTTATGGCAACCTAAAACCCCCCTCTCTCTCTCTTACTACCAGGGGGCAGTGCCAAAAAAAAAAAACAAAACAAAAGGAGCCTCTCGAGTGAAATTCATTATTGAGCTCCTTGAATAAGAAATTTTTTTAGACATAATAAAAAACAAATAGCATACATATAGTCCAACATTGTCCTATTAATTAAAAAAAATTAATTTCATTCACAATTAATATAAATTTTTTTAATTAAAATTAATTTTAATAAAATGTTATTTAATTATGATAAAAAAGAAATATATCATAACATTAATTTATTAATGATATTATAATAGATAAAAAAAAATTAGTATAGTTGTTGTGGATGAAAAACTTACATTTTATGTCTACTTTTTATTTTTGACCAGAAGAATATATTCACTTTAAAATCTCTTTATTCATTTTTATTTAATATTATTTTAAATAATTTTCACTTACATATATACGTTTGAATTAATTTATTTTATATTTAAAATAATTTGTAATTAAAATTTTATTAAAAAAATTTAAAAAAATAATTTTTTTAAAAATAATCAATTGTTAAACATGCACGTAATTATAAAGATTATTTTCATTAAATTTTGAGAAACATTAATTTTTTAAAAGAAATTTATTCATACTTAATAAAATTACAAATAATCAAACACAATCCAAATAAAAGACAAATAAAAACACAATTCATAAGAATAAAAAATAACTAATAAATTCCTTTTTTGGGCCGTCGACCCCATTTTTGTACAAAAAAATAATAATAAATTCAAGAAGTTTCATTGTATCATCAGCCTAATTGCATAAAACCACTTTAAATTTAGTTGGACAAATAATAACTTCAAGTAACGATTGAGCTAAAAATAATAATAATAATAATTCAAGTAACGATTGACAAGGAGAAACCACAGATGCCGACTCACTTATTGAGAAAAGACGTTTGGATGGGCCGTGGAAATGGACAGTGCCAATCGCATGGACCTATCAGAAACACCCAAAGAAGAACCCTGAAGCTGGAATGAAAAATGCCTTTGGGTGTTTCAACTTTACGTGTAATTCTGTTAGTACTTTGTTGTCATCATTGTACATGTGAATGCTGGTGGGAGGGAGATTCGTCACACCTCCTTCACTTTTTTTGGCTCGTCGAAGCCAAATTTGTCGTTTCATTGAATAGACAAAACTATGCTTAAATCAATTTCGGGAAAAACAATTCGCAGCCCAGCCCAGCCCAGCCCCCAACTATATAGTACTATGACAATAGTGCTATCACTAGCATCATTATTATTACTATAAAAAAGTATGATTGTTACTACTTTTCTTTTCATTCTTATCTTGATCACAGACTACGAAATATTAGAATGAAATGAGACAATCATTCAATCTCATATCATACAAACATGACAAGAGAAATAATGAATTATTTCATTGTTATTCTTATTCCCACCAAAATCATTTCAATTAATTGCACTTTGTTCCCCTCATTTATCATTTCAATTAATTGCACTTTACACCCTCATTTGTTAAATTAATCACATTACATAACCCGTCCTATTATAATTTCCTCTTTTCATCCAATTTAACACTTAACTTTAACAGAACAAAGCACACTTGCCATGCACATGAGCTATTTATGAGTAAAAGACAAGATTACCCAATTTTTATTTTTAACAGAAAATTATTTCTTATTATTTACTTATTTACAACAACCGAAAAGAAAAATCTCAGAAGCGTCTTTGTAGAAGCAATAAATAACAGAACAGTCAAGAACTCTATTTTAAAATGGGGGCCATGGTAGGAGAGTAATCTAATTAATTTTTAATTGAAAGTTGAAACCGATCGAGAGGGGGTGTTGCCACGTCTTGGTCTTCCTACATTTTGCCCCAGTCTTTGACAATTTGAAAGAGAATGGTAGCAAAGTGATAAGAAAGCGGCCCATAAAGCGCGCCGTAGAGAGTTTGTGGGGGGATAAATCATCACACTTTCACATGTCAAGGTGAAGGCCTTCCGCCGAGAATCCTTCATAAAGCAATTGTCCTCGTTGCAATCCCTTCTTTCTACCGAGACGAGATTTGTTATATCCTCTTAAAAATTTTATTAATAATTTTTTAATATTTAATAAAATAAATATTAAATAAAAAAATAATATGTTTTATATTTTAAATATATAAAAAATATTTACAACTTACTTCGTTTAACAGTAAAAAAGATTATTAAAAAAATAGGTTAGAAAAATATAGAATTAAAAGTTTGGCACTTAGCACTTCCTCATCCCAATTTTGCTGTTGAATGAAATGAACAAGGGCTGTAATGTCCCAATGTGCATTGTGCATGAGGGAGCGCAGCAACAAAGATGTAAGGGACTTCGAATTCGATGCTTCTCAAAGATACACAAGAACTTCACTTTTCTGAATACTAGGGAGCCAAATAAAGTTTTTTATCAAAAGCTCAAATAAAATGAGGGATAGATTCATAATGGATGGAGTAAACATTCTTTAAAGAATGGCCACAAAAAGTTTCAGAGAGATGCTGATATGCTCGTACTGAATTACATCTTCACAGAACATTTAACTTCACCATTAACTAGAATAAGCCCAATCACCGTCAACACTGGGTACATGGTAACAATATAGTCAAACTCTAAAGCCATTAGGGGAAAAAGAAGGTACAAAACCACCAGGTCAAATGCCAATCTGCACTTGTCATGTTGAAGATGCAAATTTAAGATATTCAAGAATGTACAAAAAGTTGGAGCTAAAATAAAAACTGTCTACAAAGCACAATAAAAGACTTACTTTCCCCTGTTATTTTAGTCAAGTTTTAAGGTTTCTTCTCAATAGAACTGAAATTGCCCTTACTGCAATCATTTCTATTTAAACTTCAACAGTGTACCGTATATGAGTTTTACGTTTTGTTTTGACAACCATAGTTGTCGGAGGCAGAGACCAATGAGTGGAAGAGAGTCTATTCTGAACTTCTTCTTCTTTCATGGGTGGACCCAATTCATGGTGGCCACCTTACGCAATCCTTGCGCCAATGGAGAGGTGTGGCAACAGAGAGTCACACCGGTGGGGAAGTTGGGAGTTTTATTGGAGCGGTTCCTGTTGAGAGCAAAGATGGAAGGTTGAAGGAAGGAGTAGAGGTTGGGAACTTCAGGGAGGAGAAGAGGTGCCTGTGGAGAAGAAAGCACGAAGTTTTTCTCCCCCTGTTGAAGATGGGTTTTCTTGTTTTCTATTGCTTTCTGCTGTGACTCCCTCTTTTCTTATTCCCTGCCCAATTCATGAGGCGTGAAATGGAAGACAAGAAAAAAAAAAGACAAAAACAAAAGAATGTGTCTAGAATTGCAAAAATGCCACCTCATCAACAAGTGAAAACGCTGAAAACGAGTTTTTGTTGTTTTCAAATTTTCTAAAGATGTGAACTCCACTTTCCAAGAAATGAAAATGAAAATGATCACTCAAACATGTTTTCTTCCTCGTTTTCTGTCTTCAGTGAAAATGAAAACAGAAAACAATGAAACCAAACAGGCTCTTAGTTTCCATCACAATTAGGGTTATAGTTAGACTCAAACAACTCCTTCATCTCGTTGATGATCAGATTAGTGCGCAGGGGATGGCAAGGGATTATATATATCAACCTCCAACATAACACGGTTGATTGCAGCCTAAGTCTTAATTGGGCAGTATGAAGGCCACGAACATGGAGAATAGCCCAAACTTCAGCATGCATCAGTAAGTAACCAGAATCACTGAAGAATGAAGATGTCATGTTCCTGCGTGTTAGCATCGTGTCAACTCAAGGACTCAACTGTCCCTTCAAAGTTCAAACACACAGGACATGCCTTTCCCCCCTTCGCACAAGCCATTACGAAAATCTAATCTAGACACCACAAAATTAATTAAGAATATTGAAATTAATTATCCCCAAATCTTTCTAATTAGTAATGTTCCGAGAAATCCGCATCAAATTTCATGGAAATATCAACCACGTAGCACATTTAGGGTGTGCTTGAAATTAATCATTTAAAAATGGAATGATTTTAATTAAATTGAATTAATTTTATTTTATTTGGAATCAATTTTTATGTTAGAGTCCATTATAAAATTGAATTAATTCCTATTTTATAATTTTCTAAATAAAAGATTTCCTTTATAAAGTTAAATTAATTTTCAAAGTGTGTGCTTCCACATTTAAATCTGTGATAATAAATTTATATATATAAAAGGAATGCTTATGTAAAGGAATGCATCCTTACCCATGTTTTCATTTCATGGCAGAGCCATGGTCTTGAAAGTGCTGCGAATTGAAGAACGTTCCATTGGAGGTTTTGGTTCTGTTTATGGGAATTTCATGGGTGGTTTGGTTCGATATCGCCACTGGGTTGTAACGTTGGTCATTGTTCTGATGAGTTTGGATTGGAGCTGGGTGGTTCTGAGAGTCTTGGCCGTGAGCCGGTTCAAATTATTGGCCGCTCCAGGGATTTGGGTGCAGTGGGGGAGCCACATAATGATGAGGCGAGGGTGACTGGGCGAGCAATGTGCACCTGCTCAGATTTTACAGTTTCAATTAAATGTTTTGATTTTGAGTTGAAACGAATCACTGTCATCATTTAATTGTGATGCTACTCAATTTTTGTCTTTTTTTTTTTTTCGGTAGTGGCTGAACAAAGTGGTCATTTTCCTTGGAAATAGTTTTATTGTTATTAAGTTATTTTTCTTTTCATTCTTACTTTTGAAATACTCTTTACACCAAGGTAGTATTAGATTAGATCCAACTGGTATAAAGGGTATTTTAATTTAACAGTTGTCGGGGACATTGAGCAAGGCTTGTCTTCTTATACTACCTTTCTTACATCCCACGCTCTAACATCATGATGTTTTGGTACGTGTACATGACCATTGAATTTAAGGATCATCTTTCGTTTTCGATTTCAGCATAAATTTTTTTTATATCATTATTTAATTACACAAAAAAAATTTGAATACTATTGTAATCTTGAAATAATATATAGTACATATTTGATAAAATTTGATTTTAAAAAAAATATTTTTTCAAAAACTCTCTTAATAAAAATTTTAATTATAAATTATTTTACTTATAAAATAAGTTAGTCTAAACATATACATACTCTATTATCTTGTAAATAAAGCGTAAACGACATTAGCTAGCATTTCTTATATTTTCCATTACCTAATTTGGATTGAAGTCTTCAACCCAATAAGTATAAAAATAAATGGAAAATAAAAATTCAAGGTGTGGACAAATAAGAAGAAAAATAATTGACTGACGAGGGATATGGTCTTGTCCAAGTTACATTGACTTTAAACGAGAGATACAACGAGAGAAGAAAGTGAAACCTAAAAAAGTAAAAATTGAAAGAAAAAAAATATAAGAAACAAAAGAAAAAATCTTAGTTAACCTTTAAAGCATGTATTAATTTTGATTTTTGAAGCATAAAAATTTCAGTCTATAATTTGTTTTTTGGTCAAATTTCAGTCTATAAATTAAGTGAAGTAAAAATTAATTAATTAATAGGTTAGACAAAGCTTAATTAATTTTTACTTCATTTAATTTCAATCTATAATTAAGTGAAGTAAAAACTAATCAAGCTTTATATAACCTATTAACCAAACTAGGCCCACTAATAAAACCTTAGCCCAATAAACATAAAAGCAACCCTTGGCCCCCTAATAGATCCTTAAGTTTGACTTGATTATGGACCCAAACCACTAAACCTAACATTCCATTGAATCTCATGAGAACAAACGCAAATCAGCATATAATCAATGAGCCTAATTTTTTTTTTCCCGATCAATGAGCCTAAAATATTTAGACCAAAGCAAACCTGCATTAACATGACAAACAGGTCCAAAATCAAGGAAATTTAACTCATTTTTTTTTTAATTCTTAAAGGTATAATTTTGTTTGGAATAACGAGGGTGTCCCTTCCACAAAGTACTTTACAGGATTTTAAATTACAATTTACTTATTACTTAATCACATAAACTTATCCCAATTTAAATGAGGTCAAAACAAATTAAATAAAGTGCAAACAAATGAAATTAAAAGAGAAAAAATCAACCTATCTTGTGATCATGTGGGGGACGTTGTGGAGGTGCGGTGGCTAGTCCGGAGCTTGCTGGTGGTTGATGCATGGCTTCATGAGCTAGATAGTTGGCGCGTGTGGGTCATTGTTTGATAGGATTAGGGCGTGTACTGACTTCAAAGGCTGGCTTAATGCGCGTGGTGATCGTGCTTCATGGGTTTCCAGGGACTGGCTTCATGGAGGACGTTGGGGTTCTGGTTTTGGAGAGGATAACAGAGGTTTTGGCAGCTGGGTTGGGGAAGAATAGATGATGGTGGTTGTGGGGACTGTTTTGGGACGTTGAAAGTGGAAACGGGCGATTGATGTTGAGCCATTCCTTGGACTTTGTCTTGAGCTCAGCTTCAGATGCATTGATTGTTGCTCATGGGGATGCACATGGTTCGATGCCTTCTCATGGGAATGGATGGGGTGAGTGGACATGAAAAATGGGTCAGAATTCCTGTGAGTTTTTTGGGTTGTAGAAAATGGGCTTGGGGTTCTTGGTTAATGAAAAATGGCTTTAACAGACTTGAAAAATGAATTTTTATTTTTCTTTATATAATTTTCTTTTTTATTATTTTTCTTTATTTCTTTATTTTTATTTTTTATCAAAATTTTAAAATTTTTCAATAAATAATAACCTTTTATTTTTGCTTTTGTTTGTTACTTTAGATTATGAAAGTGGGCTATATGTGTTTTTAGGCTTTAAATTGGTACAATGAACTTGAATCATCCAAGTTTGTTTAAAGATGGGTTTAGTTTGTTTTGGGAGTCATTTTTTTTATTTATTTAAATACTTTTATCTTTCTTGGAACTTTTTTTTTGACATTTTAATTTTATGACTTTTTTATTTTTTAAAAAAATTCATATTAACTGACATATATTGATGCATGATAGTAGCCCACATAATATATCACATTTACCTATTAAAAGAGTGTTTATTATTTTCATTGCGCAACTTAATTTTAATAATCACTTGCATTATTAATTATTTATTTAAGAAGAATTAAGTATTAAATAATTGCTGTAATTACACAAATTGAAGAGAAGCTGACAAAATTAAGCCATGATACAAGAGAGGTGTGCACATAGAGAAGAAGAAAGAGTTGCTGCCCCACGTGCAAGGTGTGAAGAATGGATTGTTGGAGGAGCTTAAGGAACAAGTTGCCGGATCTATGAAGTAAAACAAATAGAAGAGAAACAAAAGCCTTAGGTTGAGTAGTTGGCCCATGATTGAGAAATAAAGAAAATAAGAATTGATGAATCCAAACCCACAATGCAAGGCCTAGTGGAATGGATATTAGCAACTTGTTGGCCTCATGCTCAGCATGAGGATAATGGGTTCATGGTGCACTACGCTTGGAGCCACAACTGAACAAAGGCTAATGTAAAAACTGAAAGGAAAGGCCCACGATTAGAAGTAAAAACAGTGTCCTGGGGAAAACAAAAAAAAAAAAAAAGCTAAGAGAAAGTATTTGGTTTATTTTTTGTTTTATTTTTTTTAGTTGATGTGTTTTCATTTATAATTACAAAAATATCACATTGTTTTCATTATATTTGAAAATAAATATTTCATATTTTCATCATATTCTTCAAAAAAAAATTTCTAAAACAAGAGATAAAATGAAAACAAAATAGTATTTTTGTAATTTTTAATGAAAACATATCAACAAAGCGTTTAACCACAAAAAAATAGCAATTAATCCTTAAAAATATTAATCAAATATATGATTCTATTACCATAATTAACAATAAATTATTAAATTATTGAATAAATTGAAAATATGACTGAACTCATCTTAATCAAACTAACTGATAGGTAATAGATTCAATAATCATTAAATCTCATGGTTTGAATAGTAACAATCCAACATAATTTCTTTTTTCTTTTTTTAATCTAACAGAATTTATGTTAAAATATATTAAGTTCTCATCATCCCCTTATTACTAAAAATCTAACTACTCATAATGATATAAAGAGGCAACAAAAAATTATCACTATAAAACTCCATTAGAACTCTCCCCTGCATAAGATCTCCCCTTCTCAAACTTCTTTTATCTTTTGGTCTGTGTTGTGCTGCAAGCTGCAGCATCCATGATCTGATCTCCTGTCTTTTCACGCTGTTAGTTGTTTTTTTGTTTTTTTGCCATCAATTACAGTGTGGGCCATAGGTATTTTTTCTTCTATTTTGGTAGCTTCTTGTGGGTCCAAAGCCTTAGCCTTCGTCCCATTGGACAGACAGTAAGATTTGCGGCTTCTTCTATCATTAGTGCAAGGACCAAGCTTGTGCACCATGGACCCACTCGCTTGCTTTCATTTTGTGCCCCCGTACCTCCGTAGGCAAAAGAAATTCCAACCACTTGTCAGAACCTGATTGGTTATGGACGAAAGACAAAGGCGTGCAGAAAAGCATGCATATTAATTAAATCAATCAAAATGAAACTCTCCGCGCCGCAAAATCTGAAAAGTGAAGCTCAATTGATTGGTGCCCACTCACCACCGCGGATCTCTACAATATATAATGTCCCTCACAAAGACTGGGCTTTCAAATTTTGTAACAGGAAAATGCCTTGATTACGTAAGAACTGATTGAAACTGTACATATTTTATTCTTTAACTTTACTTCTAATTTTAATTTCATTCCAAAATTATTTTTTATTTCATTTTCAGCCTAATTCTCTCTAAATCCTACCAAACTTGTCTTAATCAATAACACTGTTAAAGTGTTAACAGAATTTATTTAAGTGGCATCCTACATGGACATTGATGTATAATTGACATTGGAGTATGTCCTTATATGATTTATTTTTTGGCATTCAATTAAAATTTAATTATTCGTTTTATAACTCCATCACACTACATTTTCTTTTCTCTCTAACTTGAATTGGCTAATCATCTACCTAGCCACCGTCATCAAAGCCGGTCATCCCCATTCGAAGTCCTTTGTTGTTGGAAACCAATCAGCATCATTAAGTCCTTTGAAATTAGTTAGCCACCGTTCTAAAAAGCTTTTCTGTTCTGCCTTGCTTTCGTTATACCTAGTGCATTTCAGTTTTTAAGAAATAGACATTACTTCTATTTGTTTTGTGGTGCCTATGTAACTTTAAATATTTTATTCTCTGAGAAACCACTAGCTTATACTCTTGACTAGTGAGATAGAGAAAAATGACCTAAAGAAATTACTGCATATTTTGTCATAAATCCGAGAAAGTACTTTTAAAACTAAAAAGTACTTCTAATATTTTGATAATTCATTTTTGGTATAATTACATTTTTCATTCCTTAACTTTATCCTTGATTTTATTTTCATCCTGCAATTATACTTTGTTTCATTTTTGTCCAAAATCTTTTGAAAGCTCACCAAATTTGTATCAATCACTAACAAAGAAAAAAATCCTATGTGGACACAATGCAATGCTAATTATATACTTCTGTCGATGTAAGATGTCATGTAAGCAAATTTTATTAATATATTTAACGGTATTAGTAGTAATGACAAATTTAGTAAGATTTAAAAAGATTTAAAATGAAAATAAAATATAATATAATTTTAGGACGAAAATAAAATTGTAAGTAAAGTTAAAAGATCAAAAGTATACTTTTACCTTTATTTTATTATATTATTTAATATGTGCAACTGGCCTAGATGATAATGGAGGATCTTCGTTTGATTTGATTTAATTATGCTCCAATGAAGACCCATGCAACCAGTCCAAAAAAAAAAAAAACTCATGCAACAAACTAATTATAATGGACTCTTTAAAATAAATATCACGGTGATATAAATAATAATAATAATAAAATGTAAAAAAAAATTTAACTACAGGTCATTTTTTTTAAAACTTTTTGTATTTTTAAACTCACCACCTCAACTAACTTACCAAATAATACAAATTAACTCTCTACAAGAGTTTTTTCACAGTCAGAGGGGGTTCAAGTTGCATTAAAATGTACATTTTGTTAAATTTAGAGAGTTGTGTTGTTTAGTTTTAGTGTACATAGAGTTTTTTGAAAATGACCTATAATTACAGAGCTTTTTTTTTTTGCATTTTAGCCTAATAATAATAATACAAACTACATATATATATATATATATATATATATATATATATATATATATATATATATGATTTTAACTTCTCTAAAGTGAGGGTTTCACTTTATCGAGTAAAGTGGGAGATATTAACTATTGATAAAAAAGTTAATAATTGAAATAATGATAAAATACATGTATATATATAACAAATTATAAAGTTATTAACATTTACTTACTTAATTTTTTTATCAATGGCTAATACTTCTCACCTTACCCTATAAAGTAAATTTCTCACTTTAAAGAAGCGAAATATATAAGTACTACCATAAATTCTTGTATTTAAAGTTTTAAAACAATACAACCTATCTTCATCTTAAATTTTTATGCAAGTATAAGTTTAATTGTAATTGCAAAGTTTTTTATGAGTTTAATTTTGATCCATTGTCAATTTAAAAAGTTTTATACTATCATCTGTCTAATCATTAAAAAAAATTAACTAAAATAACAACTACACAAAAAGTTAAACACCAAGTAATGTATAAATGAATTATAGTGTAAAAAGAACTTTTACACTGATGGTGAATCTAAATTAAATACTTTTTATATTATCATCAAATCATTTATAAACATGTCATTAAAGAAGTTTAACTTTTCATATAGTATTATTTATAGTCAAAAAATATTTTTTGGTACAAAAGTTTTAAATTATGTGCCTAATGATATAAAAAAAATTTTACATTGATAATATATCAAAATTAAATCTTATAAATATTATTTCTTACATTAGATAAAAAAAAGACCCATGATTATGTTTCATAAGTTGTCATTAATTTTCATTATCTAATAATTAATATTAAAAATAACTTATATGATAAATATTTAATAATATAACAATGAAATAATTTTGTTTGAATTTAAAGATTTTTTTCTTTTGTACAAATCAGATAGGCCTAATTTTTTTTTTACAAAATAAAACTTTTAAAAAATCAAATTACAGACGACCCTTCGATCTAACCATAAAAAGAATTTTGTTTTGAATTTGAAGAATCTAATTCACATGCAATTCACTTGGTTTTTTACTCGAACGCGGTTTCTCTGCTTCGAACCCACTCATGAGCCTCCTACGTGCCACCCCCACGCACCGTTGGATCGAATCCTTGAAAGCCCTCACCATCTCAACAATGCTGCCACATTACTACACCCACTTCCCAAAAAGCACCCATTTTTGCGAAGAGGCAGCAGAAACAAGAAGTGGGTCCAGAGAATGGGAGCTTGCCGGCCGAGACCCAAGGTCTCCCAAGACAGCTTTCGACTCGTATTACTTATTCTCTCCATTTTTATTTGTTTGGATTTTTATATAAAAATTAAAAAAATTATTAAATAGTTTTAATTATTAAAAATATTATTTGAAATAATTAAATTATTATTATTTTTACTTTATTAATATGTTTTTTTAATTTTACTTATTTTATTAATTCTTTATTCATTAAAAAATAAAAATAAAATTTAAAAAATTAATTAATGTTTCTTTAATATTATCAAATAATAAATATTATTAAATAAAAAAAATTATATGATAAATAAAAATAGACGAAGAAAATATATTACATGGCGCACACACACGCACTCATAGGAAATGTTTTGACCTTTTGGTTTCTTTATTTAATTTCTTAGATGAGTCTAATGCCTTCATCACATAATAATTGCCTGGAAAGAAAGAATAAAAATGTTGGATGCACACTTTTTTTTTATATCACATTTATACTATTTTTGTTTGGGTAATAAAGATATAGAGAGTTTGTTAAAATGTATATTTTTATTGTTTTATTATCAAAAAAAATAATGTAAGAATGATATATAAAGGGTGCTGTACAAATAACATTGTTAAAAAAAGAATATGTAACACAGTTTTTAAGAACATGATAATTATATTTTTCTCAATAAACATATTTTCAACTGTTTCTATGTAAAGAAAGTAATTCCAAAAAGTCTACTAACTTGGCTGGTTGTGGCGGTCTCATTAGAGATCATCTTGGGCATTGGCTAGTAGGCTACGTGAAGTCCTGTGCGGATAGTTTTGTCTTTCATGCTAAGACCCTTGGCGTCCTTGAAGGACTTTCTTTAGCATGGAACTCGGGATTCAAGAAAGTTGTAATGGAAGTTGATTCTCAAGCCTTGGTGGCTCGTATTCTTGGAGGTCGGACTGACTGTGGTGTGGATGACTAGGTGTTAAGTTATATTTTTGATATTCTTGGTAGACAATGGGAAGTGCAGATTGTTCATATCTACCGCAAAGCCAATCAATGCGCTGATTGGTTAGCTTCGTCCTTTGACCCTACTTTTGGAGACATTGTGGTTTTCAACTCTGCTCCTACGCAAATGGAATTTCTTTTATTAGCTGATGTATTACAGGTTGACTCAAGCATACCTGTCCCTGCTATTGAGTTGTTTTTTTGCTTGGGCTTCTTAAGCCCCTTAGTTTACCAAAAAAAAAAAAAAGAAAACCATACAAACAACCACATAAACATATTCAAGTATTCAAACTATGACATTCACAAAATGTAAGTGCTCCTGTAACATGAGAGTGTGTGTAACCAACAATTAATAATTTCTGCTGCCATAAACTTTTCTTGCCACATTGATCCACAGGAGCCTGCACCAAAAATCAAAATGACCAATAAATGGACAAAGACACATTAAAGAATAATAAAAGTGAAAACGAAAGAAATCATGGTCCCCACAATTGTTTATTTTTATACTGTATGTTATACAAGCTTCATGTAACAAATAATGGACTCCCACACTATTTTACATACAAAATACTAATAGAGTTGTTAGAGTTGTTGTTAGTAAATAACTATTTAAAATAATTAAATAAGTAAAAGAAATAAGTCCTCTACCAAAAAGTTGAAAGAGATTACATAAATTAAATTAAAATTTTAAAGAAGATAAGGAAAAAAAAAAGGCGATTTAACTACATGTAACAGCAAATGATTTGTAGAAATAAAAATTAGGAATTTTTTGTTAAAGTGAAATTTAAAAGAAGGGACCAAAAGTAAAGGACTCTCAACCCTTATTACTGCAATCTATAAAAAATAAATATTAAATACATAGAAAATTTAACAATAGAAGAAAGTGGTTTGTACGTTTGTTGCTAATTAAATTGTATTTATAATACCCGGTATGAATAATTTTATTTTACCTTGTAATTGTTACTTGCCACTTCAAGACCCATTATTAGTATAGGCAACACCGGATTGAATAGCAACTCTATTACCATTCCTAGAGCTCGAACCACTTGTGTTACCATCCCTAGAGCTCGAACCATTTCTAGTTGCAGGTGGCTTCGTGTAGCAATACTTTTCCCAAGATTTTTGGGTTTGAAACTCATAAGGAACCTAAAGCAGTACAAGTATTGGGTTTGACTATAACTGTGAGACAATCTTATTTTAATGTGTATTGGAAACCTATGGTTATGACTAGGCCATTGCGTGCTTGCTATTTATAAGTATAGAGATTTAAGGTTCATGAGAAGTGCCTTGAAATTCAAGCATAGAGAGCATAAATTTTTTTTACACCTTTTCATCTAAAACAATAAAGAAGCAAATACATTTGCCACATAGAATATATTATGCATTAAGGCCAACTTAACAAAGAGAAAGTAAATTATCTTCAATCCATTGCTTCTACTGATGCATGCTCAATTATGTTAGCAACAACTATTCAACTATAGAATATTAAATAAGAGATGCACTAACAGTGTCCAATTAGAGTCAAGAACCTCATTTTTAGTACTAAGCAACCCATAATACGAAGGTAGACTAAATATGCTTTCACATATAGAACAACCCAAGTCATGATTATGACAATGTACAATATGTCTCTATGCAATCAGCCCATGAAACAAAAGGAAAGTATCTCTTCTAATGCTCAATGACAATGTAAAAGTATGAGTTCATATTTTAGCCAAGCAACTTCATTTCATCTCAACTTCTAAATACCATTCATTAGCAACAACTAGCCAAAACTATATGAAAGATTACTACCTATGTAAAAGAGCATTTAAAGGAAGATCATAGCAAAATATCTCAACACAAAAAAAGGCAGCCAAGAATGACAAAAAAAAAGGATAGCCAAGTACCTTCCATTTAGATAGAATGACCAAAATACCATATTCAAATATTTTCAAATATAAAAAGACATTTCAAAGAGATGTACATGGAAAAAAAGAAAAACAAACAACTACAACTCCCTTCCAATTAAATAAACGAGGGCAGCCACCATGCAATCACTTCATGTTGAGATAGTATGAAATGCTACAATTATTGTTTTACCAAAATAAAAGTAATGCTTCTCTTAATTGTTAATAAACAGCTTCATTCTCCGTAGCTCCTAGTCTCTATAAAACAATCATGCTCCAATGTATAAATGAAAACAATTATTGTTTTCACATGTGATTTTCAGTCTAAATCTTTTCTCCTTCTCTCTTTCACCACCTCTTCCATGGCAGATCAAACACTTTCCTGGCCCACCCATCATCTCCTTCTCGCAGACCAAAATATTTTTGGAAAATGATACTTTTATATTTATATTTTTGTAAAAAGTAAACAATTTTTAACTTTACCCTAGGCCTAAACAGTACCATGTGGCCCACAAAAAATTGCCCGAATCTCAAAAGCAATTTGACATCTGACTTGGCATTATATCTTATTTTCTATTAATAATTTAATGTTCCCAACTAGCGTCACTGCCTTTCATGTCGACACTTTGTCCTTCCTGCCACCTACCCCGCGCCAATGGCAATGGCCGATCTTTAAAAAAAACAAATTTGAAGGAGAGGAAGTGAATGATTAAAATGTAAATTAATTTATAAGAATATGTATTTTTAATAAATTTATACTTTAGGAAAAGTATTGCATATTTAAAATTTAAATTTAAATTAGAAAGTTATAGTAAAAAAACCATATACTTTTTTCTCATATACAAATAGGATTAGTGAAAATGAATGAGTTGCACATATGTTAAGTTGTAATTGACTAATTTAGGTTATGCTTATTTGAGAAGGTAAAATTAAGGTTTTAAAAAAATTAAAATGAAAATTATTTTTTTCAAAAAATATGGGTCATGTAAGAATAAAGTACTGCTCATTTTCACTTCTCTCAATAAAATTTGGTCTTTTAACTTTTTATTCTTAATATGCAAACTATGATTTAAAACAAAATCTTTTCATCTTATACTATTCTCACTTTCCTAAATTTTATCTTATTAATTTTTTCTATTCATAAAAATACACCTTAAAATGAGATATCAAAATTCAAGAAATGAATGATCACGAACCGGGTGTGATGCGATGGCCGATGAGCGCGAGCACAAGGAGTCGAGGAAAGCAACGGCAAAAGATGAGCAGGGGAGTCATATGCGGTGCTAGCAAGCGTACTTTTGGCTTCTTAAATAGACGTCACACTGTCACTGTATCTTGGCAACTCGCGCTACATTTCTAAAATTCATAGAGGACAATTTTGAATTGGATCTGTTTCCGATCCTTGTCGACACACAAAAATTGCAAAAACATTATTTTTACAGGTAATGTTTGAGTAATAATATTTTTTATTATGGAGATAAAGAGAGTAAATTTTAAAAATTAAACCGTATATTGATGATTAAGATTAAATTTTATTTAAAACTTACATGATTATTTACATAATTTTTTATTTTAATTTTAAATTAAAATTAACTTTTTTTTATCTCTCATATTAAATACTATTTTCAATAGATATACTTCCTTTTCTATATATTTATCTAAATGTAATTGATTTTCACTTGTTTCTTTCTTTTTTATTATAAAAATATAAAGTGTATAAAAAGAATTGTAAGATTAAAACATAGAAATAATGTAATTGCAAAAATTGACCATGCTTTGGCTTCAGGTTCTTTCGCTTTCCTTGCCCTTTCTTTTTGTTGGTTATCATTCATCAAGGTATTCACAACACAGTCTTTTCGGTACATTTTGATTTGATAATTCTTTTTTATTTTATTTTTAATTTTGACCAAACAATTATCACTGCGTCTCTTCTCTCTTTTGTCTTTATGTATGTATCTCTACTTTTTTTTCTTTTACTTGCTCTAACTTCTTAATTGGATTCAATTTCATAAGCAGCCAAATTCTTTTATCAATTCAATTTTTAACGGACAATTTTGAATGCCAATTTAGAGGCTTCAACGTGAACCCGAACGTAAATGTGTCATATTATAGATAGAGGATTCAATTCTTATTTTTTTTATTGTATATATTATGGATTCATAAATATATAATTTACCTAATTATGACTTGATAAATCTTTAACTAAGATTAATAAATTGTATTACAAAGTATTACAATTGTTTAATTTTAAGTATGATTATGAAGTAATATTGAGAAATATCAAATACACAATTTAAGTATGATTAAGAAATCCTAATTCCATGTTATTTTTTTTAACTATACTTAAATTATCATTTCAAGTTAATTCAAAATATGGTAACCAAATTAAATAATCTTAATTGTAGAGAAATATAGTTTAAAATGATTAAATTATTCTTTCTCTTACTTTATTAATATATATTTTTTAATTTCACTTACTTCATTAATTTTTTTTCTCTATTAAAAGATAAAGTTAAAATTAAAAAAAATTAAATAATACTTCTTTAATATTCTTAAATGATAGATATCATTAGATAAAAAATTTTTACTTATACAACATATAAAAATAGACAAAAAGAATAATATCTTTGTTCACGAAAGAGTGGAGTGAAAACAGTGGTCAAGAATTGACTGGCCGTCCAACTTGCAAGTAGGTACAGCCCAGATTGCGACACGTCCAAATAGAATTTACAGAAAAGAATTCAGGCGCCATGCAGGAAGGTGGTTAAATGGTCAAGACTTATACCTTGCAACAGTAAGTGAGTTCGCTGCTCTTCAATTCTGGATGTTCAAAATTTGTATATTTTTTTGAGCATTTAGACCTCCAATAATCACTGACTTTGAATTATTTTTTTTTTCGTCGAGCACACCCACAAATGTCTTCGTGTTTAAGTGGAGGTGGCGGAAGAACTTATGGGTTTGATTTCAACTTTGTCAAACACATTTCCATTATTTTCAGTTCTTAAAAACAGGAATTAACTATATATATCAAACATGTTTTCTAAAATTTAAAAATTTGAAAATAAAAATTATTTTCTGAAAATGAAAACAAAAAATATTTTCATAAACTCTCTCGATAGGTGAGGAATAAAGTCAAAAAGAAAATTGTGGTGAATATCCACAGGTATCGCATTCGAATCGCCGAAGATGTCATGTTCCTGCGGTGTTAAATAGTGAAATCTTTTTTGTTTTTTTGGTGATACAAATTGGGATCAAAGACATTTTCTCAAAGAATACATTTCAATTATTTTATAACAAAATTATAATTTTTTTCTGACATAGTCAATAGCAAACAATAAGCTCATAAGTTGGATTGTGAGAAATGAGAAAGAAAATAGAGATTTACTAAAGGATATGTTGGTATTTTATTACTTATATTGAATTTTGCATATTTTTAATATAAATTTTGAAAATGACAGAAATAATTAATAAGGATGTGGAAAGTGAGAAAAAAAATAAAAATTTACCAATCACTTAAAATACGGTACGTGATCATTTATTAATTATCTTGACTTTTGTATATTTTTAATATAAATAATTAATATATTATTTTGTATATTTTTATGAACTAATGTATTTTCTCTTGGCAACTCATACAATAACTAATCTATGAACTAGAATCATTTTACAACTCAGCTCACGTTAAAATACAGTGGTTCTAAGATGAAAAATATCAAAAATAAAGCCACGGTGAAATTTAACTCAGCTCGCGTTAAGCCAATGCACTACAACAAAAGGAATTGGCCATATCTGAAGTGGAAGGTTATTAGAATTCAATAAGTCCAAGTTTCAGATCAAAAGATGAAGTGTTTAATTTTCATCATTTTAGTTTAAATATTATTGAAAAAATTTCTAGTGTTTGTAAAGTAAGGTGGAGGATATTGCAAAACATGACTAACTCTTGAAACTCAAATTTTCATTATATGAACATGTTTTACTTTTCATAATTATATAAAAATGGGCTCGAAAAATTTGAGTATTCTTCAAAACTTTGAGAATCTTAATGAATTTGAAGATAGAAAGCGAAATTTTAATGAGAATAATGACAATGATATTTCTAGTCAAAGATGAATGGCAAGAACCAACACAAGCAAATGTCAGATGCATGGAAGAAACAAGAAATGCTATTAGGGACCAATTACCAAGACGAATGCCTTGTTAGTATTTTTTTAGTGTATTTTTTAAATGCTAATGTATTTATTTTTAATATACATTTGGATGATTCTTTCTTAAATAATATTTAGTTATCTTGTTTTAAATAAAAAAATTTATGAAGTTGAGAATAATTGTTAATAATCATTAAAATTTTAAACATGTATAATTTATCCAAACGTTTTTATTAAAAAGTACTTTTTTATGTCCTTTATTATAATTTTATAATAAAAAAAACACTTCTATAATTTTACATCCAAACGGTTTAAAAGCACTTTTTAAGGTAAAAAGTGCTTTTTATAATTATAACCAAACGTAAAATACTTTCTACTTTTCATAAAAGCTCTATAAAAAAAAAGCTATACCATAAAAGCACTTTAGTTAAAAGTTTATCCAAATACATCTTAATTCTCTCTTTATTAAAAGATTAAGTAAAATTAAAAAAATTAATTAATATTTATAAATAACAGATATTTTTAAATAAAAAAAATTATTTTATACGACAAAAAAAATGAAATGAGTATATGTTTTTATTATCATAAGTAACAATAAATTATTAAATCATTAACTGTCTTCATATCATAAAAGAGGCAACATGAAAATCTCACTATTAAACTCCATTAGAACTCTCCTTCATTGCAAAAGATCTCTCGTCGTCATTGGCGTTGCATGGTGCTGTCTGGTTCTCAAGCTCGTTTTTTCTTTTTTGTTGTATAGTCGCAAGTTCCATGATCTGATTCTGATATCTTCTATTCTTTTTTTAGCCTTTAGTCGTATTTTTTGCGATAGAGATTTGCCAACAAAGTATGTTTTATTTATATTTATCAAAAATTAAACTCTGAATGTGATATTTAAAATATCCAAACTACTTTCACTTAAATTAACGTAGGTTAAAAATCTCCTCTGTTTTTACTTTTTGGTTTTTACGCTGCAGCGCATCTGGGTTAATTTTTTTATATTCTTATTCTATACGCACCGTTTCAATTACCAAGTCCACCGCCTACCTTCAATTTTTGTTCCTCTCAGCCTATTTGGATTATGGGCCATAACAATCTGGCAATTCCTGCCCTTTGATTGCAGTGCGTCGTGGGCATAGGGATTTTTCCTTCTATGAGGAAAGAGAAAACCCACTCAACTTTGCTTTATATGTTTTTTTATATATATTTTAGTTCTTAAACTTTAAAATTGTTAACTTTAACCTTTTAACTTTTAAAACTGTTCACTTCAGTCATAAAATATAACGTCCATTTAAATTTGATAAAAAAAATTACATGTATTCGTTAACTAAAATGTTTTCAGATGTAGTTTTTGATTTAAATTTGAATAGATATTACACTTTTAAATTAAAAATATTTTTTTAATATAAATTAAAAATATTTTATAAATTTAATTTCTTTAAATTAAAATTAACAATAATATAACTCTTTGTTTGAAATAATTTTTAAAAGTCGCAAGGTACTCATGTACATTTTTTAAATCTAAAGACGATAAAGTACACGGAACAAAGTTGAAGAAGATTTGTGAATTTTTTTCATCTATTTTTGTGGGTCCAGATCATAGCTTTGTCAGTATTATAGTTGTGGACATGAATGACTTTTTACCTGTGTTTTGAAACTTGGACAAAACTGACTGGTTGAACAGGTTCAATCGTGAACCAATCCACTAAGTGATTCGATCAGGTCATTCTGGAGCTTAAAAATGTTAATATTAGGATTTGAGGCCAGGCTCCAACATTGGCAAGAGATGAGATTGCTGCTGAGCCACTAGCATCTCCCAATAATACATGTCTCTTTTTTATATATATATACTAAAACAATGAGGTTTAATATAAATTAAAGTTATACTCAATTCTTATTATTTTTTAAATGTTAACTTTATATTATATCTTAATACATATATTAAAGTGTTTTTATTTTTTAAATAATATATGTGTACACTTAAATTAAAAATTAAGTAAATTATTAGTCTTAATAAATTTATATACTTAAATATTTTATTAAGTTTTTAAAAATATTTTAACATATTATATATAAATAAATATATTTAATATAAAATATATTTATTAAGATATTATAATTTTAAATAATATATATATTAAATTTTTAATATATATAAATATAAATATATATTTAACTATATATTAATTTAATTATAATTTAATAATTATAATTAAATTATTAAATTATAAATTAATTTTTTTATTAGTTGAGTGACTGATTTGATTTTTATAACGTTACTTTCTGCGACTTGCCGTATTTCCGAGATTTCCGGGCTTGACAGGTATTTAGATTTCGCTAGTTGAATACCAGGTATTTCACAAATTAAAGAAAAAAACAGTTATATGCTGTGCCCGAATCGGGATGATTTGTACAAACGGCTTTCATCGTCAATAGCAGCACTGACCATTCGGTTAAGCTTACAGGGTCTGCAAGACGACGGCCCCTGACAGCGTTGTTCAGCAGTGGCGCACGTGAGAGCGGGACATCCCAAGGTCCATCATGTCGGTGGGGCATCCCAAGGCAAGAACCAATAGTGAAAAAAAAAATGATGTAGAAACCTATAAAGTGAAATTTATTATTGAGTTTCTTGAATGAGAAGATTCTTTAAACATAATAAAAAACAAATAGCACAAAATGGTATAACATTATTTTATTAATAAAGTTTCTTTTAAATATGATAAAAAAAGAATGTATCATAAAATAATATAACATTAATGACACTATAATATTAAAAATATTTTAGTATGCATTGTAATTGTGAACAAAAAAATTATATTTTATAATTAACTGAAAAAAGAATATATTTATTTTATTTTATTTTATTTTACTTTAAATAATTTTTCACAACATTGTGAAGATTAATTTCATTAGATTTTGACAAAATTATTACTTAAAAATTTATTTTTTAAAAAAAAATTATCCATACTTAATTAAAAAACAAACAATCAAACACAATACAGATAAAAGATAAATATAAACACAATTCAAATAAATAAAAAAACAAGCGTAGCAACATAATTACATATAAAAGCACTTTAAATCTAGTGAACAAATAATTGTTTGACAACCCAACTGTCACCACTGTCAGCGTGCTTTGAGGCAGTGGGTCCTCACTTTTTCGGTTCGCAACTCGAGCTTTAACGGGCAATGTCAGCGGGCCCATGGGTAGGGGCTGCTCTTCCCGCCGGTTCCGATAACTTATTTATAATTTTCACGTGAAGATAATCCTCTAAATATTTATTAGTATCTAATAATTTAAAATAATATTTTTAAAATATAAAATAAAATATATAAATAAACATACTTATAAAATTAAAATAATTTATTTTAAATAACATATTAAATTTAATTATTTTTAATAATAATTAATTTATATAATTATTTATTATTTGAATGATATAAATTTTTTTAATAATTTTTATTATTATAAACTCATTTCTTCAAAAAATTTACTATAAAATAATAAAAAATATATAAATTTTTATATTATTTAAAAAAATTATAATATGTATAAATTAAGTAAAAAAATATTTTGATGAATATCATAAGTATTCTCAGAGTAGATAATAAAATCCTCACTCCCATTCTCCTTCATTAGACCGATAACCATCTTCCATCCAGTTGCAGGTGCGGAAATTTTTGCCTTACCTAACTTCCCCTTCTCTTAGTGCCGATGGGTCATGTGTTTGGGCTGTACTGGTAGTAAGATGTTAAGCCATTTTTTCACATTAATTAATTAATGAATCTCCATATAACACAATTTTAGTAATTACGAATATTTTGAAGAAATTGATAATCAGAATTGGACTTGAAATGCATTATTGAGAATATAATTAAACTTCTTAATTATAATTATTTTGAAAAATACTTTATAAATTTATTTTATATTTTAATATTGACAATTTATAAAGTGTAATTGTGTAAATATTTCAAGATTAACACTTAATATAAGTGAATCTTTACCCTTATATATATAGACATACACACCCCACTGATAGTGTGTGCATGTGTGTATGGGAAACTCTTGTTGGAACTCGGAGAATTAAAAGTATATGGAAAGACTATAAGTGTGAGAAAATCTTGTTTTGATGTATATTGAAAACCTATGGACATGGGCACAGTGTGCTTGCTATTTATAAGCATAGAGGGCTCTCCCATGCAAGGGAATTACCTAGTAATTCAAGCTAACTTAAACCACATATACAACTTCGTGTCACCCATGAAACTTTTAGAATATGTTTAGAATGATAAATTTTATAATTAAATTTTTTATTTAAAAAATTATAAAATAGGAATTAATATGATTTGAAAATATATAAAAATCTAATAACTTTTAATTAAATTAGTTTAGAAATCCTCTTAAAAATGAAAGAATTTTGGTGGATTTTAGTAATTTTACATAAATATACTATTATATCCTTAATAGAGATATAATAATTATATTATTATAAATGTAAAAATGTAAATTTCTTAAAATAAAATCATTCAATTCTTTTGTAGTGTATTCCAAACAAAAAAATTAATCTCTACATCATTTCAATCATAATTTTTAAAATGAGTTCTAAACATAAAAATTAATTTTTAATTCAATTTAATGTAATTCAATTTAGCTCAATTAAATTCAATTTTAATGTTAATAATTTTAAATACACCGTCAAGGAATTTAAAGTAGAAAATCATGTTTTTATGTATGATCAATAAACAAGAATTCAATTTGTTGGTCAAACAAAAAGAGAAAATGATAGATTGGTTGCTTGATTTTAAAAGAAATGGATTGATTTTTTTAATACAAAGGAAGTGGATTAATTTTAAAGAAAAGTAATTGACGGTTAGTTATTTTTCTTAAAAAAAAAAATGGATGATAAAACTTGTTTAAGCAATTGATTGTGTTAATGGATTAGAAGGAGGGTTGAACATGGCATATGAATCTGCAGAGTAACCTAAAATAGGCTAGGGAGCAATTGCATCTGGAAACTCCTAAACGCGATTTATTTAATTATTATCGAACCTTAAGTGGGATTGAACTTGACACATGAGTCCACAAATCAATCTCAAAATAGTTCAAGAAACACTTATTCCTCCAGGCCCCTAATTGGGAGTTATTTAATTATTAGTAAAGAAAAACATCACATTTTAATACAAAAAAAATCACATTTTATTGAAATAATAGATAAACTATTATTTTATTTTTAGAACTCACAAGCAATATGACAAAATATAGATGATGAATCTAAATGTGAAGTCAATTAAAATGATTTGAAATCATAACTAAATTGCTAACAGGCACGAATAATGATAAAAAAAAAAAAATCTACAAGCATGGTTAACACACGTGTCTTGAATTGTTATTTATTATTTTATTCTATCTATTTATTATTTAGTTTCTTTCCCAAATTTTTAATGGTCTCTCTTCTTTCTGTTTTATTGTTATTTTTTATTTGATTATTAGTTTTCATATTTATATCTTTTATTTAAATTTTACTTTTCCTTTAACCCAACTTACAAGTAAATCCAATGAGCACCCACGCCCAAGAAATGAGCATACAAATTTCAGCCCATAAACTAAGCCAAGTTAAAACTAGTGAAGCCTAGTCCTCATCGATTGTAAACCTAGTCTAACCTACAAACAAAACTTAACTCGCTAATAAAACCTTAGCCTAATAAACATAAAAATGACCCTGGGCCCACAAGCAAATCCTTAATTTCTCTTCTTTAATTTTTTTCTTTTTTTCAATTTTTAATAAAAATTTTAAATTTTTTTAATAAATTATAACTTTTATTTTTGCTATTTTTTTGTTTTTATTTTTTTTTTAGATTATGAAAATGAGCCATATGTGTTTTTGGGCTTTAAATTGGCCCAATAAATTTGAATAATTAAAGTTGGGCTGAGGAGAGTTTGGGCCTAAGATTTCATTAGTCATTTTTTTTATTTATTTAAATATTTTTATCTTGTTTCAAAATTTATTATTATTTTTTTGACATTTTAATTTTTTTTAATTTTTTTAATAATATTTTTGTTAATTGAAATAAAATAAAATATTTACAATCTCGTATTAATATATGGTAGCAGACTATATAATATATATTACATATATTACTTATTAAGGGTGTATTTATTCATATCATTATGCAACTTCATTTTAATAAATTTGTGCATTATTAATTATTTATTTGAGAATAATTAACTGTTAAATAATTGTTGTAATTTCAAGAATTAAAGAGAAGCGAACAAAATTAATTCATGATGCAAGAGAGGCGTGCAGGAAAAGAAGAAGAAAGGAGCTGCTGCCCCACGTGCAAGGAGTGAAGGTTGGTTTGTTGGAGAAGCTAAAGCAACAAGTTACTGGATCTATGAAGTTTTTTCTTTGTGGGTCTACCTGGATCTATGAAGTAAAACAGATAAAAGAGAACAAAAACCCCAGTTGGAGTGGTTGGCCCAGGGTTGAGAATTAAGAAAAGAAAACATTGATGAATTGAAGCCCATGATGGTGGACCAAAAACAAAATCGCATGGTGCAGAAAGCTTGGAGCCGGAATTAAGCAAAGGCTGGTGCAAAAATTGAAAGAAAAAGCCCACGCTTAGAAGAGAAAATGGTGCGTATAGGCTTTGGGAGAAAAAAAATATCTAACTAGAAATATAAGTAGATGACTTGACACTTCACTATTAGTTAGAGAAGTAGGATAATACATTGAATTAATATTTTATGAACTTAATTGATATATTTTTTGTAAACATATACTCACACGCAAGGTGTTTGTGAGATAAATAGGCTAAAAATAATAATTTGACATAATTAAAATAAAAATTAATTTTTGTAAATTCTAAATTTTAATCATTTAATATCTAGTTATTTAATTTTCATACTGTTTAGATTTGGTAATTGATTTTTACTATTTAATTGTTTTGAGTGTTATAATTTTATTTTTAGTTTTGAATTTAATTTTTTTGCATCTTAAATTTTTAATTTTGAAAACATTTGAGTAACCAAAATTGAAAAATTTTACATAAAAAGTGTCAATGAGTTTGACCTCCTACTTGACTAATTATATTTAGATACGATTGGTGCATTTTTGAATATTTTTAAAGCTTGATAAAAATTATAACATAAATTATCTCACTTATAACGATACTTAAAAATTAGAATCAGTTTCCAATGCAACCCTTAGACAGTTTAAAAATAAAAGTTTTTAGCCTAATATATATGTGTCTTTTCCTTATGTATTTAATTTGTCTATCTGCAATTGATAATTTCTTTATTATACTCATATAGATCTGCATTTATATTGAGTCATTAACTATCAGCAAGTCATTAAGTGATAATGAATTTTATACTTTGTATATAAATCAAATCGTCCGTTAAAAAGCCAAAAACTAATCGAGAATTAGATGTCCTTTGATTTTCAAAATAGCTTAGCAGCAAATCCTAGTAGCGTTTAGGAAGACAAATAGAGACTTTTCTAAAAGAAATACAAAGAAAGATGATAAAATTAGTAGGTGTTTTTTTTCCATAGTACCGAATAAAAATAGCAGGCATTTCCATCACTCAAATGGCCTTTTGGAGGTTTAAATAAAATTTTGTTCATTTTTGTTTTTGTTTATTTTAGTATTTGCACCAAATATAATTTTATATTTAAAAGTCTATTTAATTTAAAGTAATTATGCGTTGAATTTTTTTTTAAAATATAAATCACTTCACTCAAATTTATTTTTAATTAAAATTAAAATTATAAAATTTAATATAAATATACACATAATATTTGAATTACAAATTACACATGAAAGTTCATATATTTTTTTTATATTTTATATCTATGTCATGGCCATAAAGAATCTCTCTCACACACACACACATGTCAAGCATATAGATCTTATGTACGACTCGATATGGAGGGTAGATAAATAAAACGTGAGATTATAATATGAAACATATTCTATCTTTAACATAAAATTATATTAATATATATACATATAAAAATGATATTAAATACTTTTAAAATCACGATCAATATATAAATAACTCTAATTCAACTAATATTTAAATTTAAATAAACACTAATTCAAAATACATAATAGGTGTAAGTTTGCAAGAAGATTTAAGCCTTATAATAAAACAAAGGTCATAAATTATTTGAACGCCTAATGCTGAAATATTCTGCGTGCATTTTCTACTTATTAGACAGAGTAGAAAATAAATTTATGGGCAGAAGTGACAAGAGAACATTATTTTAAGTAAATGGTGAGAGATTTTGAGAACTTAATCACAACTATTTGTTACCAAAGTGTTTCGTCCCAAATTAGTTGGTTTGTGAACAGTGTGTGAAGGGAGTATTGCCGGAATTGTTTTGGAGTTGGGAGGATTGGTTTGGAGTGATTTTGCTTACGAAGTGCAGAGCTGCAGAGGGTACCATCCTTTTGCTGGGAGGAATGGTTTGCAGCTGGACGATGGGTCATCAGCGAGAGGAGAGAGAAAAGTGAATTGAGTTTTTTATTTTTCAAAAAAAAGTAAATATTAAGTTACAAAAATATCTCTAAAAATAAATTATTAAATAAATAAAAAATATGATTTTTGCTAATTTTCACCAAGATAAAAAATAAAGAAAGGAAGTTAATAATTCTCTATAAATAAGTGAGAGCACTATATTATCATAAAATATAAAAGTTACTTAAAACTCATATGATCAGTTAAAAAGGTCACATAATTTTTTATTTTAATTTTGATCATTCATATAAGATACAATCATCAATATTCACTTCTGTCAATTATAATAAATCACCGTTCTCACTAGATTTGCTCCTTATATATGTGTAGGCAAGAATCCATTTATTCCATAAGTAATAAATCTTGACACATTTCATCAATCTAATCTTTAAAGTGTTAGTTAATTGATAGTTTTTACACAGATTAGAAGAATGGTTATTAAACTTTTTGTTTCTTTATTTCTTAGTTGACTCTAATGCCTTGATTACGTAATAATTGACTGGAAGCCGTATCAGTTATCAACAACGAAGAATCTATGCTTTTTAAAATTTTATTTTAGCCCCAAACAAAATATTCTTTTAAGTGCATGTTTGGAGAGATTATTTTAAAAAAAAAATTATTTTTTTTAAAATATTTTAAAAAAATTTTAATTATAAATTATTTTAATAACTAAATAAATTAATCTGAACATACATGCAATAGGCCTACAATACAGATGCAATTATTCATAGTTTAACATCCACAAAACCATAGTGAACACTGTCCATGCGCGTGTGATTTTAAACAACGATAAACTCTGCTGCCTTAATTTTATTCTTACATTCATCGCACGTCCACGAGATTCAAGAACCTGCACCAAAAATCAAAATGACCAATGACTGCGCAAAGACACATTAAAGAATAATAAAAGTAAAACGAAAGAAATAATTATAATCATCCGATGGTTTAGCAAACTTAGTGATTGTAATGAGTAAAAATTTAAATCAAGTTATGAATTCAAGTTTTAGTATTAACATTTAATCTATAAAAAGCAAATATTAACAGTAGAAAAGAAAATGGTTGGGGCATTGTTTCTAAATTATATTTATCATACCCGCTTTGAATACTTTTTATGGAAAATGCTTTTTATCATGGAACCATCTCGTGAAAGTTGATTAAAAGATCGAATCAGTTACAATCTGAAATAATAATTTCTAATTTTTTTTTGTTTGTTTGTTATGTTTCAACTTTTAACTGACTGAAAATTAAGTGGGGATGTGAATTCATGAAAAATTTAATTTAATTTTACCTTGTCGTATGGGCAAGACCGGCAAGAGATTTTTGTTATCATCTTTCTTAGTCATTTTTGTCGTCATTCTTCTTACAACCTAACCCATTTGTGTTCCCATTCTTCTCAGAGTTCGAACTATTTGTATTTGCACATGAGTGACATATACTATTCTAAAAATTTTTGAGGTTAGAACTCATGTTGTAACCTAGATCAATACAAGTATTGGATTAGAAAAATATCAAAGGCATAGTGGAAAACACACAAATTAAGTAAATAAATTATAGTATAAAAATATCAAGAAAAGAAAATTCACAAATAACATATGAGCACAAAAACACAAGAATTTAATATGGTTTAAAAAATTCCATGCCCACATCCACCTTAGAGGATTAAACACTTTTATTATAGAAAAAAAAAAGAAACACAAGAATAACCAGTATGTTTAAAACCAAATTCATAATGAAAGGTCCTTGTACACCCTATCTCATAATTCAAAATCTTCACAAATCCTTAAGATTTTCTCAAATCATAAGATAGCTTAAATTAGCAAAGATACTTACTAAAGATAAAAATAAATAAAATTAGTCATAATCAAATTAAATACTTTACACCAGAGATTGTCTCAAAGAATTTGAGAATAAAGAAAATATTCAAAGTGTCACTATCCTCTAAATATATGAGATATCATAACCTCATTTGAGCCTACTCTAATACCCTTGATGACATCCCTATATATCAAACATGGAAACCATCCAACTAAGAACATCAACCACTAGAGTAAATAAGAAAGGAGATAAAAGATAAACTAGCTTAAAAGTTGGTTGTGTGCAGGAAAATTTTCGAACATGTTGTCTATGATACTATGCAATTTTTGGTTTGTTCAAACCATCAAATCATAAAAATTAGTCATTTATCTCGTTATTTTTTAATATTAATAATGAAGTAAAAGAAAAGGAATTTGCAATAGAGAGTATTTGGAAGATAATGCTAAAAGATTTGAGCTTTCTAATTTTATTATATGGATAATTAAAACTAAAGGTTACCAGACTTTAATGTAAACAGAGCATGAATTCTTCAAAACAGTTAATTAAGCAAGCACAATTAGCATTGCTACATTAAGTACTACGCGTAGATAGCATAGAAAAATTTTCACACCAATTCAAGTGAGTACAATAAAGAAGCAAACAAGTTTGCCACGTGAACTTAATATTGTATCTTTTTCAATAAAATCTATATGCATTAAGACCAACTCAACAAATAACAAGTAAATTATCTTCGATCCTCTACGTCTACTGATGCATGCTTAATGTTAACAATAACTATTAAGTTATAGAAAATTAAATTAGAGATGCACCAAAAGTATTCAATTACAGCTCAAGAACCACAATTTTAGGATTGACGAGCCCATGCTTTTAAATAATCCAACATAGATCAAATGTGCTTTCACAAGCAAAGCAACCCAAGTCATGAAAATGATTATGACAATGTACAATATGTCTTTATACAGTCAGCTCATAAAACAAAAGGTAAGTATCTCTTTTAATGCTAAATGACAATTTAAAAACATGAGTTCATATTTTAGCCAAGCATTTCATTACATCTCAACTTCTAAAGGCTGTTTACAAGCTTTCGTGAAACGGCACACGAAAGGAAGAAAATCAGTATGCTCTTTTTGTGTTTGGTATATAAAACAGTTTTTTTCCTCTATTTCCTTTTATGCCCTTTCTCTCTTGATTAGTTATCAAAACTTTCGTAAGAGCTTTCGTGAAATATTGCTTGTGCAAAATATCACTTCTCTTTAAGATAGTAAATATTTTATTTTTATAATTTAACTCTTCCTTTATTAAGCATTAAGAAAATTATTAAAATAAATTTTTATGAGAATGTATCATTTCTCTTTTCAAAACAACGTGATGAATTAATTTCGTGTAAAATCAAAGTTGATTTAAATATTATAAATACCTTTCATAATTAGACAAGTAAAAAAAAAACTAAAATTTTCATTTATTACTTATAAATGTATAATTTCTAATTTCTTAAAAGCATTGTTCTAGTTTGAATTTTTTTATAATTTGATAACAAAAGGTGTTACTAAAAAATGAAAAAAAATCTTTTTATTTGTAATAAAAAGTTGAAGTGTGCATATTGCCATTAAGTAATGCTACATAATCAGAATAATGCTATATAATAAAAAAATAGATAGAGTTTTTGACAAAATTTAGTTAGAATAAAGGAAGATTGTTAGATGAAATTAAGTGGTGAAGACCACTAATTTATTTAAAAGTCAGTAAACATGTCAAATCATTCTGTTAAAAATTCTAATAAAAAAATTCTTACTATATAATATTTTCCATTTTCATTTGAAATTTTACCAAAAAAAAATTGTCATTTGAAACTTTAATACAATATATGTGCTAAAATTTTAATTATCTTTTCTCTTCTTTAAATATTCTAGTAATAATCTTCTATTGCCCATGAGATTTAAACCAGTCAATTAACAAGTTATGAATGTCATCTAAAAAAATTAATGAATTACATTAAAAAAATTGATTTCCCATTCCATGAAAAATAAAATCTCAACTCCACCTCTATAAAAGAAAATGAATTTCAAACTTAATTTTTGACTATGTAAAATAAAACATGAAATAAAATCATCATTTTAATAATTGAGCTCAATCTTTGAATCCAAGTAATTACTGTAGGAGTACACTTCCTTGACTATTAGGCCAACCCCCTTATGCTAAAAACATATCATATATATTGAATCCTTAAGTACTATTAAGAAGTAATATTGAGAAGAATCAGTTACTTAATCTTTGACTATGATTAATAAATTTTAGTGTTTATTTTTCATTTTGAAAATAATAGGTGTTCTAGTTGGTTGTATATGATGCTTAATCCTTAATATAATTTAGGAAGTAACATAGGAAATGTCAAATATTTAATTTTTAACTATAATTAATAAGTCCTAGTGTACGTTCTTTATTTTTTTTTAATTAACATGTTATATATAGTTAAAACTTTAGGGTCAAATGCACTTTGTGATCCCCTTATTTATCACTTTAATTAATTGCACTTTACGCCCTCATTATTAAATTAAGCACATTATACCCTAATTTAACCCATCCTATTATAATTTCCACTTGCCCATCCAATTTAACGCTTAACTTTAACAAAACAAAGCACACTTGCCATGCACATGAGCTTTTGATGAATAAAAGACAAGATTACCCAGCTTTTATTTTTAACAGAAATTATTTTTTATTATATTATTTTTAACAAATTATTTTTTTTTATTATATACTTATTGCAAGAAATTAAAAAGTCTCAATAACCAAAAAGAAAAATCTCAGAAGAGATTCTGTAGAAGAAATAAATATTAAATAACAGAAGAATCAAGAACTCTGATTTAGCATGGGGGCCATGGTAAGAGAGTAATCTAATTAATTTTTAATTGAAAGTTGAAACCAAGAAAGAGGAGGTGTTGCCACATCTTGCCCCATTCTTTTACATTTTAAACGTTAATAGTAGCTTAAGTGTTAAAAAAAAAAAAAAAAGCGCCCCACGAAGTGCTTTGTAGATGACTTTGTGGTCTACGTGAAAGCCATCCATCGAGAATTCCTTCATAAAAAGCAATTTTCCTCAGTTTCAGTTCTTTTTCTTTACCGAGATCCTCTTTTCTCAACCACGCAAATACATAAATATTGACTCTTGTTCTTTTCTTTTTGTTCACAAATTGGACTATCGAAGATCAGACGGAGTGGAAGAAAAGAAAAGAAAAAAAAAAGAGTATGAAATAATAGAGAGGAAGCAGAAAGGGAGAGCGTGAAATGATGGGCATGCGGGAAGCATAAAGGGAACCGTGGAAAGGGCTGGGATTTGAGAATTGGATTTTTATTTTATGCAAATAAATAATCAATTAAAGAGAAAATTTTAATGAAAATATAAGTTGGGTAATCTTGTCTTTTACTTGCAATTTTTCACAAAGGGATCATGTGGATGGCAAGTGTGCTTTGTTCTGTTAAATTGGATGGAAAAGAAGAAATTACAATAGGTTAGTTAGGTTAAATTAAGATGTAATGGGCTTAATTTAATAATAAATGAGGGCAAAACTTAAAAGCATACAATATTCAATCCTCAAGTATAATTAAAGTGTAACATTGAGATATATATGTATCAAATATATAAGGTAATAATAAGGTTTTGCTCAAAAATTAAAAAAAGTAGGAATACAATCAAAGGCGGTAGTAAGTACTGGTATTAGTAAAGTCTGCCACTGACCACTTTCTCATCCCCAATGCTGCTATTGAATGGAATGAACAACGGCTGTAATGTCACAATGTGTATTGTGCATGAGGGGAGCAAAGATTGTTGGGTTTGCCTTGGAATTGGGTCCTCTTGGATTGAGCTATTTGAAGAAAGAAGGAAAAAAAAGGTGGAAAGTGGGGGTGTGTGCAACGTGACAGAAAAAGAGAAAGGAGAGGGTTTTAAAAGTTTTGCTCCTTCCTCGGTGGAGCACGCCGCCAGAGTGAGAAAAAGAGAGAGAGAGAGAGGGGGGCTGGCAAAGGAAAAAGCCACCATCTATGGGGTTATAAGGTGGAGAAAATTTATGAGTGATGATATTTTTCTTGAATGCTTTATTTGATTGAGAGATTTGGCTTACTTTGTGAGATTGAGTGTATTGAGATTTTGGATTTGTAAGAGAAACTTTTATAATGAGTGATTGTAGTTATTTATTAAAAATAGAGAATTGAATTGTAGAGTTGTGAAGGTAAGCAGTGAAAGTTGAATTATGTTAAATTTTTGTATTCTTGTATTTTCTTGTTTGCTTGATTTCTACGTGAAGAAGATGTTTTTTTTTCCAACAAAGATGTGAAGGACTTTGTTGCTTCTATTACTTGCAACATTGTTTCTTCAAAGAGTTGTGGGAATGAAGTAGAATGCAGCAGCTGTAATTATATGACACTCACAAGCTTCCCTTTAAAATTCCGAACCTCTAAATCCTTGGCCTTCACTTCTTCTTCAACTCTTCCGCCAATGTCTCAAGCGGCGCCACAACCACCTTCTTTTCACTCTTAACACACTTGTAATGTGATTTTGACATTTTCACTTAATCAAAAGGAAATTAGAAAACTATGCCAAATTTGAACTTAAATGCTCTTTTCAAGAATTCTAGGAAAAGATACTATTCCTTCCTATCATTGACCATTAGGGGAAAAAAGGAGGTATAAAGTCACTAGTTCAAATGCCCATCTGCACATGTCATGTTGAAGATGCAAATTTACAATATTTAAGAATGTACAAAAAGTTGGAGCTAAAATAAAAATTATCTACAAAGCAGGATGAAAGACAAACGTTTTCATGTTATTTTTTCAACTTGTCCTCAATCTCAGCACGCTTAATTTATAGTCACACTGTCAAAAGTTTCATCACAATTAAGGTTACAATTAGACCCACACAACTACCACTCTTTTCCTCAACTTCCCAATTCTAGCATTTTTACTTTATCTTTCTATCCTATAAAAGCTGGTAACCAAAAGATGAACGACTTCTTCTATTGAATTGTTACAAACAAAGAGATAATAACCCAATAAAAAAAAAAGGAAATTCTAGAGAAGAACACATACCCGCAAAATGTAATTTTCTGACTCAATAGCAGTTTGACTAGATTTATTCATGTAGCATTGTAGCTAGTAAATCTTATTAGAGTATTTGGTGCTTAGGTTTGTTTCTCCCCGTCAGTTTGTGGTTGATTTTGCGCTCAGCAGTTCTACCTAACTCTTAATTATTTTTTAATCAAATCATTAGAGATTCAATTTGCCATTTACGGAGGTGCCTCCCTTAATTTTTACTTAATTTCAATGTGCACTCTGTAGCTTTTGGCATTTGGAAAGCATGCCTTCAATATGCACTCTGTAGAATAAAAAAGGGATTCGGGCATTCAGAGGGAGGTGCGCGCAAGAATATATGTTGAAATCTGCGTGTTGAAGGGATTTGGTTTTGGTAGAAAGCTGGTGCCTTGGAAAGGAACTTCAGTCCACGTGTTACTTTAATTGGACTGTTTTGGTGAGAATGTAAAACAAGGCAAGGCCAGTATCCACATTAGAATTGGAAGGGAATATTTTTTATTCCATTGGGTATCTATTGACTATTCATCATTCATTTTCATTCTCCATAATGGGTTATTTTAAGATTTAGTGGACAAACAATCTATCTCAACAATTTTTATTCATCTCAATCTGTACAAGTTTCTTTTAAGGTTGTAGTTGCTGTCTTGCCTTTTCTTCCCACTTGTATCAACAAAATCTATCAAGATTAATTTTAACATTAATTATATCAAATTATTATTTTTAAATAATTTATCTCATAAAAATATAACAACAAAGTATTTCATTACTTAAAATATATCGGTGCTCTAAAAATATTAATCAAATATATTCTTTTATTATCATAATTAAAAATAAATTATTAAATCATTAACTGCATGCGCATCAAGAAAGAGGCAACAAGAAATTCTCAGTCTTAAGCTCCATTAGAACTCTCCCTCTCTGTTTCTCAAGCTCTTCTTTTTTTTTATAATTTATAATTTTTGTTTTTAATTTTTGTTTAGGTTAATTTTTTTTTTTTCATCTCTTATTCTATGCGCACCGTTTCAATTACTATATCAAACGCCTGCCTTCAATTTTTTTACCTCTCAACCTGATTGGATTATGGGCTTAACACTTCGGCAGCTCCTGCCCTTTGATTCTAAGTTCATGATGGGCCGTAGAGATTTTTCCTTCCATTGTTTTCTGGGTCCAAATCCGTAGCCTTCTTCCCATAGGACCGTATCATTTGCTGCTTCTAGGCCTTTTGTTTTCTATTCTTAATCCAAGCTTGTGCTCCATTGACCCACTCTCTTGCTTTCATTCACCCTAGTAGACTCTTTCTCCTTCAGTCTGATTGGGCCTGTGTCTCTTTTTTTCTTTTTTCTTTTTTCTTTTTTCAATTTCTATCCAGCAACTTAAGTAATACTATATTCTTGTAAAATATTTTTTTAAATAATCCTCCTATTATCTAATAAAAAAATATTAAATAAAAAATAAAATCATTTAATATTTTAAAATTTTCAAATATATTTAAGACTTTATTTATTTAATAATTATGTAAAAGAATATAAAATTATTCTTTCTCAAAACATAAACATTCACATGGTTCTTCATCCTACAACAAGGCAAACCCTCAGAGCATTCAGTAACTCCAACGTAATATTTGGGACTCAATTGATCACTATGTAAAAGATCTTTTCAGAGGGGAGATGATTTCATACTCTCTCTTTCTTTTCTCCCTCTCAATCCCTCTCTTATTACGGTTATAATCGCTCCTGGTAATAAGAAAATATTTATAATAAACAATATGCAGCACGGTTTTTAATAATTTGTTAAATATATTTGTCTAAATAAAGATAAGATCAACTATTTTTGTGCAAACAAAGATAATGACAATCATAAAAAACAAAAACAGATATCATCCATCGTTTAACATACACAAAACCTTAGTTTAGCATACACAGAACCATAGTTTAACAAACACAAAACCATAGTGATCATTGTCCAAGTGCCCATGTAACGTGTGTGTGTGTAACTAACAATAAACTCTGATGCCTTAAATTTTATTCCAACATTGATCCCACATCCGCATGTACCTGCACCAAAAATCAAAATGATCGGTGAATGGACAACGGCACCTTAAAGAAAAGTAAAAGTAAAACAAAAGAAATCAATATAATCACTTGGTAGTTTAGCAAGCTTAGTGATTGTTATGAGTAAAAATTTGAATCAAGTTATGATTCAAGTTTTAGTATAAACATTTTAATCTATATATAAAAAACAATTATTAAATATATAGAAAAAAAAATTTTGGTTACAAATATATAAAAAATTTAATAGTAAAAGAAAGTGGTTTGGGGTTTGTTTGTAAATTATATTAATATTTTTTGTTTGTTATATTTCTACTTTTACTGAAAATCTAATTTAATTTTACCGTGTTATTGTTATTAGCCATTTCAAGACCCATTATTAGTATGGGCAAGACCAACTTAAGCAGCTCCTAGCTTTTTGTTATTATCCTTCTTAGAGCTCGAGCCATTTGTGTTTTCATTCTTCTTAAAGCTCAAAATATTTGTATTTGTACGCGAGTAGCTTATATTATTATGAAGATTTATGGGGTTAGAACTCATGTTATAGCATAGAGTAATACAAGAATTGGGTTAGAAAAGGAGCAAAGGCACGGTGAAACACGTATAAATTTAGTAAATAAAATATAATATAAAAATATCAGAAAAAAATTAATAGATGATAATATGATAACAAAGACACAAGAATTAAACTTGGTTCGACAAATTTGTGCTTACATCCACCATAGAGGATTAAACATTTTTTCATTATAAGAAGACAAACAATATAAGAATAATTGAGTTTAAAACCAAACCTAGAGCAAAAGTCCCTTGTACACCCTATCTCATAGCTCAAAAAACTTGTTTTATATGTCTACGCACACCTAGGCCATTGGTTTTATTTATATCTAAGATTCTTTAGTCTCTTAGTATCTTAACAGTTATAAATTTTTACAAATCCTTCAAATCATAAAATTTCTTAAATCATCAAGGATAATAACAATAAATTAAACCAATCATAATCAAATTATATGAGCTAATTTCTCAACAGTTTAAGCCAAAGATTGCCTCAAAGAATTTGAGAATAGAGAGAACATTCAAAGATTCACTATCTTCCTCTAAATATATAAGAGATCATAGCCTCATATGAACCTACTCTTATACCACTGATGACATAAACATGAAAACCATCAAATAAAGAACATCAACGACTAGAGTAAACAAAAAAAGGAGATAAAAAGATGTCCTAACCTAGAAGTTAGTTGTGTGTAAAAAATTTTCAAACTTATTATGATACTATGCAGTTTTTGTTTTGGTCAACCGTCAAAGCACAAAAATTAGTAATTTACCTCAATATTTTTTATTGCTAATGATGAAGTAGATGAGAAGGAATCTGGAACAGAAAGAATTTAAAAGACAATGCTAAACGATTTGAGCTTCCTAATTTTACGGATGGCTAGAACTTGACAAAGTTGCCAAACTTTGATGTGAATAGAGCATAAATTCCCCAAGGCTGTTGATTAAGTAAGCACAATTAGCATTTCTAATCAAAGTACTACACGTAGATAGCATAAAAAAACTTTCACACCTTTTCAACTAAAAACAATAAAGAAGCAAATACTTTCGCCATATGAACTTAATATGTATCTTTATCAGCAAAATCTATATGCATTAAGACCAACTTAACAAACAGCAAGTAATCTACTAATGCATACTCCATGCTAGCAACTATCCAACTAAGGAATATGAAATTAGAGCTGCACCAACAGTATCCAATTACAACCCAAAAATCACATTTTTAGCACTAACCAGCCCATGATACGAGGGTATGCCAAATGTGGTTTCAAAAGCAAAACAACCCAAGTCATGATTATGACAATGTATAATATGTCTTTATGCAATCAGCCCATGAAACAAAAGGTAAGTATCTCTTTTAATGCTCAATGACAATTTAAAAGTACGAGTTGATATTTTACCCAGGTAACTTCTTTACATCTCAACTTCTAAAGATTGTTCACCAGCAACAACTAGCCAGAGAATTGCTAACTATGCAAAAGAGGCTAAAGAGAATTTACAGGAAGATCAGAGCAAAAACCTCAACACAAAAAAGTACAGCCAAATACCTTATATCTAGATAGAATGGCCAAAATATCACATTCAAATATTGTCAAATCTCAATAAGACTTTTTAAAGAAATGCATATTTGTACAAAAGCAAACAACTACAACTCCCTTCCAATTAAATAAACAAAGGTAGTCACCATTCGATCACTTCAAATAAAGAAGCTTTAATGTAATAATTTAGTACACTAGTCAAGATGCATTGTGAAAAGGACGCCCTTAATGGTGTTGATCACAAATAAGATATCAAGACATATATGCATATTAATTGAAACATGTTCAAGACAAAGGGAAGTTATTTACCAAAGAAAGGGCATGTACTAAAGGCCACTTCTTATTGAGATAGTATGAAATGCTACAATGTGGGAGTTAGAGCAAGTGAAACCAAATAAATGCATGCTTTAATCATTATATATACCTTTATTCTTCCTGTATCATGTGACTAATTATGTAAATACATGACAAGACAACTAATTTCACATACAATAAAAACAATATGAAATGTGAGATTTTTCTAAAGTATTTAGAGAATTATAAAAGTATACATCTAAACATATATGCTTAGATAATATCAATCTCTACAATTATCTATATGGAATTAGAGTATTAAATAGGTAGACTCATTCAAATATTTTTTATCTTGTAATCCTATTATCTTGCAGTTGTAACTGTTGTATATTTGTTGCTATCACATCCTATATTGTAAAGCTTATCTTGTGTTACCAAAATAAAAGTAAAGCTTCTCTTAATTGTTAATAAACAAGTTCATTCTTCGTAACTCCTTACTCTTTATAACACAGTCACGCTCCAATGTATAAATGAAAACAATTATTATTGTTTCACATGTGATTTTCAGTCCAAGTCCTTTCCCCTTCTCTCCTTCACCACCTTTTCCACAGTAAATCGAACACATTCCTGATCCAGCGGTCATCTCCTTCCAGACCAAAATATTTTTTGAAAATTATACTTTTATATTTAATTATTTTTAAAAATAAATTTTTTAACTTTACCCCAGGCCCAAACAGTACTACGTGGCCCAAAAAAAATTTCCCAAATCTTGAAAGCCATTTCACTTCTGACATGGGCATTACATCTGACCTTTTCTCCTCTATCAATCTATTAATAATTTAATATTTTCAGCCAGTGTCACCCCCTTTCGAGTTGAAACTTCGCCATTCCCAACCACCTGCTCTGCGGATCTTCAAAAAAAACAAAATGGAAGTAGAAGAAGTGAATAATTAATATGTAAATTAATTTATAATAATACGTATTTTGGACAAATTTATATTTTAAGAAAAAGTATAATATATTTCAAATTTAAATTTAAATGAAAATGTTATAGTAAAAAATCATACACATTTTCTCATATGCAAATAGGATAAGTGAAAATGAATGAGTTATAAATACGTTAAATTCTAATTAACTAATTTAACTATACTCATTTGAAAAGATAAAAATTAAGCTTTTATAAAAAACTTAAAATAAAAATTATTATTTTGTCAAAAAAGTATGGATCATTTAAAAGTAAAGTACAACTTATTTTCATTTCACTCAACAAAATTTAGCTTTTAACTTTTTATTATTAATATGCAAATTATGATTTAAAATAAAATATTTTTATCTAGCACTATTTCACTTTTTCAAGTTCTATCTTATCAATTTTTTCTATTTGTAAAAACACACCTTAAAAGGAAAGATGTACTTATTTATAAAATATAAAAAAAAATTTAAAAATGAAAGTACCTATGCGGAGTCAAAAAACTCTTTTTTTTTTTTCACGACCCAAGAATTTTCAAAATATTTAGAGTAACCACGGCTCCCTGTTCCTGTAAAGATCGGCGGTGTTTATGGGAGTTCCCAGACAGATCAAAATCCTAACTCTCCCTGTATCATTTCTTTTTCCCAACCAAATTATTCCCACAAAAATAAAAATAACACGAGCAATTTTACCGTCTAACAAGACTTAACGCCGTCCAAACTATCTCTGTCTCTTTTCCAAAACCACCAGTTAAATTGTGCAACTAATTTCAACTGACACTTCCTTTTCATCGCCGTTCCCATGTGAAAAAGTCACCGGTCTTGGGCATCCTTCCTCTCCGCCTCCATGATCTGCTCACCATACCCGCTAAGTCTCTATCGCCCCCCTTTCCACCACCTTCGTCGCCGACAACTCCTTCGACCTCACTGCCGCCCCCATCTCCGCCACCGACAAGGTGGCGTTCATCCCCTGCTCCAAGTAGAGAGGCCAAGCGATCCTGGGCACCTCATTCGTGACGCTCTCGCTATCGCCCCCTTTCCACCACCTTCGTCGCCGGCAACTCCTTCAGCAGCACTGCCGCGCCCAGCTCCGTCGCCAACAAGGTGGCGTTCATCCTCTTCTCCGAGTAGAGCGGCCAAGCAATCATGGGCACCCCAAACCACCTCTGTCATCTGCCCGGCCGACTAGACGGCTCACCTAGCCGGCGCTGACTCCTCACCGGCTCGGAGTTGACTCGGCTGACAGACTCCTTATATACGGACGATCTCTCAGGCAACACATGCTCATCACAGGCACCCAAAGCAAAAGTTGCCAAATCGCCGGCATCCAGCCGAAAGGCAGTTCCTCTCCGACGCTAACATGTCCGCCGACGCCGTCTCCCATCATCTCGAACAACGAGTCCTCGGCCTAGCCTCTGGCGAGTTCGCCGCCAACTCGGTCTCCGGACTTAGCCACAGATGCGAGGACTCCAATCTCCGTTCCTTCCACCGGCTGCTCCGTTCCAATCACCATCTCCTCCCTTACTATCAGCAGCCTCCACTAACCCAACCACCCGCCACGAGCCACCTTTCACACGCGCACACTCACTCACCTCTACGCCTCACCTCACACACCCTGCGTCACAGCCCATGCACCCTCGCAGCCACGCTCACGTTCGTACACACACCGTCTCATCTCACGCATCGACCACTCTACAATGGGACCAAAACAAACCTAACGTTCTCTTTCCCAGCAATCAATTAAAAAATCCATTAAACAGAGTACCTTACTAAGACGGGACAGTCAGGGAATTCATTAAGGACATGGATTGATAATTTTCAAGCCAACAAAATTGACAAAAATCAAAATAATTAATTGGCGACATGGATTGATAATTTTCAAGTCAAAAAATTCGACAAAAATCAAATGCTAGAAACAGAGCACCTTACTAAAACATGAGATACTCATCAACGCAGATAAAATACGAGTGTACAATTACCACCACAGATGTTCTTTTTCTTTGAGCAAGGAAAGAAACAGAGCACATTGCTAAAACAGGGAATATAATACGAGTCATGAGATATCATGGACGATTACCTACGCATATGTTCTCCGAAGAAGCCTCAGAGGTTGCAGAGGATGCGCTACCAATCCTTGAGAATGAGAAAATGATGCACGATGACGTTTATCAATTTCCTCCCAAAATCTAAACATTTGACAAGCGAGCCCCTTTCATGGAAAGTTGGGCCCTTCAGAATAAATCGTCTTTTTCACCAAGTTGTCTTATTACTAGTTGGGAATGGAATAGGATGGTGACATAAGTAAAAATTAGGATTTTTGGTGAAAAGTAAAATTTCAAAGAAGGGACCAAAAGCAAAAGACTCTCGAGCCTCGTATTATGATTTTGCTTTGCTTTGTATACTTTTCTTTGTGAAAATCAACTTTCATAAAGGTATAATATATTTAATTTTCAAATTATGAAACTTTTGTTTATATTTTGTAATGTTTATCATTTTATAAATTCATGCTCAATTATGTTAATAAAAGTATCTGCCTATGGAATATAAAATTAGAGATGCACCAACAATATCCCACTATTGCCCAAGAATCATACTTTTAGTCCATCAAATGAGGGTAGACTAGATGTGCTTTCACAGATAGAGCAGTTCAAGTTATGATTATGACTATTTATACTATGTCTTTATGCAATGAAGGCATGAAACAAAGGTAAGTATCTCTTTTAATGTTCAATGACAATTTAAAAGCAAGAGCTCATATTCTAGCCAAGCAACTTCATTTCATCACAACTTCTAAAGACCGTTCACGAGCAACAACTAGCCAACTATATGGAGGATTGCTACCTATGTTAAAGAGCATTTAAAGGAAGATCAAAGCAAAAGACCTCAACGCAAAAAAGTTGAACCAGATGAATGTATGTTGAAATAGATATATGCATACCTTCATTCTTCTTGTATTGGGTGACTAAATAGATGAATATAAGACAAGAGAACCAATTTCATAGACAACCAAATAATATGATGAAATGTGTTTTCTAGAGTATTTAGAGAATTACTCAAGTATATATCTAGACATTCTTAGATAATATCAATCTCTAGAGACATTTATATGGTATCGGAGTATAGAATAACTAAACTCATTCAAATATCTCTTAATCTTATTATCTTATTATCCTATTATTCGGTAGTTGACTCTGTTGTATACTTGTTATCGAATCCTATAATGTAGGATAACTGAAAGGATAAGTGTTAATGTAAATAAGTTATTATTAGAGGAACAAACGGATGAGTTTTGTTAGTTTGTTTAAAATAGTTTGAATGATAGATAACGATGTATAGGATAGGATAGGATAACTTTGCTGATCTTTTTGTTTTGCTGATCTTTCTGTTGTTTTTGCTGTTAGAACGTGTATATAAGAAGTTGCTGTGTTATGAATAAAGCAAGGAAGTTTGAATGCAAAACTTATTATGGTATCAGAGCGTTCGTCCAGAATAACCTACTATCTTTGTTCCTGACTGCGCTGCTGCACTTCCCTCAGTACGAAGCTTCGCCCCAGATGGCCAAAGGCAATGGAGGCACCGCGCAGCTCAAAACCAGTGATCCACATTCGCCGTTTTACGTGGCAATGTCGGACAATCCTGGAATACTGCTGACAAATGTGCTGCTGCGAGGAGAAGGCAACTATGAGAACTGGGCCAAAGCCATGAAAAACGCACTTAGAGCAAAGAACAAACTGAGTTTTGTGACTGGTTCGATCACGAGACCGAAGGACGACGACTCAGACGAAGGTCACGCATGGATTGTGTGTAACTTGATGATCAATGGGTGGATACACAACACAATCGCTCCAGAACTTCAGCCGTTCATTCAGTACTTTGATGTAGCAAAAGATTTGTGGGATGACCTCAAGGAACGATACTCAGTTGAAAACGTGCCCAAGGCTCTATCAACTGACAGCCAGTTTGACTACCATCAAGCAGCAAGGATCGACTGTTAGTAACTATTACACGAGGTTGAGAGCTGTGTGGGATGATTTGGAAGCCAACAGACACAGCGTTGTCTGTCCCAGCGGAAAAGAATGTCCCGTAACCAAACATGTGAAAGAGGAGATTGAGAGAGATCGAGTTTACCATTTTCTCATGGGACTTGATGATGCCGTGTTCGGAAACCTGCGAACTCAAATATTAAACACCACACCTCTGCCAAATATTAACAGAGTTTATGCTATGGTGACTCAGGAGGAAACACATAGAACAATTTGCGCGAGCCGAAAATGACCGGATAGATGCAGTTGGATACGCGATGCACTCATCAAGCCAGAACCTACAACCTACAGTGCCTGCAGAGTCGTGAGCAGATGAGAAGAACGAACGAACCACGTGCTCACACTGTGGGAAACCTAACCATGATGTCAGTAAATGCTATCAGCTTCATGGTTACCCTAACAAATATGGCAAAGGTCACAGACGAGACCGGCATGCTGGAGGGCGAGGTGGTAGCTTCTTCCAAGCGAATGCAGCACGTACCAGCGACCAGCAGGAAACATCTTCGGCTTCTAGTACATTAACACCTGAAGTCATCCAGCGTTTGTTGAGCTTAGTTGAGACCACACACCCAGTAAACGAAAAACTATTTGGTAATAACGCCTTGCATTCACTTTGGTTGATTGATAGTGGTGCCCTCTAACCATATGACCGGGGATCTCAATCTGTTGTCTGATATTACCACTATCAAACCGCATACAGTAGGATTGCCAGATGGGGGCAAAACTTGTGCTGTTAAGCAAGGAACTGTCGTGTTTGGGTTGCATTTTTCCATCACTAACGTTTTATACGTGCCAAACTTGTGCTGCAATCTTATTTCAGTCGCTTAACTCCTTTGATGCAGCAACTGGCAGCTGACCTTTACTAATGAACATTGTGTGTTGCAGGACCGAACTTTGAGGATGCAGATTGGACTGGGTGATCAACGTGATGGTGTGTATGTGTGCCGTGGTCGTGAAGTGAAAGTTCTCGCTGTTCGGGAGATGGATTCTTTGGATTTATGGCATAGCAGACTTGGACATCCATGCAGCCGTGCTCTGAATTTGCTTCCAGCTCTTTCTCAGCTTAGCCGTAGGAAATCAGCAGATATTTGTGATGTTTGTCATAAAGCCAAACAAACCCGTAGTGCATTTTCTCTCAGTGAGCATCAAAGCTCCTATCCATTTGATCTGTTGCATTGTGATATTTGGAGACCGTATAAAATGAGTTGTTTTTCTGGTGCACATTATTTTTTGACCATTGTTGATGATTATAGCCGTGCTGTGTGGGTTTATTTGATGGCAGAAAAGGAGTGAAACACTGTTACTGGTTAAAAACTTCTTTGCTATGATTCAAAACCAGTTTGGAAAGACTGTAAAACTCTTTAGAACAGATAATGGTAGTGAGTTCCATCATAAAACTTTGCTCCGGCTGTATAGTGATCTTGGTGTGCTGCATCAGACTTCATGCACTTACACACCCCAGCAAAACGGTCTTGTCGAACGAAAGCATCGTAATATTCTTAACGTGGCACAAGCGTTACGCTTTCAAGCTAATCTGCCCATTGAATTTTGGGGAGAATGCGTGCTAACTGCTGCCCATATTATCAATCGCATACCGACACCACTGCTGGGTGGAAAGACACCTCATGAGCTTCTTTTTGGTTCCGCACCACAATACGACCATCTTCGAGTATTTGGGTGTTTGTGCTATGCTCATCCTAGCCCAAAGCCCATGGATAAATTTGCTCCTCGTTCCCGACAATGTGTATTCCTTGGTTACCCTCATCGCAAAAAAAGGGTGGAAACTGTATGATCTTCAATCACGTACCATGTTCATCTCTCGAGATGTGGTTTTTCATGAGAATGAGTTCTCTTATACTGATTCTGCTCCACGGTCTGGTGATCCACCGCAACTCACCTTACCCGCTTCTGATTCATTCGTTCAAACAGACCCACTAGATCCTGAAGCACATGACAAAGAAGATGCTGACGATAGGGGGAGCTTGCACTTGACGTCTCCAGGTGATAACAGTCCTCTTGCTCTGCCAGGCTCCCTGTCCCCTGTTACTGCTGCTAACAGGGGGAGTTCTTCCCCTGTTACACACAGCCAGACAGCCATGCAGCAGCACCCCGTCACTGCTCTTGACCGTGACCGACGTGAACGACGTGCACCAGCTTACCTGAAGGATTATCAATGTCATACCGTGCATACACCAGTATACCATAGTCTCTGCACCTTAGTCGACCAGTCATACGGCTCCCTTTATCCTATTAGCAATTATGTAAATTACTCCAATTTTTCTATCAACCATTGAGCATTTCTAGCTGCTGTAAGTGCAGACACTGAACCAAAATCCTTTAAAGCGGCTATGCTCGATGATCGCTGGAAGGAAGCCATGCAACACGAAAATACGTGCTTTAGAGACTAATCACACTTGGCGTCTTACAGTTCTGCTCCCCGGCAAACGTGCTCTGCCTAGCAAATGGGTTTATCGCATCAAATACAAATCCGACGGTTCTGTTGAGCGATTTAAAGCCCGTCTCGTCATTACCGGTAATAATCAAGTTGAAGGTGAAGATTTTACTGAGACCTTTGCTCCTGTTACAAAGATGGTAAGTGTTCGCACATTGCTTGCTGTGGCGATTGCTAAGCGCTGGGAACTCCATCAGTTGGACGTTAACAACGCGTTTCTCCACGGTGATTTGCATGAGGAGGTGTACATGCGTCCCCTTCCTGGTTTTTCCACTGCATCACCTGGGAACAGTATGTCGTCTCCAGAAAATCTCTCTATGGTCTCAGGCAATCTCCCCGCAACTGGTTTGAAAAGCTTCGCTCCTCTCTTCTGGCATATGGTTTTATACAATCTCAGGCCGATTACACATTGTTCACCTTCACACGAGATAAGGTTTTTCTCGCATTACTTGTTTATGTTGACGACATAGTTTTAGCCGGTAATGATTCCGTTGCTTGCCAAGCAGTTAAACAGTATCTTCATTCATCTTTTCAGATAAAAGATTTGGGAGCTCTCAAATATTTTCTAGGTATTGAGGTTGCTCGTGGACCATCTGGTTTATTTCTGAGCCGACAAAAATATGCTCTTGACATTCTTTCTGAAGCTGGTGTTCTCGGATGCAAGCCTGCAGATTTTCCGGTAGAACAAAATCATAAGTTGGCCCTCGCTGCTGGTCCTGACTACGGTGATCCTGCCTGTTATCGCCGTCTCATAGGTCGGCTGGTTTACTTAACCATCACTCGTCCAGATCTTAGTTATGCTGTTCACATCTTGTCTCAGTTCATGCAGTCTCCTAAACAGCAACACTTTGATGCAGTTCATCGCGTGCTACGTTATATAAAACTGAATCCCGGGTCAAGGCATCCTTCTGTGCTCCGATTGTGATCTCCAATTATATGGCTACTGTGACTCGGATTGGGCCAGTTGTCCACTAACTAGGCGCTCTCTCACTGGTTATTTTGTTATCCTTGGCTCTTCTCCCATTTCGTGGAAAACCAAAAAGCAAGCGACCGTATCCTGTTCTTCAGCTGAAGCGGAATACCGATCTATGGCTACTGCTACTTTTGAACTTTTGTGGCTAAAATCCTTTTTGGGTTTTCTTGGTGTCTCCCATACTCAACCAATGAAACTTTTCTGTGATAACCAAGCTGCGCTCCACATTGCTGCCAATCCGATTTTCCACGAATGCACCAAGTACATTGAACTCGACTGCCATTTCATCCGTGAACATCTCCTCAACAGAACTATCGTCACTGCATATGTGTGCTCTGATCTTCAACTTGCTGATATTTTTACGAAAGCTTTGGGCAAGAGCTCCTTTCACCGTCTTCTCCGCAAGTTAGGCATTTCATCCCTCCATGCTCCAACTTGAAGGGGAGTATTAGAGGAACAAACGAATGAGTTTTGTTAGTTTGTTTAAAATAGTTTGAATGATAGATAACGATGTTTAGGATAGGATAGGATAACTTTGCTGATCTTTCTGTTTTGCTGATCTTTCTGCTGTTTTTGCTGTTAGAACGTGTATATAAGAAGTTGCTGTGTTATGAATAAAGCAAGAAGTTTGCATGCAAAACTTATTAGTTATCGTAATGTAACTAGGATTAAGGAGTTTTACATAAACTCTACTACTGATATTTTGCAGTTTTACATTTACACAAATTCCACTACTGTGTACTGTATTTAATTATCATATTTTAATGAGAAGCACGTGCGCGGTGGTTTTTTCTCTCATATTCCTTCATGGTATCAGAGCTGCCAAGCTCAAGAGCAACCATGTCAACTGATTCCAACCCTTCCTCAAACACCAATGCCTCCTCCTCTTCTACCTCTTGTCCAAATCAACCGACCAGACCTTCTCCAACTATCTCATTTGGCGAGATCTTTTTTCTTCCTGTGCTGTTCATGCATATCACATCGCAGACACTGCTAAACCGCCTCCTCCTACCATTCAACCCTCCTCTGAAGAATCCATTCCCAATCCTGCATGTATTTATTGGGAACAAATTGATTTCCTTGCCCTCTCATGAACTCGGACAAAATATGAGTCTACAATGACCAACGCAAATGTTCTTTTTCTTTGAGCAAAGAAAGAAACACAGCACCGTACTAAAACAGGGCATGCTCATGAACTAGGACAAAATACGAGTCTACAATGACCAACGCAGATGTTCTTTGTCTTTGAGCAAAGAAAGAAACAGAGCACCTTACTAAAACAGGGGATACTCAACAAACCAACACAATATGGACAGTACAGCAATCATGAGATATGATGGACAATTACCAACGCGGATGTTCTCCAAAGAAGCCTCAGAGGTTGCAGAAGATGAGTTCTTTACTCTGCTAATTCTTCTGCTTCTGCCCTCACTCTCTTCATTCTTCCTCAGCGACCAATCCTTGAGAATGAGAAAATGATGCACAATGCTCCGATGATTCTCCTCCCTCGGCTCTTTCTTTTCTAAGGAAAGAGAGTGGAGGCGGAAACGAAAAGTTATGGGCCCCGTGCAGATGGCCCAACCCCAAAATCCGACTCTCTGCCCCACAACCCGACTCTGATTCTCTGTCTTTCGTCAACCCCCACAAACTGCCATTCTCACTCTTATGGCAGCCAAAATTCTACTCTCTCCCAAAATTTCCTCGGTATATTTGAATGAAGGAATTAAAATAAAAAAAAGATAAATTTTTTATTTAAATTACAAAATTTTTATTAAAAAGTATTTAAAATAAAAAATAAAAAAATTATGAAATAATTTTTATCGTTTATTTTTTATTTTTATAAATATTTTTTAATTTTTTAAATTTAAAATTAAAAATCAATTCTCTTTTGTTTCTTTCTCAAAAGTCCTCCATTTATACATACTCTTATGACACCCCTGGTGACAAAAAAAAAAAAGAGTTCTTATGGCACCCGGAAATCCCATTCTCTCTCTTACTACCAGCAGGCGGAATAACCAAAAAAAAAAAAAAAAAGCCTATAAAGTGAAATTCATTATTGAGTTCCTTGAACTCTTGTGGCACCTATGATCACCCAAAAAAAAAAAAAAAACTCATATACCACCTCGAAATCCCACTCTCTCTCTGACTACCAGTGAGTAGTATAACAAAAAACAAATGGCCTATGAAGTGAAATTCATTATTAAGTTTCTTGAATAAGAAATTTTTTTAGACATAATAAAAAACAAATAGTACAACATCGTTCTATTGATAAAAAAAATTTTTAATTATGATAAAAGAAAAAGAATATATCATAAAATATCATAACATTAATTTTTTAATGACATTATAATAGATAAAAAATATTTTAGTATGGTTATTGTAAATGAAAAACTTATATTTTATAATTGGCTGAAAAAAAATCTATGTTAAAATCTCCTTATTCATCTTAATTGAATTTTACTTTAAATAATTTTGCATATCATCATCTATGTATATACATTGATTGCTGATGTTCAAGCAAAAAATTTAGACAAAATCAAAAGAATTCATTGGGGACATGGATCGATGATTTTCAAGCTAAAAAATTAGACAAAAATCAAATGTTAGAAAACAGAACACCTTACTAAAACAGGGGATATAAAAGGAGTCATGAGATATCGCAGACGATTAACCACGCAGATGTTCTCCGAAGAAGCCTCAGAGGTTGCAGAGGATGCGCTACCAATCCTTGAGAAGGACAAAATGATGAGGCGAGGGTGACTGGGCGAGCAATGTGCACCTGCGCAGATTTTACAGTTTCAATTAAATGTTTTGATTTTGAGTTGAAACGAATCACTGTCATCATTTAATTGTGATGCTACTCAGTTCTTGTCTTCTATTCTTTTTGGTAGTGGCTGAACAAAGTGGTCATTTTCCTTGGAAATAGTTTTATTGTTATTAAGTTATTTTTCTTTTCATTCTTACTTTTGAAATACTCTTTAAAACCAAGGTAGTATTAGATTAGATACAAAAGGTATAAAGAGTATTTTAATTTAACGGTTGTCGGGGACATTGAGCAAGGCTTGTCTTCTTATACTACCTTTTCTTACATCCCACGCTCTAACATCATGATGTTATGGTACATGTACATGACGATTGAACTTAAGGATCATCTTTCGTTTTCGATTTCAGTATAAATTTTTTTTAATATTATTATTTAATTACACAAAAATTTTTTGAATACTATTGTAATCTTGAAATAATATATAGTACATATTTGATAAAACTTAATTTTAAATAAAAAAATTTTTAAAAAAATTTCTCAATAAAAATTTTAATTATAAGTTATTTTACTTATAAAATAAGTTAATTTAAATATATACATATTATGTTGTCTTGTAAATAAAGCGTGAATGACATTATCTAGCATTTCTTATATTTTCCATTACCTAATTTGGATTGAAGTCTTCAACCCAATAAGTATAAAAATAAATGAAAAATAAAAATTCAATGTGTGGACAAATAAGAAGAAAAATAATTGACTGAGGAGTAATATAGTCTTATCCAAGTTACATTGACTTTGAACGAGAGAAGAAAGTGAAACCTAAAAATTGAAAGAAAAAAATATAAGAAAAAAAAGAAAAAATCTTAGTTAACCTTTAAAGCAAGTATTAATTTTGATTTTTGAAGCATAAAAATTTCAGTCTATATTTTTTTTTGGGTCCAATTTCAGTCTATAAATTAAGTAAAGTAAAAACTAATTAATTAATAGGTTAGACAAAGCTTAATTAATTTTTACTTCACTTAATTTCAATCTTAGTTAACCTTTAAAGCATGTATTAATTTTGATTTTTGAAGCATAAAAAAATTTCAGTCTATAATTTTTTTTTTGGGTCAAATTTCAGTCTTTAAATTAAGTGAAGTAAAAACTAATTAATTAATAGGTTAGACAAAGCTTAATTAATTTTTACTTCACTTAATTTCAATCTATAATTAAGTGAAGTAAAAACTAATCAAGCTTTGTATAACCTATTAATCAAACTTGACCCACTAATAAAGCCTTAGCCCAATAAATATAAAAGCAACCCTTGGCCCCCTAATAGATCCTTAAGTTTGATTTGATTATGGACCCAAAGCACTAAACCTAACATTCCATTGAATCTCATGAGAACAAACCCAAATCAGCATATAATCAATGAGCCTAAAATATTTAGACCAAAGCAAACTCGCATTAACATGACAAACAGGCCCAAAATGAAGCCAATTTCACTTCGTTTTTTTTAATTCTTGACCCAAAATCACAACAAGTCCAAAAGCCTAAAAAACACATTTTTGGGACGTTGAAAGTGGAAACGGGTGATTGATGTTGGGCCATTCCTTGGAGTTTGTATTGAGCTTAGCTTCAGATGCATTGATTGTTGCTCGTGGGGATGCACATGGCTTGATGCCTTCTCATGGGAATGGATGGGGTGAGTGGTCATGATAAATGGGTCAGAATTCCTATGAGTTTTTTGGGCTGTAAAAAATGGGCTTGGGGTTCTTGGTTAATGAAAAATGGCTTTGTCAGACTTGAAAAATGAATTTTTATTTTTCTTTATATAAATTTATTTTTATTATTTTTCTTTATTTCTTTATTTTTAATTTTTATAAAAATTTTAAAATTTTTCAATAAATAATAACCTTTTATTTTTGCTTTTGTTTGTTATTTTAGATTATGAAAGTGGGCCATATGTGTTTTTAGGCTTTAAATTAGTTCAATGAACTTGAATCATCCAAGTTGGTTCAAAGATGAATTTAGTTTGTTTTGGGAGTCAATTTTTTATTTATTTAAATACTTTTATCTTATTTTAGAATTTTTTTGACATTTTAATTTTATGACTTTTTTATTTTTAAAAAAAATATTCATATTAATTGACAAAAATACAGTGTTTACCAAGGTTCTTAAAACCGAACCGGTCATTGAACCGGTCAAGGTACTGATTCAAGATTCAATGGTCGAACCGTGGTCGAACCGGAATATAATTAAATATATATTATATATATATAATTATTTATATATTAATAAAATAAAGAAAAATTATAAAAATATAATATAAATCAATAATAAAATTATTTAAAAACATAAAAAATTTATTATATAAAATACTGTACTAATTACCAAAACAAAAGTAAAAAAATTTAAACTGTATTAGCCTTATTAGTGAAGTAGCTTTTGAATAAAGCAGAGAAAAAAAAATATTAGGATATGAGATGTAGATAAGATTATTGAGATAATGAGATCATCATTCCTCATCCCTTTTTTTTTCCTTCCAACCCAAACGAAAATTTTACTGTCTCACTCTGACTCAGCAGTCACGATGCGCCAACTTCTCCAACACACTTCCTTTCTTCCTTTTCCTCCAACAACAATTTCAAAACACACTTTTATTTTATTTAATTATTTTATTAATTAATTAACCCAAAATCTCCCAAAATCTCTTCTTTTTTAAAATCTCTCAGTTTCAACTTAATTCACAGTTAAGGTGGACCGTCGATCCATCAAATTATAAAGAGCTCTTTGGTCGCGTCACCTTTGGTGTGTGGCGGTGGCTGCTCTCATAAAATTCCCAAATCCAAAAAGCTTTGCACAGCTTCATCAAAATTTCTGATCCTTATTCGATGGTTGCAATCTATTCTTGTGCTCGTTTCAAAACCTTCCTTCTGCGAGACTGTGACTGCGCTTCTGCGAACGTCGGAACCAGCGCCAGTCAAGCAGAGTCGACGATCGGATCCAGCATTCCGATGACGCCAACCACCCACCCCGAACAAGCGCGCTTCCCTGAAGACGAGACGCGACCTGAACGGCGATGAGACGCGACCCAGACTACGACTGCACTTCTGTTTCTAGCCTTCTACCGTCTACAGGACGTCAGAACCAGCGCCAGTCAAGCAGAGCCGATCCGATCGGATCCGGCATTCCGATGACGCCAGCCAGCCACCCCGAACAAGTGCGCTTCCCCTGGCGACGAGACGCGACTTGAACGGCGACAAGACGCGACCCAAACCCAGCCTGGTACCTTTCCTCTTTCGTCTCGCCGCTCTGCTCTCTCTCTCTCTTCACTTTTCTCTCTCCTCCAACCTCGATTCTGATCCAACCCACACCCCAATCGCCGTTCTCCAATGGCCTATCTACGCGATTCTCCCACTCTGCCGGGGAGGCGACCGATTCACTGGTAGAAAACGGAAAACCGCGACCAATGCACGCGGCAGCAAAGCTGTTTTGCCTTTTTTTTTTTTGGTAAAATTCGAAGCAAAACGACGTCATTTCACTTTCAGAAATTCCAAAAAAAAAATATCAGAACCGGGCAACCGTACGGACCGGTGCCGGTTTGACCAGTTTAAGACCGGTTCATTGGTTTTTGACCCCATCGATTCTGGGAGATAACCCGAACCGGTGAGGGAACCGGTTCCCTGTCCGACCGGTTGAACCGGCCGGTCCGGTCTGGTTTTCATAACCCTAGTATTTACAATCATTATATTGATGCATGATAGTAGCCCCTATAATATGTCACATATTTTACCTATTAAAAGAGCGTTTATTATTTTCATTGCGCAACTTAATTTTAATAATCACATGCATTATTAATTAGTTATTGAAGAAGAATTAAGTATTAAATAGTTGCTGTAATTACACAAATTGAAGAGAAGCTGACAAAATTAAGCCATGATTCAAGAGAGGTGTGCACATAGAGAAGAAGAAAGGAATTGCTGCCCCACATGCAAGGTGTGAAGAATGGATTGTTGGAGGAGCTAAAGGAACAAGTTGCCGGATCTATGTAGTAAAACAAATAAAAGAGAAACAAAAGCCTAAGGTTGAGTAGTCGGCCCATGATTGAGAAAAAAAGAAAATAAGAATTGATGAATCCAAACCCACAATGTAAGGCCTAGCGGAATGGATATTAGCCACTTGTTGGCCTCATGCTCAGCATGAGGATAATGGGTCCATGGTGCACTTCGCTTGGAGCCACAACTGAACAAAGGCTAATATAAAAACCGAAAGAAAAGGCCCACGATTAAAAGTAAAAACAGTGTGCATAGGTTTTGGGGAAAACCAAAAAAAAAGCTAAGAGAAGGTGTTTGGTTTATTTTTTATTTTATTTTTAGTTGATGTGTTTTTATTTATAATTACAAAAATATCATATTATTTTTATTATATTTAAAAATAAATATTTCATATTTTCATCATATTCTTCTAAAAAAATATATTCTAAAACAAGAGATAAAATGAAAATAAAATAGCATTTTTGTAATTTTTAATGAAAACATATAAACTTAAAATGAAAATAAAAAATAAGATTTTTTTATTAAGATTAATTATGTCATTTATATTAATTTAGATTCCATTTCATATTATATCCCATAGTATCAAAATGTAAAAAAAAAAAAAGGAATAGGATTCTTATTCTACTTTATTAATTTTCATTCTTATTCATATTCTTATTTTATTGAATTACATTATGTAAGGTTCATAATCTACCAAGATTAATTTTAATAACAACTATACCAAATAATTTATCTTGTGAAAATCTAACAACAAATCGTTTAATCACAAAAAAGTAGCAATTAAGCCTTAAAAATATTAATCAAATGTATGATTCTATTACCATAATTAACAATAAATTATTAAATCATTGAATAAATTTAAAATATGACTAAACTCATCTTAATCAAACTAACTGATAGGTAGTAGATTCAATAATCATTAAATCTCATGGTTTGATTAGTGACAATCCAACACAATTTCTTTTTTTCTTTTTAATCTAGCATAATTTATGTTAAAATATTATTAAGTTCTCATCTTCCCCTTATTACTAAAAATTTAACTACTCACAATGATATAAAGAGGCAACAAAAAATTCTCACTATAAAACTCCATTAGAACTCTCCCCTGCATAAGATCTCCCCTTCTCAAACTTTTTTGATCTTTTGGTTTGTGTTGTGCTGCAAGCTCCAGCATCCATGATCTGATCTCCTATCTTTTCACGCTTTTAATTGTTTGTTTGTTTTTTGCCTTCAATTACACTGTGGGCAATAGGTATTTTTTCTTCTATTATTAGTGCAAGCACCAAGCTTGTGCACCATGGACCCAGACTTGCATTTTGTGGCCCCGTACCTCGGTAGGCAAAAGATATTCCAACCACTTGTCAGAACCTGATTCGTTATGGACGAAAACAGAGGGTGCACAAAAACATGCATATTAATTAAATCAATCAAAATAAAACTCTCAGCGCCGCAAAATCTGAAAAGAGTAGCTCAATTAATTGGTGCCCACTCACCACCGCGGATCTCTCCAATAATAATGTCTTTCACAGAGACTGGGCTTTCAAATTTTGTAACACAGGAAAATGCCTTGATTACGTAAGACTGATTGGAACTGGAACTTGTTATCAACTTTGAACTGAAGAATCTATTTTGTTTTTTTATATTTTATTTTATTTTAGACAAAAGTACATATTTCATTCGTTAACTTTAAGCGGCGAGCAAGATGGTTGGGTTTGCCTTGGAATTGGGTCTTTGGGTTGAGCCATTTGAAGAAAGAAGGAAAAAAAAGGTGAAAAGTGCGGGTTTGTGCACGTGACAGAAAAAGAGAAAGGAGAGGGTTTTTAAAGTTTTGCTCCTTCCTCAGCGGAGCATGCCGCCAGAGTGAGAAAAAGAGAGAGAGAAGGGGGCTGGCAAAGGAAAAAGCCACCATCTATGGGGTTATAAGGTGGAGAAAATTTATGAGTGATGATATTTTTCTTGAATGCTTTATTTGATTGAGAGATTTGGCTTACTTTGTGAGATTGAGTGTATTGAGATTTTGGATTTGTAAGAGAAACTTTTATAATGAATGATTGTAGTTATTTATTAAAAATAGATAATTGAATTGTAGAGTTGTGAAGGTGAGTAGTGAAAGTTAAATTATTTTAAATTTTTATATTGTATTTTCTTATTTGCTTGATTTCTATGTGAAGGAGATTTTTTTTTCCAACAAAGATGTGAAGGATTTTGATGCTTCTATTACTTGCAACATTGTTCCTTCAAAGAGTTGTGAGAATGAAGTAAAATGGAGCAGCTGTAATTATATAACATTCACAAGCTTCCCTTTAAGACTCTGAACCTCTAAATCCTTGGCCTTCACTTCTTCTTCAACTCTTCCACCAATGCCTCAAGCAGTGCTACAACCACCTTTTTTTCACTCTTAACACACTTGTAATAAGATTTTGACATTTTCACTTAATCAAAAGGAAATTAGAAAACTGTCCCAAATTTGAACTTAAATGCTCATTTCAAGAATTCTAGGAAAAGATACTGTTCCTTCCTACCATTGACCACTAGGGAAAAAAGGAGGTATAAAGTCATTGGTTCAAATGCCTATATGCACATGTCATGTTGAAGATGCAAATTTACAATATTCAAGAATGTACAAAAAGTTGGAGCTAAAATAAAAATTATTTACAAAGCAAGATAAAAGACAAACGTTTTCATGTTATTTTTTCAAAGGGATTCGGGTATTCAGAAGGAGGTGTGCACAAGAATATATGTTGAAATCTGTGTGTTCAAGGGATTTGGTTTTGGTAGAAAGCTGGTGCCTTGGAAGGGAACTTCAGTCCACTTATTACTTTAATTGGACTGTTTTGGTGAGAATGTAAAGCAAGGCAAGGTTAGTATCCACATTAGAGTTGGAAGGGAAATATTTTTTATTCCATTGGGTATCTATTGACTATTCATCATTCATTTTCATTCTCTATAATGGGTTTATTTTTAGATTTACTGGACAAATGGACAAACAATCTATCTCAACAATTTTTATTCATCTCAATCTATACAAGTTTTTTTTAAGGTTGTACTTGCTGTCTTACTTTTTCTTCCCACTTGTACCAAAAAAATTTATCAAAATTAATTTTAACATTAATTATGTCAAATTATTATTTTCAAATAATTTATCTCATAAAAATATAACAACAAAGCATTTCATTACTTAAAATATATCAACTGTGCTCTAAAAATATTAATCAAATATATTCTTTTATTATCATAATTAAAAATAAATTATTAAATCATTAACTGCATGCATATCAAGAAAGAGGCAACAAGAAAATCTCACTCTTAAGCTCCATTAGAACTCTCCCTCTCTGGTTCTCAAGCTCTCCTTTTTTTTTAAATTTTTAATTTTTGTTTTTAATTTTTGTTTAGGTTAATTTTGTTTTCCTCTCTTATTCTGTGGGCACCGTTTCAATTACCAAATCCACCGCCTGCCTTCAATTTTTTTATCTGTCAACCTGATTGGATTATGGGCTTAACCCTTCGGCAGCTCCTGCCCTTTGATTCTAAGTTCATGATGGGCCATAGAGATTTTTCCTTCCAATGTTTTCTGGGTCCAAATCCGTAGCCTTCTTCCCATAGGACCGTATCATTTGGTGCTTCTAGGCCTTTTGTTTTCTATTCTTAATCCAAGCTTGTGCTCCATTGACCCACTCTCTTGCTTTCATTCAGCCTTAGTATACTGTCTCCCCTTCAATATGATTGGGCCTGTGTTTCTGTTTTTCTCTTCTTCTTTTTTTCCAATTTCTGTCCAGCAACTTAAGTAATACTATATTCTTGTAAAATATATTTTTAAATAATCCTCCTATTATTTAATAAAAAAATATTAAATAAAAGAATAAAATTATTTAATATTTTAAAAATCTCAAATATATTTAATACTTTATTCATTTAATAATTATGTAAAAGAATATAAAATTATTCTTCTTCAAAACATAAACATTCACGTGATTCTGCACCCTACAACAAGGCCATCCCTCAGAGCATGCAGTAACTCCAACGTAATATATGGGACTCAATTGACCACTATATAAAAGATCTTTTCATAAGAGAGATGATTTCATACTCTCCCCTTTCCTCTTTCTTTATTTTCTCTCTCTCAATCCTTCTCTTATTACGATTATAATCGTTGTTCGTAATAAGAAAATATTTATAAAAAAGAATATGCAGCACGATTTTTAATAACTTGATAATTATATTTTTCTAAGTAAAGATAAAATCAACTATTTTTGTGTAAACAAAGTAATTGACAACCATAAAAAAAAATAAAATAGATATCATCCATAATTTAACATACACAAAACCTTAGTTTAACATACAAAACCATAGTTTAACATGCACAAAACAGTAATGATCATTGTCCAAGTGCCCATGTAACGTGTATGTGTTAACCAACAATAAACTCTGTTGCCTTAAATTTTATTCCAACATTGATTCCACGTCCACATGCACCTGCACCAAAAATCAAAATGACCGGTGAATGGACGAAGGCACCTTAAAGAAAAATAAAAGTAAAACAAAAGAAATAATTATAATCACTCGTAGTTTAGCAAGCTTAGTGATTGTTATGAGTAAAAATTTGAATCAAGTTATGATTCAAGTTTTAGTATAAACATTTTAATCTATATATAAAAAACAATTATTAAATAATAGAAAAAAAATTTGGTTACAAATATATAAAAAAATTTAACAGTAGAAGAAAGTAGTTTGGGCTTTGTTTCTAAATTATATTAATTTTTTTTGTTTGTTATATTTCTACTTTTACTAAAAATCTAATTTAATTTTATCGTATTATTGTTGCCTGCCATTTCAATACCCATTATTAGTATGGGCAAGATCAGCTTAAGTAGCTCCTGACTTTTTGTTGTCATCCTTTTTAGAGCCTGAGCCATTTGTGTTTCCATTCTTCTTAAAGCTCGAACTATTTGTATTCACATGTGAGTAACCTATACTATTTTAAAGATTTTTGGGGTCATAACTCATGTTGTAGTCTAGAGCAATACAAGAATTGGGTTAGAAAAGGAGTAAAGGCACAGCGAAACATGTATAAATTTAGTAAATAAAATACAATATAAAAATATCAAAAAAAAAATTAACAGATGATAATATAAATACAAAGACAAAATAATTAAATTTGGTTTGACAAATCTATGCTTACATCTACTATAGAGGATTAAACATTTTCACAATATAAGAATAATTGAGTTTAAAATCAAACCTAGAACCAAAGCCCCGTACATCCTATCTCATGACTCATAACTTGGTTTCTTTGTCTACACACGCATAGGCCATTGGTTTAATTTATATATGAGATTCTTTAGCTTCTAAGTATCTTAACGGTTATAAATTTTCTCAAATCCTTCAAATCATAAAATTTCTTAAATCATCAAGGATACTAATAATAAATTAAATCAATCATAATCAAATTATATGACTTAATTTCTCAATACTTTAAGCCAAAGATTGCCTCAAAGAATTTGAAAATAGGAAGAACATTCGAAGATTCACTGTCCTTATCTAAATATATAAGAGATCATAGCCTCATATGAACCTACTCTTAGACCACTGATGACATAAACATGGAAATTATCAAATAAAGAACATCAACGATTACAGTAAACAAAAAAGGAGATAAAAGATGTCCTAGCCTAAAAGTTGGTTGTGTGCAGAAAATTTTCAAATTTTCAAACTTATTATGATACTATGCAGTTTTTGGCTTAGTCAACCGTCAAAGCATAAAAATTAGTAATTTACCTCGATATTTTTTATTGCTAATGATTAAGTAGATAAGAAGGAATATGGAATAGAGAGAATTTGAAAGACAATGCTAAAAGATTTGAGCTTCCTAATTTTATGTACGGCTAGAACTTGATAAGATTGCCAAACTTTGATGTGAACAAAGCATGAATTCCGCAAGGCCATTGATTAAGTAAGCGCAATTAGTATTTCTACTTAAATTACTACACATAGAGAGCATAAAAAAACTTTCACACCTTTTCAACTAAGAACAATAAAGAAGCAAATACTTTTGCCACATGAACTTAATCTTGTATCTTTATCAACAAAATCTATATGCATTTAGACCAACTTAACAAACAGCAAGTAATCTACGAATGCATACTCCATGGTAGCAACTATCTAGCTAAGGAATATGAAATTAGAGCTGCACTAATAGTATCCAATTACAGCCCAATAACCACATTTTTATTACTGACTAACCTATGATACGAGGGTATACCAAATGTGGTTTCATACGCAGAGCAACCCAAGTCATGAATATAACAATGTATAATATGTTTTTATGCAATTAGCCCATGAAACAAAAGGTAAGTATCTCTTTTAATGCTTAATGACAATTTAAAAGCATGGGTTGATATTTTAGCCAGGTAACTTCATTACATCTCAACTTCTAAAGATTGTTCACCAACAATAACTAGCTAGAGGATTACTAACTATGTAAAAAAAGGCTAAAGAGAATTTACAAGAAGATCAAAGCAAAAACCTCAACACAAAAAAGTACAGCCAAGTACTTTGCATCTAGATAGAATGACCAAAATACCATATTCAAATATTGTCAAATCTCAAAAAGACCTCTCAAAGAAAAGCATATTTGTACAAAAGCAAACAATTACAACTCCCTTCTAATTAAACAAACAAGGGCAGCCACCATCCGATCACTTCAAATAGACAAGCTTTAATGTAATAATTTAGTACACTAGTCAAGATGTATTTTGAAAAAGACTCCCTTGATGGTGTTGATCACAAATAAGATATCAAGACATATATGCATATAAATTGACACATGTTCAAGACAAAGGGAATTTATTTATCAAAAAAAGGGCATATACTAAAGGCCACTTCATATTGAGATAGTATGAAATGCTACGATGTGGGAGTGAGTGCAAGTGAAACCAGATGAATGCATGCTGTAGTCGTTATATATACCTTTATTCTTCCTGTATCGTGTGACTAATTATGTAAATACATGACAAGACAACCAATTTCACAGACAATGAAAACAATATGATGAAATGTGAGATTTTTCTAAAGTATTTAACGAATTACAAAAGTATACATCAAGACATATATGCTTATATAATATCAATCTCTACAAATATCTCTACAAAGGGAATTTATTTATCAAAGAAATGGCATATACTAAAGGCCACTTCATATTGAGATAGTATGAAATGCTACGATGTGGGAGTGAGTGCAAGTGAAACCAGATGAATGCATGCTGTAATCGTTATATATACCTTTATTCTTCCTGTATCGTGTGACTAATTATGTAAATACATGACAAGACAACCAATTTCACAGATAATGAAAATAATATGATGAAATGTGAGATTTTTTCTAAAGTATTTAAAATTACAAAAGTATACATCAAGACATAATATGCTTATATAATATCAATCTCTACAAATATCTGTATGGAATCAGAGTATTGAATAGGTAGACTCGTTCAAATCTATTTTTATCTTGTAATCCTATTATCCTGTAGTTGTAACTGTTGTATACTTGTTGCTACCGCATCCAATATTGTAAAGCTTATCTTATGTTACCAAAATAAAAGTAAAGCTTCTCTTAATTGTTAATAAACAAGCTCATTCTTTGTAGCTCCTACTCTCTACAATATAGTCATGCTCCAATGTATAAATGAAAACAATTATTGTTGTTTCACGTGTGATTTTCAGTCTAGATCCGTTCTCCTTCTCTCCTTCACCACCTTTTCCATAGTAAATCAAACACATTCCTGATCCAGCGGTCATCTCCTTCCCACAGACCAAAATATTTTTAGAAAATAATACTTTTGTATTTAATTATTTTTAAAAATAAAATTTTTAACTTTTCCCCGGGGCCAAACAGTACTACGTGGCCCAAAAGAATTTTTCCAGATCTTAAAGCCATTTGGCATCCTACATGGGCGTTACATCTGACTTTTTCTCCTCTATCAATCTATTAATAATTTAATATTCTCAGCCAGTGTCACTACCTTTCAAGTTGAAACTGCGTCATTCTCAACCACCTATTCTGCGGACCTTGAAAAAAAAATTTGGAAGTAGAAGAAGTGAATAATTAATATGTAAATTAATTTATAATAATATGTATTTTTGACAAATTTATACTTTAAGAAAAAGTATAATATATTTAAAATTTAAATTTAAATGAAAATGTTATAGTAAAAAATCATACACATTTTCAATGCAAACAGGATTAGTGAAAATGAATAAGTTATACATACGTTAAATTCTAATTAACTAATTTAAGTATACTCATTTGAAAAGGTAAAAATTAAGCTTTTAAAAAACTGAAAATGAAAATTATTATTTTGTTAAAATAATATGGATCATTTAAAAGTAAAGTACAACTGATTTTTATTTCACTCAACAAAATTTGGCTTTTAACTTTCTATTATTAGTATGCAAATTATGATTTAAAATAATTTTTATCTTACACTATTTCACTTTTTCAAGTTCTATCATATCAATTTTTTCTATTTATAAAAACACACCTTAGAAGAAAAGATGTACGTATTTATAAAATACAAAAAAAAATTTAAAAAATGAAAGTACCTATGCGTAGTCAAATAAATCTTCTTTTTTTTTTCACAACCCAAGAATTTTCAAAATATTTAGAGTAACCACGGCTCCCTGTTCCTGTAAAGATCTGCTGTGTTTATGGGAGTTTCCCAGACAGATCAAAATCCTAACTCTCCCGTATCATTTCTTTTTCCCAATCAAATTATTCCAACAAAAATACAAAATAACGCGAGTAATTTTACCGTCTAACAAAACTTAACGCCGTCCAAATTATCTCTTTGTCTCTTTACCGTCTAACGAAACCCGCGGGGAATATTAGCAACTTGTTCGCCTCATGCTTTGAGCATGAGGATAGTGGGTCCATGGTGCACTTCGCTTGGAGCCACAACTGAACAAAGGCTAATGTAAAAACTGAAAGAAAAGGCCCACGATTAGAAGGAAAAACAGTGTGCATAGGTTTTGGGGAAAACAAAAAAAAATAGCTAAGAGAAAGTGTTTGATTTATTTTTTATTTTATTTTTAGTTGATGTATTTTTATTTATAATTACAAAAAATATCACATTATTTCTATTATATTTAAAAATAAATATTTCATATTTTCATCATATTCTTCAAAAAAAAAATTCTAAAACAAGAGATAAAATGAAAACAAAATAGTATTTTTATAATTTTTAATGAAAACATATCAACTTAAAATAAAATAAAAAATAAGATTTTTTTATTAAGAGTAATTATGTCATTTATATTAATTTAGATTCCATTTCATATTGTATCTCATAGTATCAAAATGTAAAAAAAACAAAAGAATAGCATTCTTATTCTAGTTTATCAATTTTCATTCTTATTCATATTCTTATTTCATTGAATTACATTACGTAAGGTTCATAATCTACCAAGATTAATTTTAACAACAACTATACCAAATAATTTATCTTGTGAAAATCTAGCAACAAAGCATTTAATCACAAAAAAAATGCCCATTAAGCCTTAAAAATATTAATCAAATGTATGATTCTATTACCATAATTAACAATAAATTATTAAATCATTGAATAAATTTAAAATATCACTAAACTCATCTTAATCAAACTAACTGATAGGTAATAGATTCAATAATCAGCAAATCTCATGGTTTGAATAGTAACAATCCAACATAATTTCTTTTTTTCTTTTTAATCTAACATAATTTATGTTAAAATATTATTAAGTTCTCATCATCCCCTTAATCTAACATAGCCACCGTCATCAAAGCCAGTCATCCTCATCCGAAGTCCTTTGTTGTTGGAAACCAATCAGCATCATTAAGTTCTTTGAAGTTAGCCAGCCATCGTTCAAAAAAACTTTTCTCTTCTGCCTTGCTTTCGTTATACCTGATACATTTCAGTTTTTCAGAAATGGACATTACTTCTATTTATTGGACAGAGAGAATTTAATTTATAATAATACGTACGCTGCTTTATTAATAAACCTTTTCAAATCAGTACAAACCTATAAAAAAAGTTTTAAGTTACTTGAGAATATTCTTTAACGCTCACATGGTACCTCTAAATAAAATATAGATTAATAGAGACTACTGCTTACTAATTACAACTTTCTAACTCTAAAGTTGTAAACTTCAAACACTTAAGAAAGGAACACACAGTTCACGAACAAAAGGATGAATCTTCAATTAATCAACAATAAACTCCCTGCTAAGTTTTGTTCCTACGTGCATTGATCCATCTTCTACATTTTCCTGCAACAAAATAAAAAAATAAATGGAATCCAAAAAATAAAAAAAAAGACAGTAAAACAAAAGAAACAATCGTACTTAAAAGAAGAAAGTGGATTGGGGGTTGTTTCTAAATTATATTGATAATACCTGGTCTGAATCTTTTATTTCCCGTTGCAGTTGTTGCCATTTCAAGACCCCATTATTGATATAGGCGAGACCCTTTTGAATAGCTCCAGACTTTGTCTTGGAGCCATTGTTGGAGCTCGAACCATTTGTGTTTGCAGGCGGTGGGTTCGCATAGCCAATACTGTTTCCTTGATTTTTGGGTTTGGAACTCATGATGGGTAGAGCAATACAAGTATTGGAAAAGATTACAAGTGTGAGACAATCTTGTTTTGATGTGCTTTGAAAACCTGTGGACATGGCCAGAGACCAGAGAAGACGTTTATTGAGAAAAGAAGTATTATACACTCTGGTGACAAACACAGAAAAAGAACTCTTATAGCACGCGGAAATCCCACTCTCTCTCTAACTGCCCGTCGGCAGTATAACCAAAAAAAAAAAGCCTATAAAGTGAAATTCATTATTCAGTTCCTTGAACTCGTGTCATCTATGATCACCAAAAATCAAATGCTAGAAACAGGGCACCTTACTAAAACAGGAGATACTAGAACAAGTTCTATCTTACAAGTTTTTCTATTTATAAAAACACACCTTAAAAGAAAAGATGTACGTATTTATAAAATTTTAAAAAAAAATTAAAAAAATGAAAGTACCTATGCCGAGTCAAATAAATCTTTTGTGTTTTTTTTTTTACGACCCAAGAATTTTCAAAATATTTAGAGTAACCACGGCTCCTTGTTCATGTAAAGATCCGCGGTGTTTATGGGAGTTCCCAGACAGATCAAAATCCTAACTCTCCCTGTATCATTTCTTTTTCCCAATCAAATTATTCCAACAAAAATAAAAAATAACACGAGTAATTTTACCGTCTAACAAAACTTAACGCTGTCCAAACTATGTCTCATTTCCAAAACCACCAGTTAAAATTGTGCAACTAATTAAACTGACACTTCATTTTTAACGCTGTTCCCATATGAAAAAGTCACCAGTCTTGGGCATCCTTCCTCTCCGCCTCCATGATTCTGCTCGCCATACCCGCCAAGTCTCTATCGCCCTCTTTCCACCACCTTCGTAGCCGACAACTCCTTCGGCCGCACTGCGGCCCCCATCTCCGCCACCGACAAGGTGGCGTTCATCCCCTGCTCCGAGTAGAGAGGCCAAGCGATCCTGGGCACCTCATTCGTAATGCTCTCGCTATCGCCCCCTTTCCACCACCTTCGTCTCCGGCAACTCCTTCTGCAGCACTGCCGCGCCCAGCTCCGTCGCCAACAAGGTGGCGTTCATCCTCTTCTCCGAGTAGAGCGGCCAAGCAATCATGGGCACCCCAAACCACCTCCATCTGCCTGGCCGACTAGGCGCGGCACCGAGCCGGCGCCGACTCTTCACCGGCTCGACTAGTCACCGGCTCAGAGCCGACTCGGCTGACAGACTCCGTATATACGGACGATCTCTCAGGCAACACATGCTCATCACAGGCACCGAAAGCAAAAGTTGCCAAATCACCGGCATCCCGCCGAAGGGCAGTTCCTCTCCGACGCTAACATGTCCGCCGACGCCGTCTCCCATCATCTCGAACAACGAGTCCTCGGCCTAGCTTCTGGTGAGTTCGCCGCCAACTCGGTCTCCGGACTTAGCCACAGATGCGAGGACTCCAATCTCCGATCCTTCCACCGCCTGCTCCGTCCCAATCACCATCTCCTCCCTTACTATCAGCAGCCTCCACTAACCCAACCACCCTCCACCAGCCACCTTTCACACGCGCACACTCACTCACCTCTACGCCTCACCTCACACACCCTGCGTCACAGCCCATGCACCCTCGCAGCCACGCTCACGTTCGTACACACACAGTCTCATCTCGCGCATCGAGCACTCTACACTGGGACCAAAACAAACCTAACGTTCTCTTTCCCAGCAATCAATTAAACAACCATTAAACAGAGTACCTTACTAAGACGGGATAGTCAGGGAATTCATTAAGGACATGGATTGATTATTTTCAAGCTAACGAATTTGACAAAAATCAAAATAATTAATTGGCGACATGCATTGATAATTTTCAAGTCAAAAAATGAGACAAAAATCGAATGCTAGAAACACGAGATACTCATCTACGCTGATAAAATAGGAGTGTACAATTACCAACAGAGATGTTCTTTTTCTTTGAGCAAGGAAAGAAACAGAGCACATTGCTAAAACAGGGAATATAATGCGAGTCATGAGATATCATGGACGATTACCGACGCAGATGTTCTCCGAAGAAGCCTCAGAAGTTGCAGAGGATGCGCTGCCAATCCTTGGGAATGAGAAAATGATGCGCGATGATGTTTATCAGTTTCTTCCCAAAATCTAGACATTTGATATTTATATTAATTTTTTTAAATTAATGATGTTAAAATGTAATTAATCAATTTAGTTAAATAAAATAAATTATATATTTTAAATAAGAATTGAATTTTGTATCATATAAAAAAATATTAAGGAGTGGAGTATAATTTACCCAAAACAATTCATTTGAAATTAGTAGATATTTTACAAATGTTACTTTTTATTATATTTACTACAGGTTATTTTATAATTTATACCGCTTATATATCATTTTTTTTATTGGTTGACATTGATTCATTACGGAAGCCCACGGCCAAAAGCCTTGAGAATGAGAAAATGATGCACGATGATGTTTATCAGTTTCTTCCCAAAATCTAAATATTTGGAAAGTTTCACGTAACATGCAATGCATCGTGTGAAATGCAAGTTGGGACCCTTCGCCAACCAAAAATTCCGTACTGTCTGTTATTACTGCACACCGCTTCTGTCTTAGTATGTATTTGGAATATTATAACAAAAAAAAAGGAGCCTATGTCATACTAAAAAACAAGAAGCCTACAAAGTGAAATGCAAGTGGGCCCCCTTCGCCCACCAGAAAATCCGTATGTCTCTTATTACTGCACACCGCTTCTGTCTTAGTATCTATTTGGAATATATTATCAGTTTGAATATTATATCAGTTGGAATATTATAACAAAAAAAAAGGAGCCTATGTCATACTAAAAAACAAAAAGCCTACAAAGTGAAATTCATTTTGAGTTCCTTGAATCGGAAATTTTTTTAGATACAATAAAAAACAAATAGCATACAAATAGTACAACACTGTTCTATAAAAAAAAGTCTTTCATTATGATAAAAAAGAATACATCATAAAATATCATAACATTAATTTATCATAACATATCTTAATTTAATTTTACTTTAAATAATTTCGCACTTCATCATAAATATTATTTTCATTAGATTTTCAAAATGGTTTTACTTAAAATTCGATTTTTTAAACAAAATTATCCACACTTAATAAAAGAACAAACCATTAATCACAATCCAAATCCAAGTAATAGACAAATAAAAACACGATTCAAATAAATAAAAAATAACTAACGAATTCATGAAGAAAAACCAAAGACAGCTTTGGGTCGGTGATGGAAAGTTGAAAAAAAGTTGCTGTCTTCCTTGGGCTCGTCGTGGGAGTCGAAAATCTTGATTTGGACGACCCACTTATGAATAGACAAAATTATCCTTAATCAATTTTAAAAATCACAGGCGAGCGCCACCGACCAAAATTCGAAGGTGGGCCTTCCCCTGTTCCGTTGTACTATCACTCTCTCCAAATTAAAAAGAATGAGAATTTTATTTTTTTTTTGTAAAAAAATTTTTAAATTTAATTTTCATTATATTTTATATCATTTTTAAACATAACAACATATCTTTCTCTACCACCATCTTCTATACACTCATTAACGCATTGCTTGCTACCTTCCCAAGCACTGTGTCATTCCCATCGCTGTTACATTAGCACCATTGACATTACTATAAAATGGTGGTAGCAACGGTGCTACCACTACCATTATTGTCGTTACTATAAAATAGTATGGTTGTTATTATTAAGTTATTTTTCTTTTTCATCCAATTTGCTCTTGTTTGTTTTTTTTTTTTAATTCTAAGTTTTTTATTGAAAGTTGAAACCGAGAGGAGGTCTTGTAGCACATTTTTGTCTTGCTATGTTCCATTTTGATAAAGCGACCCACAAAGCGCGTTGAGTTTGCATGGTCTACGTGAAAGCCTTCAGAATTCCTTTTTAGAAAGCAATTTCACTTTTCTGAATTCTAGGTAGCCATATCAAAAGCTGTAAAATGGACTCTTGATTTCATTTACCTTGAATTTGATTGCAGCTAAGTTTTCTGTTTGATGAAAGCGCGCTGCAGAGAGTTTGTGGGGGGATAAATCATCACATATTCACATGTCAAGGTGAAGGCCTTCCGCCGAGAATCCTTCATAGAGCAATTGTCCTCGCTGCAATTCCTTCTTTCTACCGAGACGAGATTTTTTATATCCTCTTAAAAATTTTATTCATAATTTTTTAATATTAAATAAAAAATAATATGTTTAATATTTTAAAAATATAAAAAAAATATTTACAACTTACTTCATTGAATAATAAAAAAGATTATTAAAAAATAGGTTAGAAAAATATAGAATTAAAAGTTAGGCACTTAACACTTTCTCATCCCAATTTTGCTACTGAATGAAATTAGCAAGGGCTGTAATGTCCCAATGTGCATTGAGCATGAGAGAGCGCAGCAACAAAGGTGTATGGGGCTTCGAATTCGATGCTTCTCAAAGATGCACAAGCATTTCACTTTTCTGAATTCTAGGAAGCCAAATAAAGTTTTTTTTTTATCAAAAGCTCAAATAAAATGAGGGATAGATTCAGAATGGATGGAGTAAACATTTTTTAGAGAATGACCACAAAAAAGTTTCAGAGAGATGCTGATATGCTCCTAGTGAATTACATCTCCACAGAACATTTAACTTCACCATTAATTAGAATAAGCCCAATCACGATCAACGCTGGGTACATGGCAACAATTAGTAAAACTCTAAAGCCACTATTTGAGAAAATCCCTGAACGTGATAGCAACGTACCCAAACACACAAACAAGTACCACCAGCTGGAAATGAATATGCGCAATGCACGATTCAACTACACGTGTAATTCTGTTAGTAGTTGTTATCATTTGACCCGTGAGCAATTGGTTACATCTCCTTCACTTTATTTGGCTCGTCGTTGAAGCAAAAATTCTCGTTTCATTGAATAGACAAAATTATCCCTAATCAATTTTGGAAATAACAATTGGCAGCCCATGCCCCAACCATAAAACGAAAGTGGGCGCTCCCCTGTTCCGTTGTTCATCTTCATCCTCACTTACTATTCCATACTTGTTGTCTTACATTTGGTGAGAATAGAAATGAGGAAAATTTGTACCAAAAAATGAAATGAGGAAAATTCCCCAACTACACGTGAGAAAATTGAGAGCGCGCTCAGGTGTATTGGGTGAGGATTTGAGTGAGGACCACACGAGGCGGCTGTGGAGACAGCTATGAGATGGAACATAGACAACTTGGAAGAAGGGAAAACCCAGAATTAGGCTTTCTTATCCTTTTTTTTAAAAAAAAATTAATCGAGAAAATTTCTTCTATTTTTATAATCTTTTGAAATTTATAAATTTTAATCATTTCAACTTATATGTCGAGATACATGATGAGGGAGCATCTATTGTGAAGTAGTCATTTGGAATTTTTCTCCATGTGTCATATGGCAGATGGCAGTGAACACATACCATGACTAGTTGCTATCTTCTTCCCTTCCTCGTATATTAATGTTTACAAGTAATTTCATCTCAAATTTTAACTCAATTTATTTCTAACTAGTCTGCATTTTTAATACTTGAGTGTTTTTTTATTTCTTTATATTTTCGTCAATATACTTGTAATTTAGTATTTTCTGCATATTCGTATAATTAATGTTCTAGAAATTTTTATTTTTAGCACATAATCATTCTTTAAAGTAATAATAACAAAATACAAAAATTTAATTTCACCCTTTATTTTTGTATTAACCTCCCAAAAAATCAGAAACCTTTAGCCTTAATGTTAGATTTAGATTTTTTTTTTCTTTTCTTCTTCTTCGTTTTCATTCTTTTAGTGTCAGACTTCTTTTTTATTTTCGTTTTTTATTAGTTGCAATTGACTCCGAATTTTTTCATTTACAATTTGTAAAAAAAAAATTATGAATGACTTGATAATTCAAATTGAGCCAACCCAACCTTAGTCAGTTTGGATTGGTTTGAGTTGCTTTAAAAAATTACAAAACTGACATAACTCAACCTAACTAAAGTTAGTTGGTTTAGATATTTTTTCCTTTAAAATCTGAACCGACCCAACCAAAAATAGCTAACCCTAATTATATGTGTTATAGGGTTAAATGCTTACATATCCCTTCAACTTTGGGTGAGTTGTATTTACACCTTTCAATTAAAAAAAATAGTTATTACATACTTAAATTATATAATTAATAGCAATTAAATTTTTCATCCAATTATTTTGTCAAATTCAACTTATAATTCAGTCACGTGATGTCAACTTTTAACATAATTTTGACAAAAATAATTCATAAAATAAAAGGTTTGTGCATTTAAGTGTTAGTATAAAATTTGATTATGTTATAACTTTTATCAGTTATTTTATTAAAAAAGTGAAACAAATGTTAATAAGTCACGTGCACATCACATATAATAAAGATCATCATCAGTTAAATATAATTTAAATATCTAATAGTTATTTTTTTTAGTTAAATGGGTATATATGTAACTTACCCAAAGTTAAAGAAATGCCTTTATATTTTATCTTATATTATAGGTACTATTATCAATTCTTGTATTTTAAATTTTAAAACAATACAACCTATCCTCATCCTAAATTTTTATGTAAATATGAGTTTAACTGTAATTATAAAATTTTATATATTATCATCCAATCACATATAAATATATCATTACAAAAGTTTAACTTTTCATGTAGCTTTTATAGTTAGATCCTTTTAATTAGTGTATGATAATGTACAAAAATTTTATACTAATAATATATCAAAATTAAATCTTATAAATATTATGTCTTACATTGGATAAAAATAAAAACCTAATAGGATGATTATGTTTCATAAGTTATTAATGATCATTATCTAATAATTAATGTTAAAAATAATTTATACGATAAATATGTAATAATATAATAATAAAAGAATTTTCTTTTGAATTTGAAGAATCAAAATCACATGCAATACACACCCTTTTTTGCTCCAAGGCAGACGGCAGTTTCTCTCCAATATTGGGACCCATTCATGAGCCTCCAACATGACCCCTCACCAGCTCCATTACTACGCCCACTTCCCTAAAAGCACCCAATTTTTAGAAGCGGAACAAACAAATGGGTCACAGCGAATGTGTCCTCGATGACCCTGCACTCAGTTAACTGCGTCTGCCTAAGAATAATAGTCATCCGCAAACGGGTCTCGTCTCGTATTATATTATATGACACAAATATATTAGTAAATGTTAGTTAAGGGTCCGACTTCCATACTCCGAGCTGGGTACGGAGTATGGGTGCACCATGTGATAGTAGCCGTTGATGAATAGGAAAATTAAATCAAAGGCCAGAAATGCTTACCGAAGACCTGGGCAACAGGTTAATGAGGGAAAGCTGAAATTATAAATTAAATCCTTTAAAATAACATTAAATACAACTAAATAATTGCAACTTAGGTCACCATTTTATTAAAAAATTATAAAACTAATTTTTCTTAAGTTAGTATCTTATGGAGCAAACATCCTTGAGAGGGGTTCCCGCTTCGGAGCTTGACAATATTTTGATAAATTAGTTTCTTACTTAGTAGATAAGAGGATACTCTAAGAAATAAAAAATAATTATTTATGAAGAATTTTAATTTATTTTTTCAATGATTATATAAATTATATGAAATATCACTTAGGAAAAGTTAATTTTTTTCTTTGACTGGGTTATTTATACAGGTATTACTGTAAGACTAACCCATCGGGTTAAAGTTAGATGTTAGGTAATGCCTTATTCAAAATGACATACTTTTAAAAGGTACAATATAAGAATTTCTTAAAAAAGTCATCAGTTCTAATACTACTATTATCCAAGCAATCTTTATTAATTCTGAACAATTTTTGATTTAAAATTATTTTAAGAAAATTGTCAAGAATATCAAATAATTAAGAATATTCTAAAATAAATATTTGACAAAAAAATATTACGCAAAAAATTAAAAAAAAATAAAACAAAATAATTATTATGACATAAAAAAAAGAAAAAATAGAATTTAATTTTTCTTTTGTTAATTATTTATAAAGAATTTTAGTTTGTTTTATTAAAGATTATATAAATTATATGAAATATCAATTAAGGAATTTTTTTTCTTTCACCAAGGTATCTCTATAAGTATTATTATAAGACTAATCTTTCGGATTGAAGACAGTAGTTAAGTAAAGTCTTTTTCAAATTGGCACATTCAAAGACTCATGAGGAGGTCATTAGTTTTAATATTACTCTTATTCAAACACGTTTTACTAATTTTAGATAATTTTTGTCTAAAATTATTTTTAAAAAATTGTCAATAATATCAAATAATCAAGACTATTCTAAAATAAATATTTAACACAGGACAAATAATATGCAAAAAATTAGAAAAATTATTTTAAAACAAAATAATAATTATGACAATAAAGAAAAAAAATTTAGAATCTAATTTTTCTTATGTTAATTATTTATGAAGAATTTTAATTTGGTTCATCAATAATTATATAAACTATATGAAATATCACTTGAGAAAGGTTTTTTTTTTTTTTTGGGTCTTTCACCATGGTATCTCTATATGCATTACTGCAAGATTAGGCCTTCGAATAAGGAATAATAGTTAAGTAAATTCTTTTACAAAATAGCACATTTTTAAAGAAGTGTAATATAAGAACTTTTCAGGAGATTATCAGTTCTAATATTATTCTCGTTCAAGTATGTTTTACTAATTTAGGTAATTTTTGGTTCAAAATAATTTTTAAAAAATGTCAAGAATATCAAAAAATCAAGAATATCCTAACATAAATATTTAGCACAACGAAAATATTACACAAAAAATTAAAAAAATTAATTTAAAACAAAATAATAATTATGACAACAACAAAAAAGAAAAAAAATTAAAATCTAATTTTTCTTATGTTAATTATTTATGAAGAATTTTACTTTGATTTATCATATAAATTATATAAAATATCACTTGGGAAGAGTTTTTATTTTTTTTTCCTTATCTTTAAATAGGGTATCCCTATAGCCATTAATATAAGACTAAGCTTTTAGGTTAGATGTAATTGTTAGCTAAAGTCTTCACTAAATTGGCATACTTTTAAAGAAGTATAACATAAAGACTTATTAAGAAGTCATCAATTTTAATACTACTCTCGTCTAAGCATGCTTTACTAATTGTAAACAATTTTTGATCTTAAATCATTTTTAAAAAATTATCAAGAATATCAAATAATCAAAAATATTCTAAAATAAATATTTGGTACAACAAAAATATAACACAAAAAATTTAAAAATTATTTTAAAACAAAATAACAACTATGACATCAAAAAAAAAGAAAAAAAATTTAGAATCTAATTTTTCTTATATTAATTATTTTGAAAAACTTTAGTTTGTTTCATCAATAATTATATAAATTATATAAAATATCACTTTTGAGAAAAGTTTTTTTTTGTCTTTCACCAGGGTATCTCAACAAGCATTACTATAAGAGTGACCTTCAAGTTAGAGATAGTGGTTAAGTAAAACCTTCACCAAAATATCATATTTTTAAATAAATACAATACAAGTACTTATAAGGAGGTCATCACTTCTAATACTACTTTAATCCAAATACACTTTACTAATTTTAGATAATTTTTGGACTAAAATCATTTTCAAAAAATTGTCAAGAAGATCAAATAATCAAGGATAATCTAAAATAAATATTTGACATAACAAAAATATTACATAAAAAAATACAAAAATATTTTTAAACAAAATAATAATTATGACACAGAAAAAAAGAAAAAAAATTTAGAATATAATTTTTCTTATGTTAGTTTTTTATGAAGAATTTTAGTTTGTTTCATTAATGATTATACAAGTTATAAGAAATATCACTTAGGGAAGGATTTTTCTTTTCTTTTTTTTCTAATCTTTGATCAAGGTATACCCATAGGCATTATTACAAAATTAACCCTTTGGGTTGAGATTATGAAATTTAAAATATATCTAATTCAAGTTATATAGAGATAAATTTATATAAATTTTTACATAATTCATACAATTATAATGAATGTATTCTTATATTCTTATTCTTACTCAACAAATAACTAACGAATCATGATTAGTAAGTAAACTTAAGGGCATTTGAGAGCGAAATCTGCTTTTGACATTAGTTGATAACTTGTCTATAGAAGTTGATAATAGATGCTAAGTTGGTTAATAATAAACGAAATATTTTAATAACCTTTCAGGTAATCAAGTAACAAGTTCTATAAATTTTTAACCATAAGAAAGGTATTCTCATTTTCTGGTTTGATATTCTTAGTAAAAATTCCCATAGAAAAAAGGGAAGTAAGTACCATTATAAGTTATGTATGGACAGCCATATTATAGGTACTAATAAAATATTTAGAAAGATGGCCCTTGCAAAAAAAAAATGAAAATGAAAAATTATTTTTCTAAAAGTTCTCTGCAAAATAGGAAATTCTATGCAAAATTTATATAAAAAACTCACAAGAAAATTTTTTATAAATGTGATGTAAAAGAAAAAATATTATAATTAATTATCAATAACAATGATATCCTAATTTTATTTTTGTTAAATTATTAAATGTTAACAAAAATACTTTAAATATTTGATAAAACTTTGCAATTACTTTTACAAGCTCTAAGCAAATAAAATTTAAATCAAAATGAGATAAATATGTTGAACTCGATCTTAACTTGTCAGTCATAAAAATTATTCTGTCAATAAATGTGTTAAGCAACTAGCTTAACAATTTAATAGTTTAGGTACTATAATAGATTATAAAATGGTAAATTTATTGGATAGAGAGAACGTTCACAAAAACAGTCACTATCATCCTTTAAATATATGAGAGAACACAACCGCATCTCAACCGACTCTGATACTTCTGTTGATGACATGGAAATCATCAACTAAGAACATCAACCACTAGAGGAAACAAAACGGGGGTAAAGATACCCTAGCCTAAAAAAAGGTTGTGTACAGGCAAATTTTCAAACAAATTATCATTGATATATATTATGCAATTTTTTTGTTCAGGCAAACTGTCAAAGCATAAAAATTAGTCATTTACATGATTTTTTTTTAAATTTAACTCTTTTAAAGTGAAAAATTAATTTTAAAGAGTGAAATGAAAGTATTAATTATTAATGAAAAAATTAAGAAAATAAATTTTAATATAGTTTGTTATATATATGTATAAATTTTATTATGATCTCAATAATTAATTTTTTTATTAACAATTAATATTTCTTATTTTATCATCTAAAGTGAACCCCTTATTTTAAAAGAACTAAATTTATTTATTTGTAGTGCTAATGATGAGTAGAAGAGGAGAAATCTCAAATAGAGAAAATTTGAAAGACAATACTAAAAGATTTGAGCTTTTAAATTTTATCGATACTTAGAACTTAAGGTTGCCAAATTTTAATATGAACAGATAATAAATTTTCCAAGGCTATTGATTAAGCGAGCACGATTAGCATTCTTTCTACTCAAAATTTTTTTACAACTTTTCGACTAAGAATAACGAAGAAACAGATACTTTTGTCACATAAAACTTAATCTTGTATCTTTATCAATAAAATCTATATGCATTATACAAGACCAACTTAACAAAGAGCTAGTAATTAAATTATCCTCAATCCTTTGGTTTTTACAACTAACCAGTCATGATTTTTTTTTTTTTTGGGATTTGCTACGGGGTGATCAAGCCACCCAAGACGAATTCAGGTAACCAACAGCCTCGGAGGTTGCACAAAGTACAGACGAAGACGAAAGAAAGATGAAAGGGAGACGAAGATAGTCAAGATACTCTCCTAAATAACTAGCATGGGAGGTGATATCCACAGTGCTAGCTAGCTACTTGTTTCCTTAAATTGGTGTCAGGGAACTTGCTGGGCTGTATTTCTAAAATTGATAAAGGATAATTTTGCTTGTTCAAAAAGTATGAATTCGTCCAAATCCAAATAGAAAAATTAGCGCTTTTGCTTTACCTTTTTGAAGGCTGAGTACAGCACTCCTTATGTTATTTTTGATTTCGGCATCAGTTTGATGTGTTTTCATCTTCATTTTTTGTTTTCTGTTTTCTTTTTTTAAAGAAGAAACCAAATTGATCTTTAGTGTGTGAACGTCTTACCCAAAATATGTTTTACTGAAAAATTATGTAATCAAAGAGTAGTTAGGGTGGTTTATGGTCCGGTTTGATCCGAAGACTCAGATCAACCAAAATTGTTTGTGATAAGTTAAGTTAAACTCGGATTCACTCAAATTTCAAGATGGTTCTGGACTTAACAAATGGGTTTGAAGGACTTTTGGACTAGGTATGGGTTACAATTTAGATAGATTTGTCCTTGCCTAATATTTATATATAATTAATTAAAGTTAATTACAACGATTCATCTAAGAAAGATTCATAAGTACTTAAAGAGTAAGTCATTCCTTTTATTATAAGTCATTTAACGATAGTCATATAAACTTTGTGAGTTATTTTTGTCTGCTTAAATTAAAGTCTTTTAAAAATAATAATGACTTGTAAAACTGATATGATTATCATTAAGTGATATAAAGTAAAAAATATCTTACTTTTTAAGTATATAAAAATCTCTCTTCATTTAATGTCACTTCATATTAAGTGATAATGTGACCTCCTTTAAATTATATAATGTCACTTCATATTAGGTGTTGCTGATGTGTTATTCTTTGAAGAAAGAAATTCTTTAAATCCATATACAAACAATAATAAGCATTGAAATGAGCTAATATGACTAATGCTTAATGGTATGACATAAAAGAATTTGTCTAAAAATTAATAAATATGTTAAATTATTCAATCAAAAATTCTAACAAATTTTTTTTGATTATATAGTATATCCCTTCCTACATATCCCATGCAGTAACATCATGATGCTTTTAGATGGCTGGAAAGGCAATCAGGTGAAGACCTCCAAATCTTTAAGTTGTGATCGTCGTGAGCTCCTTTTGTTAACCAAACGCGTATTTAGATAATTCTCATTTTACAGTTCAACAACTTTCAAATTGATTTGATGAATTAATGTACAATACAATCAAAATTCATTTAAATGTTATAAATGCTTTTGATAATTAGAAAAACAACAAAAAAAAGTTTAAGTTTTTCTCTTTTTTTCCTTATATATATATATATATATATATATATATATATGTAGTATTCATATATTTTTAAGGTCTCGTTTATTATACTGTATAAGTAATAAATAATATAATATAATTAATAATATGTATCTTTATATAATGTTTGAGTAAGACATTAGATAGCATAATATCCGGTCAAAGTAATTTTATTTACCTATAACCTTATAACAGATAGAGATTAAATTATTTTATCTTATAGAATATTATACAGTTAAAACTAGATAAAATTATTTTGATCAAATAAATTATTATTTAATATCTTATCTAAATATAAATAATATTAATTATATTATACTATTTATTTCTTATATTATATATCAAGCAGGGCCTAAGTAATGTTGAGGTTTTAATTTTTTATAACTTAAACAACAAAAAGTGTTACTAAAACAATGAGAAAACACTATTTTATTTGTAAGAAAAGTCAAAGTGCGTATCTTGTCATTTAAAATATAAATATAATATATGTATTAAAATTTTAACTATCTTTTTTTTTAAAAAAAATATTTTACTAATAGAACACTCTATTGCTCGTGATATTTAAGTGATTTAAATTTAATAAGTAATGGTTGTCATTTTGTAAAATTAATGAATGTATGTCAAGAATAAGAATCTTTCTTAGATGAATGATTGTCATTCCAAATCCTTCCTAGTTGATGTTACCATTGCCAATTCTTTACTTACAGTGCTGTTTGAAAGTTTTTTTTTTTTGTTGAAAACTCTAATGTGATATTTGATATGCTAGAATGATGATTCAATTCTTTACTTATTTCATGGAATGAGGAACTTTATGTTTGTCTTAGAAAAAAAAAAGAGCATGAAATAGTCCATATATCATTTCGTAAAATCAAGAATAGAACATTAAATCCATTCCCTCTTATGTAGGATTAGGATTTCATGCTATATATATAAAATAAGGCCCAGTTTGGTACCTTGTATAAAGAATAGATAATATAGTATAATTAATATTATCTACATTTAAGTAAGATATTGGATAGCAATTTATCTGGTCAAAATTATTTTATCAAACTTTAATTGCATAAGACTATATAAGATAAAATTATTTGATTCCTATCTATTATAGGTCAAGACTAACTAAAATTATTTTGATAAAATATTATACTATTCATTGTCTTACCTAAACATTTTATAAAAGTGAATAGTATTAATTATATTATATTATCCACAATTTATACCATATACCAAACGGGAAAATACTACATAATCAGAATTTTTTTGTTAGAATTTTTAATAGAATGATTTGACATATTTTTTGACCATTGGATTGGTGAGTGATCCTCACCACTTAATTCCATCCAATAACTCTCTTTATTTTACTTGAATTCTGTAAAAAAATTTGACTATTTTTCTAACTGTATAGCATTACTCATACCAAATGAAGTCTAAGATTTAATTTTTTTTTCTCAAAATACCTATCTTGAAGTCATAAGGGATATTTTTGGCTATTTACAGGATTATTAATAACATTTATTGACATTTATTGAACTCAATCAAGTTAATTTTAGTGTTCAATGTATCCATTTTGAAAAAGTGGGAGAGATTTTTGGTTATTTAACAGGTGATTAGTACCATTTACTGAACAACAGTCAATTTAAAAAAAAAATAGATAGATTCCTTAATTTATAATCTTAATAACTTAGAAATTACTTATGCCTACATGTTATTGGGATTGCCAAATGTTTCAATGCATTTGGTTGTGTAAATTTTCATCACTTTTCGATATCTACTTTCATTTTGTTTTTCTTTTTTCTGCAGGAAAAATGGAAATAATTTTGTTATGGAAAATAAAAATTTTTGCAGATAAAAATACTTAAAAAAAGCATTATTCAGGTTTTCTCTAATGAATAAACTATTATTCATTCAGAAAACAAAAATCTCTATCCATAAGGGACAGTGAGGTCCTCAAGGATACATTACTTATTCCATGTCTAGAAGGCACAAGTTTTAAATGCTAATAGATCAAGAAGCTGCGGATTTTAACTGAAGAAGAGACACTGAAACTACAGCAGAAAGATGAATATAGAAAATGGGACATTTTCTCATCTGATTGCTCCCTTCATACTTGTAGATTTCAACTTATGGTAATGTTATGCGCAAGAGATTGCAGGCACAAAAGAGAATCTAAATTTGTTGTTGATGGTGTCAATACCTTAATGAAATAATGTCAATTACTGAACATGTACTCCTTGTAATTTACTGAACAAGGACTCCTTGCAATTATTTAAAATTAATTTAAATGGTGTCTTGCGAGCGTAAGTGGAATGATCTAAATAATTGAAGGTGGGCCTAGTGGTTCACCACGAGGCCCGCCTAGCCGGTTGTAATTGCTGGTCAACCATTTGATGAAGGATTGGACTGCTCTTCTAAGTTCTAATTGTTCAAGAGAAAAAAATGGGGACCAGCACTCCTGCTTACCCTTCGATTGGATGTGCAGAGGAAAAAGAAAAAAAAAATAGAAAAGAAAGAAAACAGAGAGAAAAGTAGAAATTTTTTTCATATGTTTGGTTTAGGAGAAAATGAAAAGAGAAAGAAAATCTGAAGCAAAAGAGGTGGGTCTCACGCCATTTTCAAGTCAAGCTGTTTTCTTGCCAATTTTTTTTTACAATTGAAAAGAAAATTTTGTGGTAGGTGTCAGGCCCAAAATTTTCTCTTTCTTATTGCCTTCCACATCCAAGAGCTACTCATTTTCTTTTCACTACCATTTCTCTCGACTCATTTTCTCGTTCCAAGCAAAGCGTTAGACTTCTTTTCAGTACTCACATTGTCTCGGACACCGGGCCAGCTGGTTGTCAACGAAGGCCTCCTAATGTAATTTCTCCTCATGATGGTGTTAGTAAAGTGTGGATGATGGATTCAATTTTTTTATCTTTTTGTTTTGTAAATCTTATTTTCTCAATTAAATGCTCGTAATAGTAAGAAAATATAATTTTTTTAATTAGCATTAATTTTATTTTAAATTTAAATATTTTTTTACTGAGTTATGCATATTTAATTGAGAGACAAAAAAAAAATAAAAGATTCAAATATGTAGAGGACTCACTTAATACTTTTACCGTATATTTTTATTTATCATTTAAAATTTTTGTATAAAGATTTAAAAAATTATTAAAAAATCTTAATTATAGAGAAATATAGTTCAAAATAACTATATTATCATTTTTTTCACTTCATTAATATTTTTTTTTTAATTTAACTTACTTCACTATTTCTCTCTTTATTAAAAGATAAATATAAAGTTAAAAAAATTAATTAATATTCTCTTAATATTATCAAATGATAGATATTAATAAATAAAAAAAATTTTTTGCACGACAAATAAAAATAGACAAAAAGAGTAATATTTAAGACCTAGTAGGCTAATAGCTTGTCTATATTTATGTTCCTCCCAGTTGCTCCTTTTTTCACCTCTGTAGGAGTTGAAGCTGTGATTTCGTAAGGGATGAACTATGATTGCCTTGATTAGTGCCTGAAGGTAGCAGGTTGAAGAATCTAAATATTGTTGAAAGAGAGCTAGGTATAACTTTTTGATGGTAAAGTTTCCCATAAAGTTGTCCAAATACCAAATGCCAACCGTCCGAGTGATCATGGTACACCTTTAGACATACACATTGCCCTTTTTTTCGCGTCGATCTTGTAAATAATTAAATAGAAGCTTTAACTTAGTATTAGAAAAAAAGCACACATATTTTCTTTCACAAACATCACATTGAATGGGTTACCTCATGCTCCAATTTGCAAATTGTCGCTTTCAGAGTAGAATTGGCATAAATTTGTGCATTAAAAAAATTTTGAAACTCGCACACTGACAGTTGCCTAATCCGTCGGCTTGTGAAATGCAATTATTCAAAGTCGTGCCTATTATTAGAACAACACACTGTAACCTTCATTTTCATTCTGTAGGTTATACTTATAGCAGATACTTGAGGCCATGCAATACTGGGTCAGTGGGTCACAAGTCACGGGCAAGCATCGTCCCCAGCATACGCCATTGTTGCTGTTCCGTCAAAAACCGAAAGCATCATTCTTATCATGCTAGAGTCTAAATCTTAGCTTGTTTCAAACCAAAAAAAAAGTCTACATATTAATTTATACGTGATAAAGTATTAATTTTTAAAGGATAAATGGTAGATATCAATATGATCTAATAATAATGATATAGTTGTGATAAACTTTATATTTTATTATGAAAACATGAAAATTAATTTAGTTTTAAACATTTTTTATTTTATTTGTTATATATTATTTTAAAATAACTTACATGGACACATCAAAGACGCATTCACACCCAGCATTTCTAGAATTTGACGCTTTGATGAATTCACACCTTCTAGCCTCTAACATGAATAATTTGTTTGAATGGGCATGTAAAGTTTCAAGACCATCACTCCAAAACTTTTTCATCCCTAAAAAATCTAGCTCCTGTCAGTTGAAAGGCTTAACTAGGAATATAAAAAGGTACGCATTATTTTTTCTCCGGGTGCCGTGGCACTGACTCAGCAAAGCTTTGTTGCCTGCAAACGCATGTGATAATGAACAAGTTAAAGTAAAATGATTCAAATTTCTCGAGAATCAGAAATGTATTAACAAATCTAACGCGGTACTGGACCTACTGGTACATGCAAATTCTAACAAACATAATTAGTCACACAGTCGTTATCTATATAGCTATGCGCATAGGCTTTAATTTCCAAATTCCAAGCACACCAAAGTAATTGCAGGTAACCATATGCAAAGTATATTTGGCTGTTTTTTAGTGTCATTCTCCGTTAAATTACTTTTATTTACTAGTGTATCAGAGATTTGTTACACTAACTTCTATTTTGGTGCGGTCTAATCTATTTTGCTTTTGCGTTCCACAACTTTCAGCCAATTTTATCATTATAGTTAACTTTTATTGATATTCTTAACATTTTTATCATTATTCTTAATTAAGTTTTGGACAGGTAACCATATAATGTATTTGGAATGATAAATTTTAGGATTTTATTTCATTTGGAAATCAAATTGATTATTGTTTGAAAAATTATAAAATAAGAATGAATATGATTTGAAAATCTATAAAAATTTAATGAATTTTAATTAGATTAGTTTAGAAATTTTTTTAATTAAAAATATAAGGATTTAGGTGAATTTTAGTAGATTTTATATAAATTTACTATTCTACTCTTAATAGAGATAAAACAATCATGTCATTGTAAGAATAAAGATATAATTTTTTTAAAATAAAATCAATTCAATTCTTTTTTAACGTAATTTAAACATAAAAATTAATTTTTAAAATAATTTAAATTATAATTTTTATAATAAGTTTTAAATATAAGAATTAAATTTTAATTTAATTTAATTAAATTTAACTCCACTCAATTTAATTTAATTTTTATTTTAATAAATTTTAAATACTTTTTTATAAATTTTAATGATTCGAAACATGCTCGTAGTAAATGTTGCCATGCTATTAATTTATTACTATGGACAAATTCACTAGTTCTTATTATTAATTTTTTTTATATTAATTATGTATGAATCATTTTATCAACAACGATAATCATATAACTGTATCAAATATGTTATAGGATTTTATGGACGTTGATTAATCTTATTTATTCAAATATTTAACTCCAACCAATTTGACAGTTTAACAGAACAAAGCACACTTGCCACGCACATGAGCTTTTTCATGAGTAAAAGACAAGATTACCCCAACTTTTTATCTGGCGCTTGTTTCTTTTCTTGACCTCGGTAGTCTCGGTTTGCCCTTGGTTTTTTTTTCTTATTCTAATTTTTTTTTATTGAAAGTTGAAACCAAGAGGAGTTGCTACTTATTTAATTTATTTCCAATTTTGATAAAGCGGCCTAGAAAGGGCGTTGAGTTTGCGTGGTATACGTGAAAGCCTAGAATTCCTTCTTAAAATTTAGAAAACAATTTCACTTTTCTGAATTCTAGGTAGCCAAACAAGGGTTTTATCAAAAGCTGTACTAGAATTTGATTGCCGCTGAGTTTTCTGTTTGACTGAGACCTCCCCAGCCTTCTTTTCTTCGTTGGGCATCTATGGACTATTCATCTTTCATTTTCATTCTCTGTAATGGGTTTATTTTTAGATTCAAAAATGCTAACTAGCCAGAAAACTTGCCCGAATTATCTGTCATCTCACGTGGAACTACATGCCATCATATTAATTTTAGCACACAAGACCTTCTGCTCCATCCCGTTTGATAACAACTTAACTCTGTTTCTGTGTCGCTGCCATTGCCAACGCTGGTCTCGAAACATCGCCTCCACACCAATGTTATTGCTTGGCTTCTTTGGAATTGCTATCTGGTGCATGAGGCAAAAAAAACTGGTGGTGCACGCCTCCTTTCTTTATCTGGTCCTCTTTTATTTGGTAGTTTGGTGGTACTTTTAAATATGTTGGGCTTCTCAATCTATTCTTAATTTCAGCAGTATCTCCATTATACTTGAGGTTTCTAAAGTAACATAAAGCACATTATGAGAACTATTTGAATTAGTAACAAGATTAAAGACCCTATTCCTGCTAGTCAGGTGCAACAAATATTCATAGAGATACTCCTATAATACAATTCACAATCAAAATCCCAATGTCTTTAGGAGTGCTACGTATTTTCTCATAGAGCTCATCAATGGAGCCAAGTTAACAGGACTGCCTTAGCTTCCTTCCTGGCTTCTGCCATTGATGGGCTTGGAGGAACTTCCTAAACATCTTCAGGGAGGTAAGTTGACTCACCAACTTTTGATCTTTCCATCATCTTTCCTTGGTGAAAATTTCTCTCAAACCAGACCGATCCATTAATATCCACCTATTACAGATTTGTAGCACAAAAAATCGACAAAATAAATTGGGCGAAAATGAATAGTTACGAAATAAATGGTTAATAAAAACACAAGCAGAACTAAACAAAGGACCACCTGTTAGTGACTTGCCACCTCAGCTTCACATCTCATTCGGGCAAACTAAAATCGGACAACTTTTTCTGGCTGCCTAGCAGCATTCTTTTAGATTTACTGCACAAATGGACAAACAATCTATCTCAATATTTTTAATTCTCCATATACTAATTCTAAAATATGATGTATTGACGAAAAACAACCAACATCTCATGCATTCTCATAAGTTAATCCTAGAAAAGCTCTAAGGTGCGATAGAGAGCGTAGGTTCGTAATGACTGGAGTGAACATCCTTCAAAGAATGACCACAAGAAGTTTCAGAGAGATGCTAATTTGCTTGTAATGAATTACATCCCCACAAAACATTTAACTTCATTAATTAGAATAAGTCCAATCACCATCAACACTGGGTTCATGATAACATTATAGTCAAACTTTAAAGCCATTAGGGGAAAGGGGAAAAAGGAGGTATAAAACAACTAGTTCAAATGCCAATCGGCACATATCATGTTGGAGTTGAAGACGCAAATTTAAAATATTCAAGAAAATGTACAGAGTTGGAGCTAAAATAAAAATTGTCTACAAAGCACAATAAAAGACATACCGATCCATGTTATTTTTTCAACTTATCCTCAATCTCAGCACGCTTGATTTATAATCATACTGCCAAAAAGTTTCCATCAAAATTAATGTTATAGTTAGACTCAAACAACCACTACCCTTTTTCCTCAACTTCCCAATTCTAGCATTTTTACTTTATCTTTCTACCCTATATAAAAGCTGGTAACCAAAAGATGAATGACTCCCTTCCAATGGATTGTTATAAACAAAGAGATAGCAACCAATAAAAAACAAAAAAAGATTCTAGAAAAGAACACATACCGGCAAAATGTAATTTTCTGGCTCAATAGCAGTCTGACTAAATTTATTCTTTTTTTTTTTGGGCCTGCATCTAAATTTATTCATGTAGCTAGTAAATCATTATATATCATGATGCAAGTGGGCTTGTAAAAGAACCAAAAAGTAATTCAGAATAAAAGAAAATGGTGGTGAGAAACACAAGTTTTCCTCACAAATTATTATGTGAGGGATAAAGTCAAAAAGTAGTAGAAAATAAAGAAAAGGTAAGGTATATATATGTTGAAATCTACATTCAATCTCCTTGCTTGCTAGGTTTACAACACAACTTGATTGTTAAGTTTATAAGGCTTTTTTTGCAGGAGCAGACAAGCGACAATGGTCAGGCATCAAGGCTGAGGTGATAAAAGCAGGCCACGAAGATAATTCAAAATATGGTAACCAAATTATTTTGGTGTAGGCACTTAATTCATTTTAATTTTAATTCCAAAAGGCATTTTAGTTTTCCAGTCAATTCTTTTAAACATCTCATGTTCCCTTACGGTTATTAAATGAAATTTGAAGCTAGTGCGATAAATTTCCTATTTATTGCTATTAAACATATATCTCTTTTTTTAGCACTTATTTATGTAAGTATACATTCCAAAGTTAACAATGTTGATAACTTTATGCATCTATTATACCATATTTATTTGAGGTGTATTATTTTTAATAGGAGCTAATATATTGGATATGATTAATTATAATATTATTAACTCATCAAAAAAATAAAAAAAATGAATATAACTTAAAAATATATAAATATAAACTAAATAACTTAAAATTAAAATTGAATGTGAAATAAGAAAGGTTAGGAAAGAATCAAAATTATGGTCCTGCAGTCAAGGAGTTGCTCATGTAATTAGTAAATGTGATTCGCTGTCCAACTTTTTTCTTTCGCATCTTATTACTTTTAATTTTAAAACCAAGAGATTTGATATGTAACCCAAAAAAAAAAAAAAAAAGCAACAACCAAAAGATTTGACCTTTGCCAACTCGGACAAGGAAGGTTTAGATAAAAGGAATGTATCCTTACCCATGTTTTCATTTCATGGCAGAGCTTGAAAGTGCTGCAAATTGAAGCGCGTTCCATGGGAGATTTTGGTTCTGTTTATGGGAATTTCGTGGGTGGTTTGGTCCGTTGAAAGGAATTGCTACTGGGTTGTAACGGGGGTCATTGTTCTGAGTGTGGGTTGGTGGTGATAAAAGAGTTTGGAGCTGGGTTTTGAGAGTCTTGGCTGTGAGCTGATTGAAATTATCAGCTGCTCCAGAGATTTGGCTGCAGTGGGGGAGCCACATAGAGGCCAGGGCGATTACTGGGCGAGCAATGTGCACCTGCTCAAATTTTACAATTTCTATTAGATGTTTTGATTTCAAGTTGAAACGAAATCACTGTCATCATTTAATTGCTATCCTACTCAATTTTTCTAACTCTTTAATTTTTTTTTCTTTAATTTTGCATTATAGTAGTTGTTGAACAAAGTTATCATTTTCCTTTGAAACAGTATTAGTTATTAAGTTATTTTTCTTTTCATTCTTACCTTGATATCATATTATGAATTATTAGAGTGAAATGAGATAAACATTCAATTTCTTTGCACACAGTACATGACAAGAGAAATGATGAATTTTTCATTGTTTTTCCTTATTCTTGTAGTTGTTTCCCACCAAAATCATTCGAATAAACCAAACCAACCCCCCCCCCCCCCCAAACATTTCAACCGTATGATGAGATTCGTGTGGCATCCTCCATATCCTCAAAGCTTAACAGAGTGGCTCCGTTTGTAAAATCTAATTCTTATCTAGTAACTCACATCCCAACACAAAGCTTTAAGTCCCCTAGTTACAGCAGCAATTTTATGACAATCAAATTGTATATGACCTAAGAGTAACAACGACTGAAGAAAGGTAAGGCTACATCTTTTCATTGAAGTATTTGACTACCATAATCAGCATTAAACTTTTCATATTTGTGGACATGTAGATGAGCAGAAGGCCTTGTGTTCTTTAAAGCTGTCTCTGTATCTTCAGGTCTGATTGGGCCAACTTTCGGCAACTCTGCAAGCCAATAATTTTCATGAGTGAAAACAAACTGAAATACCGAATATTTAGGAAAATAGTCAACACATCGTCTAATGAGAAATGCTCATATTTGAAAAATCAACTTGAAAGAGTGTTGCTCTTAGCAGGAACAGAGAAACACAAGGTAAATGCGCAGGCCTCCATATCTAATAGTATAAACTTTGTTCAGCAAAAACTACTAAGAATTTCATAAATTTCTTCAGCTCCTAATCTAATATGCAATTTATCTCTGTAAACTTTCCTTTAGCCATGTGAGTAAGTAGTGGAAACATGAAATCTTCAGAAACAATGCAGGCAACATTTGATTAATGTATTTTATTTAAGAGCATCACTATGTCTTTTTCAAGGAAAGGAATACATCTTGTGAGCGGGTGGATAGACATAGTAGTTTTTGATGATGGAAGGATCACGGAGAGCTTAGATTAATTCCAAATGAGCATCATAGAAGATCGAAAAATGTAATACATAAAATTGCAAGTAAATAATGTCAATGATCCAATTTTCAGGGTTCTACAAGAAACTGCGAAGTTGTAAACTTGCCAAATAAAGTGATTCAAGATCTATGTGTAAATCAGACAAGCAGAAATGATTGCAGAATCAAAGATTTGACAGTAGAGTGCTGGACCTTGAGAGCCCTGATGAAATTGGCAGTATCTTAAGCAGAATATGTACCTTGGCACACAGTGAAAGAAATTTTTGACTGATTATTTTATAATTATAAACATTTTCTTAGAATAGCTTCACTTTCAGCTAACTCATAATTGACATGCTGTCTGTGGATAAGGAACGTACAGAAGCGTATCGATGTGCTCTTACAAAGGAACTTCTAGATGTTTTAATTCAACCATGACTGATTAAGATGTGACCAAACAATGACCAGGCCCCAAACTTATGAACTTGGAGAACTCCAAAAGTGTAATGGACTGCTGAATGCTTTAATATATGTGCTTTCACACACACATATACAGAAATATAAAAATCAGGTATATGCTAAACCATTGTGAGCCTGGGACTCTCCATTTCAACCCTACCCTGCATATCTTAAAAAGCTATTGTCCTCACCCTAAGAAGCATGGACATTGGACATGCAACGGACACAGATATAGTGACACAACAAATTTTGATATGTCCTCGTGTATTTTAAAGTGTCATGTTGTGTCTGACACGAAGTGTCCAATACGGACATGACCTCTTCCTTGAAGTGTCTGCACTTCATAGTCCTCCCCCATGATTCAGATTAGGTTCCTTCATAACATGTTTGGTATGCAATCATATATTAATAAAGCTCCATAATAAGTATGCGGCCCGTAAAATATTTTTGGAAATGACACATTTCCATGTAATATCTTTATTTTTTAAGATAAATTTAGCTTCCAAATCAATGATAAGATTTATAGATTATTCAATGTTAAAATGTGAAGACATTAAAGTGTTTGTGATCATTCACAGATTTGAACCCAACAATTTACATCTTTAAGTATCAGTGTTTCTCGGTAGAGACATTTTGGCTAGTAAGTGCATTGCAGGTAGATTTTGAAAACCACATAGCACATACCTTCTTCAGGAACCACCTCTTTTCTCTGTTCAAGTTGTGACATTAGGCGTCTCAAGGGCTGCATTGCTGTCTCTTTACACAGTAATCGGATATCTGAGCCTGAATATCCTTCTGTCTGCTGCACCAGTAAATCATAGGGGATTTGCTCCTCACCAGGCTGTGGAGGAAGGAGTTCCTCAAACATTGCTCTTCTCGCTTCTTGTTCTGGAAGTGGTACAAGGATCTTTCAATTATGGTCAAAGGACAACAATTAGATTAGGATCACCAGAGCTTTCAATTGCAATATCAGATTGCTTACTGGGCATCATGCAAATATGCATTGAACTATATGATCTATTCTCTACAGTAAAAGGGAATAACACTCAGTTTGCTGCTCAAGGAGCATAAGTAAAAGGGTGATCAAAAAGGTAATCCACAATAAATTCTTCAACTCTGGATTGTAGTATGAAGTTGGCGACATTTTTATCTTTCAAAATGGATCTAAAGAACAATAAATTCCTATGTCTCAAACTTCTTCTGTTGGTTGAAAGAGGCCAAAGATATAAGGAGCTTCATGCATACCAAGCTTACTAGCATACAAGTATTTGTCTAGCAATGCATGTCTACTAAGAGAAAAATTAAAATGCAAATGGAAATTTAACACCAAAACAGCAGTTACTTTTGATAGATTACAAACCAAGCAACTTAGTTAGTGCATGTTTGGGAAAGTTTAATTTTTAGGAAAAAATCATTTTATTATTTTTTTTTCAAAAACTCTCCCAGTAAGATTTTCATAATAAATTGTTTTGAACACAAAATAAGCTAATCCAAACATTGCACTTAAAATGCCAGGTTCATTTGTAAAAAAATAAAAAGTCCAAATTCAAGTAGTCTAAAAAGCATGAGGTGATAGGAAATGCCCCATAATTTATTCAAGTAGTCTGAAACACAATAAGTCTTTCTTCACTAATATCAATTTCCAAGCCAATGAAGTAAAATGTCATTTAGAGGACCAGAACAATTTGACCTGTTCAATTATCATGAACACTAATGCATAAGCTATTATATATTGGAAGGATACTCGCTTCTCAAGACGTCGGAGCATGGCTGCATCCAATTCCCAGGGAAGATTTGTTGCCGCCAAAACAAAAACAAGCTCATCAGTCTGTGTCAAACCGTCCATCTGCAATCTAATCCAAATTATTAGTTTTTCAGAAAGCACAGCAGAATACATATGCAGATATACCTCTCCATTGCAAATTGATAATGCATTGAGACAGAATTTTCAGAGGGCACAAACTCCCATATGAAAAGGAAACTCGTTCTCATGTCAATTATGATAGGAAACTTGAATAAATAATGGATCAAGTCATGATATCCGCAAAAGTAAAATTTTAACAATCTATCTGGATATTAAAGTGCTATAGTCTCTGGTTTAATTTTTTGTTTACTGTTCATATTAGTTATTATGCATGAGATGTTATGGAGCTTCCTGCATGCTGCAAGGGGACAACCAAGAAATTTAGGATTACATGGGAAGAAGGAAGCAAAGAAACAATACGTTGGAGGTGCTGAAATTCTTTCTTCTAAAAAAGCAGAAGATTATCCTTACTGCTTATTCTTTAAGGAAATAAGGATGTGACATGCCATTTATCTTCTATCTTCAAGTTTCTACACCTATTAATAACTATAAGGGATAATTATTAGCACACCTTTTTTTTTTTTTTTTTGGGGTACTATTAGCACATCTTTGGTTAGAAGCAATTACAGCAATACAGCCTTAACCCAGAGCTACAATCAGTGTGTTATAAAAACATAATGGTATATACCAGTAATATAGCATTACCAGACCATGCTTGAGAGACAACCACCATGAATTCCAGGACTTGCTAAACGCTTGAACAATCATACAGAGAAAACTTAACTAAATGCAATATATTCTATTTTGAAACTGACATCAACGACTTATGAGCTTCATTCCATAGTAATTGTTGTATGTTTGGTACATGACTGAGAAATAAGTTAGTGAAAAGTCCAAAACTGACAAGGGTCCAAACAATCACCCGAGCAAAAAGTTATTGAATTAGAATCTCATTCTGCATGACTCATGAGCTTGATTCCATGGAAATCGTTGAAGTGCATAGCTCATGACTGTGGGTGGCATCTAAACAGGTGCTAGAGCTGGACATGAAAATCTGAAAAAGAAATGCTTAAGCTCCAGATAAACAATACTGATAGATGAAACAGAACAGTTGTTTCAACCGCACTTCCATGTGCTGAAATCAGAGGCCCTTTTGGAATGAATGAAAGACACATGCTTGTTGATTTCAATTGATGGTTTGATTTGTGAGGCCATTTAGCATAATAACTCAAATGTCAAAAAATGAAAAATTGCATGACTGAGAACAGTGGCGGATCCAGAAAATTTGGTTTATGGGGGCAATATATACACTAAGATACAATCCAAAAAGAATATTTATACCAATATGTTAGGCAAAATAATTTCTTTGCGCAAGTAACCAAGCAATTATTTGGTCATTCAAAATTCTTTTGTTTAGATGGACACAATGTTGTAATTACATGTTCATCAATAACTTGAGAAGATTGTGGCTGATCAGATGTTCATTTTCTTTTCAGGAGCTTATTCACTGCTAATACGCTAAAACGGTTATAATTAGATGCTTAACAATTAAACTAAAATAGAACATTTAATTAAATCAGTTAAATAAGAAACAAAATATTTAAACTAATTACTAAATTTTCAGTTAAACAAAAATAAAAAATACATTGATGTGATCAAACAACTAGAAACTAAAATTTTCAATTTGATGAGATTATCAACAAGCTTTAGACATTCCCATGTTTAAATTAACAAAAAATAGTACACTCACTGCAAATTTATTTATCATACTGCATAAAACAGTACACAATAAAAGGATAAGACAAATTGTGATTTTGAATTATTTTTAAAATTTGTTAAGTGGCAAAGAGAACAAAGGTTTTATTTCTCCAAGAATGCCATTCAGCAATTTTTTAGCTTGTTTTTCTGCTGCATTGTATAATACAGACAGAAAACGTGAAAGAATCACGGCTCACAAGTGAACAACTCAAAGCACTAAATGGTGTAGAAGGAAAAATTAGATATATGATAGGAACTGAAAACAGAGACTGAATATATTCCAGAGTAACTGATAGAGTTCCCCGCCTCTCTACTGATATCAGTGTAAATTTGGAGAACTTAGTACAGAAAATAAAGGAAAACACTCAGAAAACAATAAGGAAATGCAGATATAATGCAAGCTTTCGAGGAGCTTGCTTCCTCCACTGCCTCTCTCCCTCCCCCTTCTCTCCTCTTAGGGCCCGTTTGGTATGATGGAAAGGAAAGGACTGGAATGAGAATGGGAATGGGAATGAGATATTCCCATTCCCTTGTTTGATAGAAAAATCAAATACCCGTTCTCTAAGGAATGCTATTCTTTTCATATCTAGAATACTCATTCCATTTCCATTCCCACTCCCATTCCCATTCCCTTCCTTTCCATGATACCAAATGTGCACTTATTTCCTCAATCCTAACAGAATTTCCTCTCTCCTGGCCCACCTGCCACGCGTGCAGGTGATTACAAGGCATGATCCCATAATCATTTTCTCCCCCTCATTCCATTTTCAGCCGTAAAAGTCAATAATTCCCTGCTGGATTTCCTTCCCTTCCTGCTGTACACCTTGTAATGGGTGGATGTCGATCACTTATAGTTCTGTGACTTAGAACACAGAAATCCAAAAGCAGTAACATAATGTGAGTGAAAACTTGAAAGGGTAGTGGCCTAATGGGAATCATTGGGGGTGGGGGGTAGTTTAGTGGTGGATTTTTCCAACAAGGGTAACATACTTCTCATCCTTCTTTCACATGAGAAAACAATAGTTAAATCTCACTCACAGTTGCTGGTTAGTGGGGGAAATGCGATCAATAACATGTATATTAAACAAAATTTTCTCAAACTTAGCCCCCACTAAATATAATGTGGATCCACCTCTAGCTATGTAACTGTTATCTCTTGGATTGTAAACACTCCCCAACTTGTACAATTTCTTTTATATTTTTTCCAGATAAGTGAATCTAATGTAGAAGCAGTGGCCAGAAAAGAGTCCTATATAGGCACTAACTTCTGAAGCTAGTACTAGCTCAGTGAAGTTAATTAACTTGAAGATTTCATCAGAAGACACCGGTTCATTAAGATTAAGAAATAACTGATGAAATCAGATTAACAGAGATGAGATCTTAGAAAATAAACAATTGTTATGGGTTGGTGGTGATCAGGACCAAGCGGTAAGTGATTAAAAAAAAAAAAAAAAACCCTTTTTACTGACTAACCATAATTAATAACCCCATGAATCATGATCATGAAAGCATGTTCAATGTAAGAAACAAGTATCACCTGAATGAGCAACTCAGTTTTTAACCGTCTACTTGCTTCATGTTCACTGCGTGCTTCACCGCGTTGACTAATGATTGCGTCAATTTCATCAAGAAATATTGTTGAGGGGGTATGGTGCCTCGCAAGCTCAAATAATACCTTCACTAACTTCTCTGAATCACCTGCAATCTTAATATAAACTTTGTAAATGGACATATTCACAATATAACAAACTACAAGAAAGAGAAAGAAGAACAAGGACCCCTTTAAAAGCTGTCTTTCTATCAAGAAGAAGAAGTGGAGGCAAGACAAGCCAACACTTAAAATGAACTAATGAAGTAGCCAGGAAAGTACATATTTGCAATAAGGTTACATAACTTAATGGAAAGCATGGGGGAAAAATTTAAGACCCACATTTCATTAATACCTCAAACGATTTCTCCTCCAAGAAAAAATTCTTATTTTTTTTTCCTTGACAACAGAGTGTTGCAGACATATAACGGACAATTTAACTATAGTTGACATTGACAGTATCTTTGTAAAAGTATCTTCATGTCAGAGTCTTATACAAGTAGCAGTGTTTACAAGAATTCCTAAACAAATGAGCATGTGAGTTAGATCAAACAATACTGCCATAAATTTAAATCAATTTTACAATATTTATCAAGTATTTGCTTTGTAATTTTAGAAAATCTATAATTGCATTAGAAGCTCTGCTCATCTAGATCATATGCGCACCAAATTTAATGGCATATGAAGAATAAATCACTCATCAGTCATGATCAATATCATTCAGAAAGATTCATCTGTGAAGGACATAAAATGTTACAGAAGTGCCATATGAAATACATATATTCCACACTCTTTCAGATCATTGGTTTATAATGAGATGTGAGAGAAGCTGAACACAAATAATGGTCCAGGTTAAACATCACTTAAAGGGTCATGCAACCAAAAGTTCCTATCCAAATCATCCATGCTACATCAAATTATTAGACCAGTGTTTTAATAATGATATATGCTGTGTGTGCCTATATGTTTGCATTTGACTAAGTAAATCAGAGGATGATGGTTGAACAATGACCCTTCCAAACCAACTAGCATACATGATCAATTAGCAAGATTCTAGGTATTAGTTAGCATCATAATCTTCAAACAACAATAGTTAATTGTATCATCTTCCAGAAAAAGGTTCAAAGGTTACTTGTCTCTTCTTAAAAAAAGTTTACCATTATCCTAGTCTCATCTCATGCATCAGCGAGATATTTAAGTCGCTTTCTTGAAAAAATGAACACTTCCAAATTTCATACCTAGATTCAGATATACATAAGAAACATAAATCCTCTTGAAAAAAGGAAAAAACAAAAGGTCGCCAATAACATGCCTCGCCATTTGCTGACAACAGACGATGCTGAAATACTAAAAAATGTAGTCTTGCACTCTGTTGCAACTGCCTTTGCAAGCATTGTCTGAAACATTCAAACCAGAAGTTATACAATTACTCAGTTATTCAAAATAAAAAAACGGTGATATTCACAACTGATAGGCTTGCATAGCAGGGAATCAACTCTCAATTATAGGGGACAGAATGTGACTAGGCAGGGGGACCAGCTGCACACGTGGGAATAGGGAGAAGGACGAGAGCACTTTCTATTATAAAAGAAAAAGGGAGAGAGGAATATGGGGGATAGGCATGAATTGAGTAAGGGTTTGGGGCCTTTGGCTGGGAGGTTTGTAGACCCTCGAAGTCTGCAGTATCTACCATATTCCATTATTTTATTTTCATTTCTGTTCTAGTTTTGATTCTGTTTTTGAGGAACTACCTCTGTTGTAAGGAGTTAATCTCCATATTTCCTTCAAGAAATTCAAGTTCCTATCAACAACCGTTAAAATATGAAAAGAAATCATTTTCCTTTCAACAGAATTCATTTTTGCTGGAGTATGTAATTTTATTATACAATTTCTCTTACAATTTTAGAAAGACACTAAGGAGGCAACCCTATAAATATTTCTGAGGGAATATTATACAAACCTTTCCCGTCCCTGGGGGGCCAAAAAGGAGAATACCTTTCCATGGTGATAACAAACCAGTAAAGTACCTAGACAAATGAGAAAGTTCAGCCTGACTATGAGAAAGGAATTTCACACCTCTATATCTCTAGTAAATTTTTATTTGCACATACTCAAGGTTCAGCAAATCAATCTTAACACAGCTATTTTTAGCACTGCTGTCAATGAAATATTTTAGGTGCTTGGAATCTGGATCTCAAATGTTTTCAAAAAAGTGAAACTAATGCTTGTTGTGGTTAAAATTTAAAATATGCAAATCTAGAGGCCAAGTTGCTTTGTCCATTTCAGACAACCAGCTTTCAAGACCATAGCTAGACCTCTCTTTTGTCCACTTTGATTCAAGGACTTTAAAACATGATTTTTTTTTTTTTTTTACCAAAAACAAACGTATTAAGAGAGAAATTAAGTATGAAGAAGGAGGATAAGAAATCCTCATAGAGCAACCAAAACACAAAGAATACTTTTTTAAAAAAATTAAATTTTCTAATAAGAGCTCTCCAATCCCTTTGTAAGTCCATTAGAGAAAGCCAATTGATGAAACCATGAGTTAAAACCCATAAGGAAGCCAATAAAACAACTGTATCTCACAAAAGGTGTGAGGGAAAAAACTTCTGATGAAAGACTCTGGCATTTCACTTGTGTCACAGACACAACAAACCCACAAAGAAAGCACACTTCCAAAAGGCATTACTTTCCACTTCCCTCTTGCCTGCATGCTGCAACCTACCAGGCAACATATTCAAACTAGGAGGCAATACTTTGCAAGTTCTAGCTAAAATGCTGGTTCATGCAGAAGAAAAAGAAGCATAACATATTGCTTATAAAATTAGAGTAGTTTGTAACCCATCAAACAGTTCAACTAAGTTAAGAGAAAGTTAATCTTAATGTTTGTATTATTATCACTGCTTTCATCCCACAACAATACTACAACATCTGACAAAAAGGTGACATCTGACAAAAAGGTGACATCTGTAACATATACAAGATGTCTTGATAAGCAGTGAAAGCAAAAAGTCATGAACAGCTCTAAGGATAGGCATAGTGAGTTTTAAACAGTGATACCTACTTGGGATACTTAATTGGCATCACAACAGCCTCTTTCAGTAAACGTTTGGCATTCTCTAACCCCTTGATACTTTCCCACTTAACATCTGGGCTCCCACGAATGATATCCCTGTCAATGGTATGATGTGCAATAATATACATACATGAAAATAGAACTTACAGAATAGAATAACATGTGAAAACCTTGACGGCTTGACCAACAGACAACATAGTGTAACTTCTTCATATAGTCTTTTTTATTAAGTGTGTGTTTTGAAAATTGAGAGAAGAGAAAATTTACCTACTTAAGCTCTCTGCTAAAGCTCTCATTTCTGCAGATTCAAAAGGAGGAAGCAAACATTTCTGCCTGAAAATGGTAAGGAGAAGTACAATAGTTAATAGAATGAAGAAATTCTCTATCTTCCATATACTCCCTTAGAGAACTCATAAGATGGTACTACTAATGGTTACAATCGTGAGGAAAGATCAAAGGATCAATTTCAGTTGTGGCTCAATTTCAGTTGTGGCCGTGTTAAAAGATTCACAACTGCATGATATTGTGTGTTTCTTCCCGCAGTTGTGGTGAAAACCTCAAAGACGTGCGGTGTACATAAACTTCGGCAAATTTAAAAAGGAATGTAAGAAAATAGAAATTTTCTTGATCCTATCACTTTCTGAACCTGCTTTGACTAATTTTGATTAGCAAGGACTTTAGCCATGGTTGAACTATTTTGTCAATCAATTATGGATGACAACCTATATGTTTGTGATATAAATTATAGCATTCCAGTACATTGCTCTGATTAATGTTAAATTAGACCAGTAGCATTTTTACTGAAATAAAATTTGATATTTCTTTCATTCAATACATAACAGACCTTGATTGGGACAAGAATTAGATTGCTTGACAGATATCTCCATCCTTTTTAAAATTATCATATTTAATACTACAAAAAAGTTTGTGCAGCCAACCACAAGGTTTAAGTACCAATACAATATGCTCAGTATTTTCTGAAAATTTCCACGTTATGGGTTTCATGACTTCTATTTCACATCAGTTTTACTTGTAGTTGATGCAAAGATTTGCACATCTATAGTATTTTCCAAAGCAAGATTTGTTTACATTGTTAGCATATAACAGTTACATGCACTTTGGTAGCATAATATTGACATATGCACAATAATAGTACAGAAGTATCAGACCACAGCCTAATTAATCAACTTCAAACTGATAACTAATAAAAAAAAAATTTCAAATTAAAAATTGAAACTGATTGTTTCAATTATTGCTTGACTAGTTATTAGATATCCAATATTAACTTGATTCACAATTCAAGTATGCTAATGATGTTCCTTTTCTGTTTTCCCTTGATTATAGTCACAGCAGAACAGCAACGCTTTCAAGCAAGTATGTGCTAATTACAAAGCCCAAAAATATAAAGTGATGGACCAAAGAATCATACGGCCTTTCATCCAAATGGTTTGGTGAAATCCCAATTGAGCGGGTTGAATTATGCCCCTGAAACACAGAAAAATGAAGCGTAATGAAAGTACATATCAGTGAAATTTGAAGGAGCAATGACCAGTTCAGCAGGAGATGTGATGCATCAAATGTAGTACCTGGCTTTGAAACTGCTCATAAATAGCCATCTCCGATGTGCTTTTGGCGTGCGGATTGCCAATGGATGCAATGGCCGACGAATTTCCTTTACCGACCGCTTTATCAGCAGTCTTGCCACTCTCCGTAACTTTCTTCCTACCAAACTTGACATCATAATACAATTTAAAGTCCTGGAGAAACCAACAAAAAAAAAACGGCAGAAAAAAAAAAAGTAAAAATCTCGGTACAAGCAAATACAATTCAATCCACCAGATCAAGACTCAAAATCACATCAACCCCGTAAACAAACAAATAAAAGGAAAAAAAAATTACAAACTCAAAGTGTATAAATTTTGTCAGAGAGTAAAATTTTCCAAGAAAACCTACAAGATAGTAAGAAAACAAATGAAAATTGATCCAAGTAACTAGAAAATGTCCATTTGCACGACGAGAAAGTGGAAGGAAAAAAAAAATCGATCCTCCTTCGTTCGACTGCATGCTAACTCAAGGTATCGTAACAAATTGTTCTACTAGGATCAGCGAAATGCAGTCGACAGGCTCGTGGCGTGAGAGTGGAGAACAAGATGAAATCCGGAATTGCACATGCTTGTCAGTGTAGTGAGGGAGTTTGAGTTGGAAATTTTCTCGGGAAACAAACGGAAAAGAAGAGAAAGAGGGAGAGGGGGAGAATTGAAAACCTGGAAGGACCAGCGAGTGGGCATTGGCTCATCGGCCATTTTATCGAGAGAGAGAGAGAGAGAGAGAGTTGAAGAAAGTGTTTCTCTCTCTAACCCTGGCTCCGAACGGAGTGTCAGCAGCACCAGCAAGAGCAAGCAGCACCCTCCACCCTGACACTGACTAAGGGAATAGTATAAAAAAATTGAGGTGTTTTCGAGAGAGAGAAAATCACGTGTTGGTGCCACGTGCGTAACGCATAAACAAATTCACGCTGAGGGCTTACCTGCTAAGGTTCAACTGTCTACTGATGTGTAATTATTACTTTAAAGCTTGGCTTAACCTTGAAAATTTGAATGGGATAACCTCTTTTTTTTCAAACTTTTAAAAATAGAAAATAAAATTACACTCTACATCCTGCACTCATTTTTTTCTATTATTTTTAGAGCAAAAATGATTCATGAATACTACTTTTTTTCACTATACTTTTATATTTTTGTATTGAAAAAAATTAAAAAATATATTAAAAAGTGTATTTTTTATTTTATTATTTTAAAAAGAAATAATATAAAATTAATATAATAAAAATAGTATGTAAATAATATTATTGTATTTAAAATTTATTTTTAATTAATTATTAATATAAAATATTTTATATTATTATTTAATCATATTTTACTAAATCATTAAAATAATTTGAATAAGATAATAACTATATTAAAAATTAAATTCTTTTAATGATTTAAACACATGTGATTAAATAACAGTATTAAAAAATTTTATACTAATGTTGAATCAAAGTTAAATTTATATATTAATGACATGTTAAATCATCTTGTTGATTGGTTTTTAAGCATTAAAAAAATGAATGTAGTAGGTAATAAACATTACTTACTTAACACACAAAATCTAAAAATTTTAAAAGTTTCTTTTTTTTTTTTGTTAATTTTACATATGCAAATTTTTTAATGACAAATACCCAGTATATTCAAAAGTATATGCATAGAAAATCAATTTTTTTCGTCAACCAATTATTTGATTCACGCTTAGCACAAATAGTTCCGAAGATGCTCTCACAAATATAACTAGAAAATATATAACCTTTAAATATCTATGCCAAAAGAAAAAAAGTATTTTGATTCACAAATTCCCTCCTCAATAAACTCTGGTTCCTCAACAAACAAATAATCTTGGATCGTTGTCCTTTGTCATTAATGTTGGAATTTAAACATGAGTAGAAATCTTCCCATTCTCATGTATAAGGAGTCAATGTTGAAATTCAAGTGCGTTGGGTCCGTTGCCTCTAACCTGCATCCACCAATTCTTCAAATAATTTCAACTTTAGCATTTTTATGCAAATTTTCTTTTCACTCCCTCGTCCATTGTCTCTAACCCCATGACTTTTAGAACCCAAAACAGCTTGTGTGTTAGTGGAAGTGGGAGGCAACTGAGATCTAGATTTAACACCATCAACAACGTTAGATTGGGTCTCTTCTCTCTTGCACTTATGTGTCTATAGAACCATCTACTTCTTGCAGTATTTTTCTGTACATTGCTTCAAATGCACCAGCTGGACCCTCTGCATTTTGTCCATTACCTCCATCATTGCCAAACCAAAACCCTGTCTTTCAAATAGGGGAATGGTCTGATATACAATCCAGTAGCATTGGAGGGTGACTTCTAGTTAACACAATAATGATAATAATAACTCCTACTATACATATATCAAGTATAAAATATGCCTAAAACGAAAAAATAATTACCTAACCCATTCATTTCTTGGAAGATAGGCTTCTCCAGCACAATCTTGTCTTTTTCGTTCCATGTCCATCTAAAGTCACTCTTTTCTGGTCCCAACATTTCCATAATTGCATTATATTCCCTCTTCACTAGTTTCACCCTGACTCGATGTGGTTGAGCCTTCATATCACATCCAGGGAGCATTTGACGGAGCCATTTCTCCAATTACGTACTTGACACATGATGCAGATATATATAAATATTTCATGCATGATCACCTTTCTAAGTCTTTTATTAGTTGCGAATTAAGTTCAACATTTCACAAGTTTGGCATCCTTGAAAGGGGTCCTTTGCCTTCTGATCTATTTCTCTTTTTGTTTGTGTTGTAAGCTAAATAAATGCTAATACACAGCAGAAAAATAATTATACTAAATTCCAGCCATAACTATTGATCTTTGATGAAGAATGAATACCTTCCTAAAAAACGCTTAGACAGCTTCCCAACTAATGAACAATTCTACGTGATGAAAACAGGAATTGAATTGCCTTGGTCAGGGAACCTCTGCCTATTCACTTATATAGACATTCATCCCATTAAGGAAGTCAATTAGATAATTATCACCAGAGTCTAATCCTATTCTTTAAGTGACATAGATACATATATGAATAAGTAGGATAAAGGATGAGGACCATATGATTTGATTTTCAAAATAATTATTTAATAATAATAATAATAATAATAATGAAAATAAATCTAACATTCTCCTACTTGGTCCGAACACAATTACTTTTATGTGCAATCATATCCACAACACAACATAGGCTAAATAAAGACAAACTATACAAATCATGGCAGTAAGCCTCTAATCAACTGAGTACTACTTTCCATGGATTACAATGTAATTTCCTTTTAGAAAACCATTGTAGTAATAAGTCTCAAATACTCATTCAGGTCATTTTATATTTTGTCATTCTCAACCATGAATGTATACAACTAAAAGAGAAGACAAATATAATAAAATTTCATTACTAATATGTGTCATGTAAATACAACACTTTAATCAAAATGTGACAAATCTGAACTAAGTCCCATATGGGCTACATGATCCTTAAAAACCTTTGGTGGCATGCCTTTTGTTAAAAGGATTTGCAATCATATGTTCAGTATCAATGTGTTCAATGAGCACTTCTTTGGACTTCACACGCTCCTTAATGGCTAAGTACTTAATGTCGATGTGTTTACTTTGACTTCCACTTTTATTATTCTTAACCAAGAACACTACCGCTGTATTATCACAATAAATCCTTATTGGCTTCGAAATTGAATCAACAATCCGAAGTCCCGAGATGAAATTCCTTAACCAGATACCTTGTGAAGTTGCTTCAAAACAAGAAACAAATTCAGCTTACATTGTAGAAGTTGCAATCAATGTTTATTTTTCACTTCTCCAAGATATAGCTCCATTAGCAAAAATGAAGATACATCCTGATGTTGACTTGTGAGAATCAATACAGCCAGCCAAATCTAAATCTAAATATCCAACAATGTCCAAGTTATCGGTCTGTTTATATGTAAGCATAAAGAGTTTAGTACCTTGCAAGTACCTCATGACCTTCTTTGCAGCTCTCCAATGATCCATTCCTAAATTATTTTGATATCTTCCTAACATTCCTATTGCAAATGCAATGTCTGACCTTGTGCAAACCTGAACATACATCAAACTTCTAACTGATGAAGCATAAGGAATGTTTTCCATCCGTTCCCTTTGAAGAGTGTTTCTCAGGCATTGATCCAAACTGAACTTGTTTCCTTTTCACAATAGGTGCTACACTAGGTGAACAATTTTCCCTCTTGAATATCTCGAGAACCTTATTAATGTAGGCTTCTTGAGATAAACCCAGAATACCTCAAGATCTATCTCTATGGATCTTTATGCCAATGACATAAGATGCCTCACCCATATCCTTCATATCAAAATTTCAAGATAGAAATTGTTTCACTTCGTGTAGTAACCCCATATCATTAGTTGCAAGCAAAATATCATCCACATATAAAACTAAATGATTTTACTCTCATTGACCTTATGATATATCCACTGATTCATAATGTTCTCAATAAATCCAAATAAAGAGATAACATTGTAAAGCTTTAGATACCATTGACTGGAGGCTTGTTTTAATCCATATATGATTTTCTTAAGCTTGCAAACTAAATGATCACTAGCATTTGAGATAAACCCCTCAGGTTGTTTTATATATACCTCTTCCTCGATATCACCGTTAAGGTAGGCTATTTTCACATCTATTTAGTGTAACTCTAAGTTAAAATAGGCAACCAATATCATGGTGATGCAGAAGGAATCCTTTTTAGATACAGGAGAGAATATTTCTCTATAATCTTTTCCTTCCCTTTGAGTGAATCCTTTGGCAACAAGTCTTGCCTTGTATCGCTCAATGTTACTTAATGAATCCTTTTTGGTCTTAATGACCCATTTATAGCCTACGGCTTTAGCTTCATCAGGTAATTCTACAAGGTCCCAAACTTGATTACTTGCTATAGAGTCCATTTCATCTTTCATGGCATCATACCATAGTTTAGATTTACCACAACTCATGGCTTTTGTAAACATCATAAGGTCATCTTCTATACTAATGTCACAGTCAAATTCTTGTAAGTACTCTACATAATCACTAGAAATTGCAGGTTTCTTTATTCTACATGATCTCCTTAAAGTTGTATCATTAGCCCTTCACAAAGGTTATTGAACAATAGGGTCTATAACTGAATCCACCTCCTCAAGAGGTTGTTGCTCAATATGATCTTCTACAACATTATGTGGATCATTGACATTTTGTTGTTTAACTTGGTCAACTCGATCTGTATGAGTGTTATGAATAACAACTACTCTATCACTTATTGTGGGAACATAAACATCCTCTATTGTAATATTATGAGGTTGTTAACTCCTCTTAACTACATCATTTTCAAAAAACTTAGCATTTCTAGATTCTACAAACTTAGTAGTATGGGAAGGGCAATAAAATCTATATCCCTTAGATTTTTCCGCATGTCTAATAAAGTATGCACTTATAGTTCTAGGGTTCAACTTCCTTTCATGTGGATTATAAACCCGAACCTCAACTGGACAACCCCAAATGCGTAAATGATTTAAACTTGGTTTCTAACCTTTCCAAATTTCAAATGGAGTTTAAAATATACATAGTTGTTTTAAGGGTTTCTCTCCACAATGACGTAGGAAGTTTAGAGTTACTTAGCATACTTCTTACCATATCTAATAATATTCGGTTTCTTCTTTCTGCTACACTATTTTGGTATGGTGAGCCAACATGGTGTATTAAGCTATTATATTATACTCTTAAATAAACTTACAAATGAGCCAGGTGTTTATCCACTTCTTGTATACCTACCACAGTATTCTCCACCTCTATCAAACCTCACAATTTTAATGTGTTTTTCACATTGATTTTCTACTTTTGCTTTATAAATTTTAAAAGCATCTAATGTTTCATCCTTTTTATCAAGTAAGTAGATGTACATATATCGTGAGCAGTTATCAATAAAAGAGATGAAGTATTTCTGACTAGTTGAGTTCATATCAAGAGAACAAATATCAGTGTGAATTAATTCTAATATGTCAGAACTTCTTTTGGCACCTTTTTGTGACTTATTGGCCTGCTTTCCCTTAATGCAGTCCACACACGAATCAAAGTCAGTAAAATTAAGAGATCATAGAATCCCTTCCTTCACCAATCTTCTGATCCTTTCAATGGAGATGTGTCCTAATCTCCTATGCCACAAATTAGAAGAATTCTCATTTATAACACATCGCTTTATTCCAGCATTACCATGCATGGTCATTAAGTTATAATCATTATTGTTTGGCAAATGAATTTTAAACAAACCATCATCGATTGTACCATTTCCTTCAATAATGAAATCCTTTATTAATCTGAAAGAAGTTTCAGAAAAATCAATAGAAAATCCCAAAGGTACAAGTCTAGAAACATAAATTAAATTCCTAAAAAAACGTGGAATGTAAAAGGTTCGTACTAAATCCAAAACAAAACTAGTACTTAAAACTAATTTAAAGGTTTTAACGGCTTCCACATGTGAACTCATTCGTTTTCCTAAATAGATGCGTCGTTCACTCTCCATTGATTCTCTTTGATTTAAGAAGCCTTGCATGGTATTAGAAATATGAATTGTAGAACCAGAATCAATTCACCATGTGTTATGTGAAATATTTACCATATTAGATTCAAAACACACTAAAATAATGAGATTACCTCTTCTCTCACACATTTCTTGATTCAATCTTCCTTCCTCCTGCACGCGCACAAGGTCTAAAGCTCATTAACTAACCACTTTTCCTTATGTGTGTTGTAAGAGATTTTGAAATATCCATATTATGAAGGAAGTGAGGTGATGATGAGTTGCACCAAGAAAGAGTTGGCAATCTCAATATCTAAGGACTTCAATTGAACAACTATGTCCCTCATTTGCATTATATGCTCACGAACACCCTTGTTACCAATGAGTTTCATTGATAACAACTGTGTCATTAGGGTGTTGGTAAGTGACTTATCTGAAGACTCAAATTGTTCATCTATAGCCTTCATATAATCCTTGACACTCTCGCATTCCGGTATGGACCCATGGATACTTGCCCTAATGCGAGATTTGATAAACATCATACTTAAGCCATTAGATCGCTCCCACTTTTCATATAATGCAATCTCAGCTGGAGCACTAGTATCAGTCAGTGCAAAAGGCTCATCCTTACGAAGAGCATAGTCAAGGTCCATGCACCCTAAATGAAGAAAAATTTTCTCCTTCCAAGACTTATAGTTGTCTCCACTAAAGCAAGTGATTTCACATGGATTTTCAGATATCATTAAAGATGGAATAATTGCAAATAAATAAATAATTTAATGGTCAATAATGCTTACCAAAAAAAATTTCAAGGCACATTTCATCACATATAAAATTGTATGCCTACCAACGCAAGTCATACATAGACATGAATAGTATGTCATTAAAATCTCCCTGTAGATAAAGACTCTAACACACAATAATTCATGATAACCTTTATGATGAAACTAGAAAAATATTTCATACTTTCCAATACCTGTGGGTACTTAGAAAATATAATAATATTTTTATTTCATCATGATTAAATATGTAAATACAATAATATTTAATCACAATTAATTATATTTATCCAAAATGTGATCTCCCTTATAAACAATTATAACTAAGGATGCTGTGGCTACTCCTCAATTAAAATCAAAGTTTTGATCACTAAATATTAATTTAAAAATATTTAATTGTAATTAATTATATTTAACCATATGTGATTTTCCTTAATAATTAAGGATATTGTGGCTATTTCTTAATTTAAAATCACTTAATATAATTTAATCACAATTGATTAATCATAATGTGATTTTCCTTATGTATACTATATTAAGGATACTGTGGCTATTCCTTAATAAGGTACAGATCACTCAATCTCAATTAATTATATTTATATAAAATATGACCTTATTAATATAATTAAGAATATTGTGGCTATCCTTACTTAGATCACTCAATATAATTAATTGAACTAATTGATAAGATGGCTTAAAACTTTATAAATGAATTGAGCCATAGATTAGAGCTCAAAACTTTGTGCATGGTTTCATGGGATTCTATAATTTTAGAGACTGGTACACAGATTGTCCATATCAAAGATAAAAACTCAATCTCATAACTTAACCGTAAGGATGGGTAAACCATTCACACTACGACAAGTCTATGAAATCGGTACCAATCTGGCTGAGGAATACACGATATTACGAAAAAGTAAGTCTTCACATGACATCGCAATTAACCTCCTATCTAACTTAGGCTTCTCTCAGGCTCGGGTATAGAGCCAAAAAAAATATGTATGAGGATATATGTAATTCATTTATATATGAACTTTTAAATAAATAAAATAATCAAATAACACAATATTATACAACACATTTTTAATGTAGAACCACAATAGAACCAATCAAAAAAATCTGTTAAAACCATGATAACCAAGCCACATTGATTCCAAGCACATTTGTAGGATCAATTCCCTTTCTTCTCAACAACTAAATCCAATGACAATGCCTCCATAGGAACTGACAAGGAGATTGGCTCAATAAATTTTATTTTCTCAAAAATTTGCATAATTAGATCTTTAAGAGAATTTATTTTATAAGCATGTCTCAATTTTTTTAAGAAAATTATAATTTCCCAATATATATCGAGAAAACGCAAGCCAATACGGAACGGAGACAGATCATCATGGAACACATATATAAATTGACGGATCGAAGCAAATCGACTTCACATAAATTATATAAACACGCATATAGCAAGCCGTCAATTCATATATCAACATAAATTTCCTATATCAACATATAATAATAGCCGTTCAGCATATATTATATAAACACACACACACACACATTTATATATATATATCATCTATTCATATGAATATATAGCAAGCCATCAATTATATATTAATGGGTAAAACAAAACCAACATATTAACGTGAACCAAAATCGTGACTATCAGGATAAACGGTTCAACATATATTAGTATACGAGTTTTCGGGAATAACGATATGCATGTTAAATCATGTTTCACATGTCAAGATGTATTATTAACATACAAACATGGCTAGACAAAGGTTATAAAGCTCTAATACCACATGTAAGCAAAACAAAATAAATGCTAACACACAGTGAAAAATAATTACATTAACTTTCAGTAATAGCTATTGATATTTGATGAAAAATAGATACTTTTCCATAAAATGCTTAGAGAACCTTTCAATTAATGAACAATTTTTCGTGATGGAAATAGGGATTGAATTACCTTAGTTAGGAACTATCTACCTGTTCACTTATATAGACATTTCTTCCATTAAAGAAGTCAATTAGATGACCAGAACCTAAATTCATTTTTTAAGGGATATGGATACATATATAAATAAGTGGGATAAAAGATGAGGATCATATAATTTAATTTTTAAAATAATTATTTAATAATAATAATAATAATAAAGATAAATCCAACATGTGTAACTTCTAAAAAGGAGGTAAGACAAAAAGAGTAAATAACCTGGGGTTTACAAGCTTCATCTTGCAGTTGTGACACCATGTGATGGATGTGAGTAACAACTAATGGTAGGGAAGACTGTAGGTGAAAAGGAAGAAGTTGAAGAAGTGAGTAGTCATCGAAGTGGAAGAAGGGTGGGAGGGTGTAGATGTTGGTGAGAAAAAAATATCATATGATATCAACAAAAGGAGTACAACTTGTGAATGCCTGTGCCAGAATTAAGAAGCAATGAACAAGCAAGAAGAATTTCCTAGAGTATGTACTTATAAGGATTCGTTTAGGGAAAAAATTAAAAGTCACATTTGAACTGTAATTTGGAGCCAACTCAATGGAAAGTGGTTCTAAGGTTTGATAAGTGATTGAGGATGATTCAGGGTTCAATCGAGTGTTTATATACTTCATTTGGATGAAAGTTGTGGATTTTTTAAGTTAAGATTCCAATTTAACTCTTAGATTGATTTTTCCTTCTTTACGCCACTATAACATTGTAATTTGAACTTAATTGGATCTTATACCTAGTTCATACAAGGCTAGCCTCTTTTTTCTTCCCTTTGTATACCAGATAAAGGATTAGAAAGTCAAGACTCAAAAGATTGTTAATACGCAAATAAATGAGTTCTTTTTTTTTTTTTTGGTTTTTTTTTGGTGCAAATTAAGGAGCTTTTTCTTCGTTAGAATGCAGATACCTGTTCATTTACAGATGCAAAAATGATTGATGCACACCAAAACTTTTACACCAAACCTTTTATTATCTTATTTAAGAAAAAAAAAAGATAAAGAGAGAATGTATTGAAATATGTGTTTTTCTTGTTTTATTATTAAAAAATAATATAAAAATAATGTAATGAAAATAGTGTATAAATAATATTTTTGTTCCCATATACAACCTTTTGTTTGGATTATGAAAGGGCTACTTTATATTAAAACTTATATAAAGCCTTATCAGAAAGAACCACTCTTGTTTTTTTTTAATTTTTCCTGCACCAGTAGTCGTCTACTGGACCTTTGTCCAGTGTAACTGGGTACAAAATACATTCTATTGGGCTTTGCCGAAAGATATTTTAAGACTATTATTATACTACAAGTATTCTTATGAAGCACAAATGGGCCAACTCATAGAAAAGCCCATAACGCGTTCACACTTTGCTCAGTTTACATTCCAACTTCGAAGACCAAAGAAAAAAAAAAAAACATTCTAACTTCTTCATGTGGTGTTTCCGTCGGTTATTCGTAACCACTAGATATACTTGTCAATTCTCATAGTAACCATCACACACAAAGTTTAGTTTAAGAAAGTGAAGAATGACTAAAAGTACCAAAACTATCTTGCTATCATGCACCAAGAAACACACAGAATGTTTTCTCTTGTTATGCATGATCAGTGCAAACGAACTTTATATCAGCAGACAAAGAACACAGTTTCATTCTAGGAAGACCAACACAAGACAAAACTAAACGAAAATTAAAACAACATAAATTCATCTTTAAATAACTATTACACACCCCCAATGTTTCTCTCTGCTTCCATTTTTATTTCATATTACATCTATCATTTAGAAAAAAAAAAAACAAAGAACATTTTTTTTTTAAGAAAAGCTTCTTCTTTTATTTTCCTTAGGCAAGTATTTAATGCGCTGTGACGGCTCATGCAATGGTCTTACAAAATGTCAAGTCGAATGTCCACTCAGCAAAGCAAAAGCACAGCACGCACAGGTTTGGAACAGTTAAACTCTCTGAACCTGTACTTCATTGCATAATATCAGGAGAACTCTGATTGGAGTTGCACCTAAAGCATTTATCATCAATACTAATAGGAGTTGCCCCTAAAGCATTTATCATCATTGATGGTTACCAAACTACAAACTGGTCCTGTGGGACCATTAACAAGTACAATGTTCCCGTGGACTACCATGGCCTATAAATCATATGAAATAATTGGTTGTGTCAAAATTTAATGCAGAGCCAATGTGTAAACAGGTCATATTCCATGTCAGTACATGACAAATACAGTATATCTAAACTTTACGCGAACTTTACCTGTGATATAAGGAATTTTAATCTTAAAATTAACATTTGAGAGAGATTTTATATAATTATTATTCTTAATTTAAAAGATTAATTTTATAATAATGTATGTGAAAATATTTTGATTAAAAATAATAAAAATAAATTGTTTACTCTACTCTAGTTCTAACTGGGCGCCACAAATGAAGTGTGCCGTTTCTATTTCTCTGTAAAACCCAGGTCCCAAAATCTAGTAAAAGAACGGAGAAAAGAGAATAACTGTGAGTATTTACTGAAATTAAACTGACATCATTATTTCTGTGAAAATTTGGGATTCTATATCATTTCTGTCATCAGTTTTTTTTTTCTTTACATTTGCCCGTTATCTTTTCGGGTGGGGACTGGGGAAGGAGGAGTTATGGAAAAATCCAAAAAAAAAGACCCTACTATAGTGTAACATACAATTTGATGCTAACACAAGTTTGCAGTACAATAATACGCTTGCATTACACTGTTGAAATGCTCAAAGCCTGTGTGGGTGTGTCCATAGAGAGTTCAATGAACTTGGCAACCAATATATATATATATATATATATATATATAAAAGCAGGATATTTTCAAAGTGGCATACATGGTCCTCATAACTTTTGATCACCTTGGCCCTGCTGGGTTCTCACTAATTTCTTGGTGATTGATGTGGATAAAAAAATTGCAGGCAAGGAATGACCAAATTCCTTGCTCAATACCAAGTAACCTACCTGCATGATTAGGTCCTTCTAACTTGGACTTTGGGAGCCAAAGTGGCTAAGCCTTGTTGAGTGAAGGGGGGAAACAAGCACAGCAAACATTTTGTCTTTGAAAACAATCGCCGACCGTTGATTTTCTGAGGCTAAACATGGCGCAATCGCTTGTGGAAGTGGTCAACTCAGTTGGCAGAAAATGCTGCTGAAGTTGCTTTCAGTCAATGTAGAGAAACTGTGCAGAACTCTCAGGCCAATGATGGGGTACATCTCTTTGAATTTTCAATACCTGCTTCGTGAAGATTGCCCTCTGTGGTAGCATGGGGTCACTTTCGCTCGCCAACATATCAATTCCTAGCTTTTCATGTCGGCAAAGTAGAACCGTATATAAAAACGAAGCTTCCTCAGTAGTGTCACATTTCCCAATAACAAACTGGAGGTTGGACTTGGATGGCCAGAGTGGTCAAGAACTTGACTCCAGTCTCAATCATTTTTATCTTAACCAGGTCTAAAATAATATTTAAATCCAAGTTATCACACTAAATTATAATGATTTTTTTTGATTTATTTGAATTATTATACTTACTTCTCCTTTTATTTCACAAATTAGGTATAAAATTTTTATTTTAAATTTTTTCAAACAAATATTATTAAAGAACTTCAAGATAAATCTAACTTTCAATTAAGAAAAAATGTTTTTATGCTTTATAAAATTTAAAAGAAATTAATGTAATTCGGTTTGAAATTTTCTGTTTTTGAAAATAACAAAAGGAGATAAGGAAACGTGTGGATAAGAAATGAGACAGACACAATATACAAAACGAAACTGAAGGAGAAGTGATTATATATCAACAAATGGCTGTAGAACCATAGGTGAAATTGCATCAATTATTTTTTGGAGACTATTTAATTTCAGGTTTAAATTTTAATGAGTCTATTTTAATTTACCTCCACTTTAACTTATTATATATTTCTATTTTCACATTAAGTCGTAGACCTCTTTTATAATAAAAAAAAATAGCTCCATTTAAATATATCAAAGAATACTTCCTTCAAAATTACACATTAAACTTCAGAAGATACATCACCTCGGAATTTAACTGCTTAATTTAAGTACACGGGCAGAAACAAATTCCTAGTTTGGCAAGTTAAGAATTATGATAGTATGGCACCATAAAATTGGTTTGTTTTCTTGCTGTGCTTGCCGCTTTAAACTTAGAAATCGAACATTAGGAAAGCTCTACTATTTTACGCCCTAGTTATTTCAGTCTACTACTTTTCATTAACAATTAAACTCAACAATATATAATTGATGAACCTCTCGAAAAAAAATTTAAAATTATTTTTATATCTGTCTACTTACTTTAAACAACATATAATTGATTTATTATATGAGTTTTCAAAAAATTAAATGATTAGATAAATCCTAGTTACTTTAATTATAATTGATGAATTTGTCGTCCAAGTTAATAGAATAAAATTACAAGGGGAGAAAAGTGGTAATAGATCAAACTAATTATGTTGGGGCATAGTTATAAAGTCAGAATCACAGGATATATGACAAAATAATTTTGTCCAAAACCACGCATGAGCAAATTGAAAGAACCCTTTTACTTATATGCGTATGGTAGAGATATGTATGCTCCAGTTTAGTTTAATTTAAAGTTCAGGTTTGAAGCATACTAATCTCTCCTAATTTTTAAAAGATTAAATTTTGATTTATTATTATTATAAAAATAATTTAACATATATATCATTTGATCATGTATATTGACACAATTAATTAAAAAGTTAATCTCTTTTAATAATTTGTCGTCAACACATGCATGATCAAATCATATGCATGATCAAATCATTATAATGTAACTAATAATGAATTAAAATAAATAAATGACTTTAAACTCAAATAATGTTTTGTAGGAAAAGAAATAATGGGGGAAATTTTCGATGAATTTGGCGTTTGGGATATATCTATCAAGTGGAATTAGGCTGCTGGCTTTTTTGCCACGGCTGATTCCCAGTAGATAAGTAGATAAATATGCAGCCTGAAGCATTTCTCTTTTGTGTTCCTTCACATTTGAAACAGATGTCTTTGGCATGGAAATTTTACCACAGTCATATGTATGTGCTTGCAGTTGCAGGTACCAGTGCCAAATCAAGTCAAACAAGTTATAAAACACCGAAGCAGTACGATTTTTTCATTGGTGAATGACATATGGGTGCTATCTATGTATCCATATAACATCACCATCCAAAACTAAAACCTAGTGGCTTAGGATTCTTTGGGAAGCGGGACATGTAAGCTCAAAAAGCAAACATGCATTCACAGAAGAAGGCATCACATCATTCATTTTTGAGTCCATCAATTATTTGATGACAGGGCACACACCCATCAACTCATTACCGTTTGAAGTCCTTCTAACCAGACATCCTATTTATTTCACATTCCTCCCAAGAAAATTTTTATCCTTTTCATTTGTTTCAAAATTTATACAGCATCACATCAATCAAAAACATGTTTTTTTGGTACAATCAAATAACAACATCTGTTGTTTTCAAAATGTTAAATTTTACATATATGACAACTATTGTCTAAAATCTAAAAATCGTAAAGGTGGGCTCTCCCGATCTTTGAATTCACAATAAAATAAAAAATTGTTTGTATTCTAATGAAATGTTTCTGTCTGTCTCTCCTGTTTAATCAATTAGAAAATTCATCAAAAAAAAATTTTTAAGAATTTTTCGGAAGGTATTCTTCTAAATTTTTGGTTAAAAAAACTGATTATTTAAAAAAAATGATTAGATAAATCGTTGTAATAATGAAAAATAATTTTGTACTTATTTTTGTATGTTTCTGATTTTTTTTTCTCTTCGAAAATGCTGATCTCCCTAAAGTAATAACGTCGCTACTTTCTCCTCAAGCATGCTTGGTAACAACAGCTGATGCTTATTTTATATCAGACAAGAAATCCACGCACAGAAATCATAGTATAATAAGCCAATTTAAACATGCCACATGTATTAGATTTTCAAGCAGCAGGTCAAAACTTAGATGGATAACATTTTCAAACATTTTACCCAAAAGCCCCAAGCAACCAGCACCATTTCTTCACTTTGGAAAAGGATATGATGCATGCCAAAAAAGAATCAGAGTATCAGACACCTCAGTTCCAGAAATTCTCCAAAAAATTATAATTTTTTTAAATTTTCATGTACATAGATGAGACCAACCCTAAAATTGAATCGGATATGATATATGTTCATCTAAATAGTATTTTTTTTTTTAATCTTATAACTTCCGTATAATTTTATTTGGTTTAAGGATTAGACAAGGTTTTATAAAATAAGAAATATAAGGATATTTTTATTTTGTCTCCACAATCTCACCATTGTCGTTACCACCGTTATAACCGTAACTTCAGTTTATTGACATCATCATTATCACTATTACTATTATCATCAATTAGTCTCCCACAATCTTCAGATTTAGCTGAGAAGAAATATATTTTAATTTAAATAAATATTTATTTATATATTAGTTGTTTATATAACTTTCCAAACTGAGAGGGTATATATAGTGCATGTTGTAGAAATACCTTGGAACATTTTTGTTAAAAGGTAAAGAACATATAAAGATGTGACTTACGCTTATCACTTAGATAAGATATCTTAGTAGTGATAAAGTAGAATTTAATTATTACTTTTAATTATCACTTCAATTAATAAAAATTTAAATAAAATTAATTTATGTTAAATTCAACTAATTAATTATCAGCTTAATTAATATTTTAGTTAAAAGAACAAATCTAATTAATTAATATAAATTAATTATTTTATTTTGCATTTCATGTGCATCTTTCCTATAGACTATAGTCATTATGCAACAATAGGCTACAAAGTTAGAGTGGAAATAGCCCATGTGCTTTCAGCTGCATCGATCGGGGCATGATATTGAATAAAAAATTTCAAAATGCAATGAATACTCTACATTAAATCATGAACAAATCTCTATATAAAAATCTTAATCTTGGTAGGAGCCTTCAAACTTAAAAGATCACATGTCATGTATAATTAGTATCCAGTGAGTACCTGTAAGTACCATACTGATTCATCTAACCCTCTTGGTATTTTGATACTGAAGCGCAGCACGTTTGTTTCTCAAATCCAATCGTGCATTCAAATCAAGCAGAAAAGAGTTATTTTGGAAAAAAAAAAATAGCATTGAGGTGTAATGGGAATAGGGCAAACGTCCTTTTGCAGTGAAAATACTCTCAAACAATCTAAAGATCAATCATGCTTCCTCATCTCATTTGAGAATTGATATCACTTGTTGAATAAAAAATGTATGACTAGGTTAAAAGTTATAATTGATGATAATGGTGTAACTTTATTTTCTTATAATATCTCAAAATTACATCAAGCATTAAAGATTTAATTATAGCCATTATAAGTATCATAGGCCGGAATGTTAAACTCATGAATTGTTTGGAAGACAATGAACAAATGAATCTAACATTTTCTACTTGTAGCTTGTGGGGGACTTTATTGAGTATTGACAAGAAACGAATATTTTGCTAGATTGAAGCCGTGTGATTTTTAAAACCTGGCCCCTGCCATCATTTTTCTTATGGCTGCATAGACTACGATTCTGCCCCCACCAGAATGAAAGTATTAAACTACGATTCTGTGAAAGCTCGTTAATAAGGCCCTACCAGAATATTTATTATTGAGGCCTCGCTTTCTCGTGCGGAAAAGCACGTTTCCTTTCTCGTGATGGATTATCTTACTCAACCTTTTTTTTTTTTCTTATCAAACAAATATTTACTTTTCAAACTAATAAAAGATATTGCTGGTAACCCCAAATATTTGATCTGTGCCCCCACCCAAGAGGTTTCCAATTTCTGAGTGGAGCTCGCAGCTTTGATTACTAATTTGACAATTAAGGAAGAATCATAATAGTAGAATTTTCTCAAATGACAAATGAGTAATATTACACAATTAAAAAAAAACAGAATTTTTTTACATAATTCAACTAAAGGATTGTTAAATGAAATTAAGTGATATGAACTATTCATATATTTAAAAATAAATAAACATACTAATTATTCTGTCAAAAATTTTGACAAAAAAATTCTGACTATACACTATTTTCCATGATAAATAGTCTGATTCTCAAACTGTTGCAAAAGTAGTAGAGATCAATGGAAAAGGTTGTATTAATTACCTGTGAGTTTTTGTTCATTATACTTATCCTTTTTGTAGTTCCTTTGGCCTTCTTTTTCTTCCCTTAATAGTTTTTGCATTGTGTTTGCTTTTGACTTTGTTGATGACAATCTATCCATCTTTCAACAGAATAATAATAATTAGTATGAAATATTATTTATAAAGAAAAGTACTGTATAAAATATTTGTATAATAATTTTAAATTTTAATCATTATCTATGTAAAGTTTTGTGCATTATTAATATTAACAAAAAGTTGTTATCATTGAAGTAATTAAATTATTCACTTGGAATACCAATTTTGACAATTCTGCAATGTTAATAAAAAAGTATTTTATTGAAGAGCTGCATAGCTCGTGTTTTCTCTTATATCTTTGTGTCTTCGTCAGAAGCTTCTCGCAGCCTTCGTTGTTCTGTGTCGGCGGCTGCAAAAACCATGAGCTCATTTTCATTTCTTCCCTCTTCAATCAACTGAAACCAACAATCTATTCAGCTAAAGGAAAATGAAAAGCAAAAAATGGTACAAATGATCGAAAAGAGGGGCAAACTTCACAACGATATTATCCATAAGAAAAAAAAATTAATTAGACATATTATATATATAATATATTGATGTATTTTTGAATAAACTAAAGAGGATAAGAAAAAGAAATAAAAGACATTAAGCTTTTATACATAATTACTTTCCATTTATGATCTAGTAATAAATTATTTTATATGTAATGGAGGATAAAAATAGTTATTTTCTCTGAACAACTCAAATGGATCGATGAGATATTTTAAAATAACACTTCATCGAGCTTATGACTTTAAGTATTTTCTTTTTTACAAAAAAAGGTAAGAAATAGTTTTCTCTTTTTCAAATAGGGAGCGCAGCGGTTAAAGTCTTAAGATTCTTCGAACTTTGTCTCATGACATCAAGTTTATCATGACAAAGATCAGCACCGACGCCATGGGAGCTATTAGCTCATGAGCACCACATGACTTAATTATTTTAATGAAAGTAATATGGATTAATAAAAGAATGATTCACTTCACTTTTCTTCTTGTTATAACTGCACCCTTTCAATTATTGTTGTCACTACCACAATCAAGTTAGTTGAAAAAATTATACCAAATGTAATCATGACCATTCTTGTCATTACCCAATTATATATCATCTTCAAGCCAGGCCTCATTACATAAAATATCATGGATGCATGCACTAGTTATCGTTGCCATTATCACTATCAATTATATAGTTTTCGTTAAATTTGACATCATGAAGGTAATAGTGCCTAATTATGCGTAATTTACTCTCACCAAAACCATACAAGATAGTCATTAAATGTGAGGGCTCATTTGGATAAACCTTTTAAAAAAAGTACTTTTTATACATATCTTATTTTATATTTTTTAAAAAAAATATTTTTATATTTGAATATAATATTTAAGAAATATTTTTAAATAATAAAAAAAAATTTAAGTTTGTATGAATACAAAGGAATAGAAACACTTTATTTATATCAAAATTACTGAAAAAGACATTTAAATGTAAGATATTATGAGTTATGATATATAAGATATGATATAATACTAGCATAATAGGGACGGTGAGGTTTTCAAGTATGTCATGGTAATAACGTCATGAAAAATAAGACGTAAAGTAATAAAAACATATCTAATTATGTACTCAAAGCTTTAACAACATGTTGCTGATATTGTTCTATTTTATTTTCTCTAAGTGATATAGTCATTGAGATCAGAATTTGATTTAAAATATTAAGGCACAATGACTTAAAGTTACGTTGTTTAAAATATAATTCATAAAATTATCTAAAAAAATTTATGTGAATAGGGTTTACAACGAGGACAAAAAAAAGAAATGAAATGTAATTTTTAATAAAGGTAAAGGATATTCTTGTCATACAATTATATTAAAAATTACTTCTCTTTTTACTTTTTTAAAAAGTTAGGAATCATTAGCTTATAACAAAAATTAAATTTTTTTAACTTTTATTTTTTAAAAAGTTATATCCAAACACACTTCAAAATATGTTGAAAGTATTTTTTTAAAAAAAATATGTTTAAAAAAAAAGTATATCCAAACAAACTCATATTCCAAAAGCAGTCTGCCAGGCTCACTATCACTAATATTATCACAATCAAAATTAGCTAGTTGAATGAAATATCCAAGCTGCAATGGTATTTCATACTTATTCCAGTGATCATCATTGTTTAGTATAAGAGCATGTTTGGAATCATAAATTTTAAGAATTGATTTGATTTATAAATTTTTTATTTTATTTAGAAGGTTATAAAATAAAAATTGATTTAATTTTAAACATGAAAATAATTTTTAAATCAAATTAAATCACTTCAACTTAAATCAAATCAAATCAATTATATTTTTTAATAATTCTAAACACAGTGTAAATTTAATCCCCAGCAAGCATTATTTAGCATAAATTTATAGATGATATTTTTTAAAGAGAAAAAATATGTCCCTAAATTTGTTTCCGAAAGTTTTACATATATCTATTTTAATCATTTTGTGACAAGTTCCATTGCCCCATAGACAAAAAGCTATCCGTTTCGAAAGTTTTAAATTCTCTCAGATTTTCTTGTAATTCTTGTCACTGCCATTCTTTACCACAAATCATGTTATGAGATATCGTTGGCTTCATTCCTATTGTCATCAACATAATCACTGACAAGAAAAACTAATCCTTGCTGCAATTTGATTTATTTTCGTTCATATGTATGTTGCCATTACTAGTTTGAAAACTTGTTAGACTTAACTTGCAATAATACTTTTCGATCTCATTATTATCCCTATCGCAGTTAATAATCACACTTCATTAAATTCTTTTTATCATTATTGCCTTCATTAGTTGCATCAGCATAGTCAAACAAAAATATAACAAAATTTAGCTATAATATCAAAAGTTAAATTCTGTTGATGGACACTTTGCGAAGAGGGACAAAATAAATGAATAAGACCAATAAACCTTCCTTTGTAGCAAAATGAGGGGGTTGAAACAAGTACACAAACCCACTCTTTATTTCTTTCTTTTTTTGAAAACCGGTTCAACCAATCAATTTGGTCCCCAGAACCATTGTATAACTAAACTTGCATTAGCCTGCTAAATCAGACATAAACCGGTCAACCCATGAGAACCGACACGATTTGGCAGGCCAGAGCAGGTCAGCATTTGAAATCTCTATTCTGAAACATAAAATGCCAAAGTTGGGATTCAAACTCACATTCCAACGTAGGCAAACATGTAAGCTTGCCATTGAACCAACAAAAATTCCTAACCATGCTTGTCTCTTTTTTTGATATACACTAAAACAATGAGATTTATCAGAAATTGAGTAATCAGCTGAACTACTGTTACCCTTTAAATGTTAACTTCATATTATATCTTATATATTTATATTGAACTTTGTTTTCATTTTTCAAACAATATATATGTGTACACTTGAATTAAAAATTAAGCAAATTATTAGTCTTAAAAAATTTATATGTTCCAGTATTTTATCTAATTTTTAAAAATATTTTAACATATTAAATATAAATAAATATATTTAGTGTAAAATATATTTATTAAGAGATTATAATTTTAAGTGATATATATATATATATTAAATTTTTAATATATATAAATATAAATATATATGTAATTATATATCGATTTGATCACAGTTCAATTATGATAAAACTATTGAACCGTGAATAAGTCTCTTTACTGGTTTAGTTACTAGTCTAGTTTTCCGAATCTTATATAATTTATAATATTTATTTATAAGTATGGATTCCTTTTTTAAAAAAAATAAGTGTAAGGTACAAGGCATGTTTGATTAATAACCCAGAAGCCATGTTTGATTAAGGCTCATCACTATGGCAAGCTATTTATATTCCAAAGGGCAAATAAAATTTTCATTAAAAAGATGGCTGAGTCATTTCCTACTGGATTTGGTTACTATGCTTAGGAAGAAATGTTGATTGGATAGAGGAGAACCCAATGCAAACACGTGGGACAGTTGAACTATATTTATTTACCAAAACTTCCGTGTAATCCTAATTGTCTTTTTTCTTCCCTTAATCTTGATAGCGTGTGTATATTAATTGCACGGTTAAGTCCTTTAGTACAGCTATCACTGTATGAAAAAAGTTTTATACTATAATTATATTTGTAATTTGTTAATTTTTTTTTTTTTACTTATGGTATAGAATTAGATAGTTCACCTCATATTTTTTACGTGCTAATGAGTTGCAGCTCACGTGATGGACTGGCTCGATGATAGTGGGTTCCAACTATCACTTTGTCCCTTTTTTTTTCCAACCAAATAAAATTAAATTTTGATATTGTGATCACTGTCTTTAAAAAAAATTACATATTGCTCTAAATTATATAATTAGGATGAAAGTCATTAGATGTAACTAGGTTGGCGTATTTAAAGTAACAACTTAGTAACAAATATGAATTTCCTCTAAATAGAATGGGTATTCATATATAAATTCTATGTGTATTTATGAGTAGATATTGGTGAGTAAGATTTACCTTTTAGGTGAGTAAGACTTATCATTTTGACTAGATGTAGATGCAAATTGGCCTCGGCACTATTTGATTGCTAAGCTAAATGAAATGACACTCATAATTTAATCTGTGTTTTTTTTTTATAATAACAAATTGAGGGGATTGGAAGTTTTCCTATTTTAAGATTAAAATATATCAAAAGTCTTAACGAAAATTTTAATAATATTTATAAATTATCTATTAATAAAATATCAACAATAGAAATTGAACCAAATAACTTTAGGTCGGTTAATTCAAAAAAAAAAAAAGCTTTAGATCGTCACAACTCAATTATGCCAATTGAGTTTAGCCTAATTGGCTATTGACTGATCATTTAATATATTTATATATGTTAAAGATTAGGTAAACTTTAACAACTATTGCATCAACATATTTAGTATAGATGACAGTTTTTGAATTATTAAATTCTGCCAAATTTTCTTTATGAAATTTATCTTTTGCCTATTGATTTAAAATTTACCATATTAGCATTTGTACTACTACTAGTGCAATTACATATGTGACTAAAGCTAAGAAAGAGATTGACATAAATAACATATGAATATATAGTAGACCTGCATCAAGAATTAAAATATTATTAGTTAATGAATTAATATTTCACATGTTATAACTTCTACTGTAATATATTTTATGTCCATGATTTACTATTTTGTTCATTTTTTCATCTCCCATTTTCCAAGACTGTAAAGAAAATTGGGTGGCAAAGAAAATTTTTATAAATATGTAATATAATATAACATGAGGCTAGAGTTGCATTGACAAACAGAAGGCTACTGACAGTTACATTTTAGAAGAAAAAAAAAGGACAATGGTAAAAGAAAAAAGATAATAAACAACCTATTCCTTTTCTATGTATGTCAAGTAGAGCCGTGGAGTCAACTCTTTGCAGCCTATTCTGATCTTGTTGACCAAAAGCAAAAACACTGCTCCAAAACATGCAAGAATTTCTCAAACTAGAGAAGATATGTGACACCCCCTTCACCTCATTGGCCTGCAACTTTCTCAAAGAGTCCCAGTCTATTATCAGCAAGCCTTGACTTGTACGCAGCATTCTTGTATTCCCTCCATGTGAACTCTTTGTACAAACTCTCTTCTCCTTTTGACATGAGTGAGGGCAAAGGTGCTATCTTTTCACTCAGGGGTGGTCCTCCGAAGTAGATCATTGACGCCCTTGACTTGGCTGTGTCAGCAAGAACCCTGTGCTTTACACTTGTAAACCTTCCATTGGTCATCACCTGCAACGGTTTCAGCACACACACACAGGTTGAAAGTTTTGATCAGGAAAATCAAAAGAGAACAGAAAGATTGGTCCAAGGAATCTTTTTCTCTTTTCTCAACCATGGATAATAAGTATCTTTTTGTGACATATAGGCACACCCACGGACGCAGAGAGAGACACAGAGAGAGAGAGAGAGAGAATGGAAGAAAAAAAAATACCCCAGAAATTAATCACAGGCAGATTATCAGGAAGAATATTGACTTTTGATTGATAGAAACAATTTTGTATTTTGATTCTTCAAAACAAGAAAAGAAAAATGAAATGTTTTCTTGTGAATTGATATTTTGAATGTACCTGCAGGGAGTCACCAACGTTGATGAAAAAGGAAGTGTGGTCTGGTGGGATTGAAACCCAAGTCCCATCTCTCAGACAGATTTGCAGGCCTGATGTGTTGTTGGATCTCAGGACAGAAATTATCTGTGGGTCTGTGTGCTCCCCAAACCCTATCAAATTCTTTCCACTCAATGCTTGAAGCTCTGGGCATGGCGGGTAGTGGTTGAGTCTGAGGCAAGAATCGCTTCTCTCGTCCCTCAGCATCCTGCTGAACACATTCCTCGGTCCAATCCCCAATCCATCGGCCATCAATTCCAACACTTCATAGCACAACTTCTTCACTGCCCAAATATAATCCTCCACTGCAGAGCTGCAGAGTTTTTAAACCACATCAGAAAATGTCAGAAAGTTCTCTGCTTTGTTGAAGTGAAATGAACACAAGAACAGTGAAGAAAACAGGGGACTCTGTTTTTTTGAAACTTTTACCGGAAAATTTCTGGGTTTTCCTCGAGGATGAAGAGTGACTTGGAAGAGATGACATCGGGGTTGATGTTGAGGAGGAGATACTCGATCCAACCCACATCACCGTTGGTGCCAATCCTCTTGCTGCCATACCCAAAAGGGTCAGGGGGACCTGCCCTGTCTTTCTGGGACTGGGGCTGCCCGAAGAACTTGAGGGCTTCGTTTTCCAAATTGGTCATGAGCTCCAATGGGACGCCATGGTTGACGAGCTTGAAGAAGCCAAACTCTTCGCAGGCCTTGACTATGAGTGTTTTGGCCTGAGGGTCCGAGAGGTCAACCACTGGAATCCCTGTGACCAAGCTGGTGGGCTTGCATGTCTTGGTGAGAAAAAACTGGTCTAATGCTGGCTGGGACAGAACAACCATGGTTGTACTTGTACTTGTGCCTGAAACAACAAGAAGGAAGAGACAGAGAAGAAGAAGAGTGAGAGAGAAAGAGAGAGAGAGAGAGAGGGGTAAGCTTGTTGGGATGAAGGTGGGTGTTTTAAATGGAGAAAATGGGTGAGAATTGCTAATGCATGGAGGGGGGGAGGGGAGAGGTGTTACGAACTATAAAGAGGAGCCATCTGGCTCTGATTGCAACTCTCCTTGGCATTTATACCATCGAGAGAGAGGGAGAGAGAGGGATTTTTCATCATTTTTTTTATTTATTTTATTAGATTTGGTTTAGTTCTTTTTTTTATATGTGCTATTCTAAAAGCAACTTCTTCGAATAAATATTTTTTTATATATATATATATGTTTTTCTTTTCTCTATATAATAATATTTAAGACAAATAAATAAAAATAATATCAAACTTGATATTATGTATTTATTTGTTTTGTATTCATTTATATGAAATAAAAAAAGATATTTATTTCAAAAATATATAAGAATTTCTCATTTATGAATTGAGACTATTTCTTCCTAATGGATAACTTTCCTTCATTCTTAATACGAACAATGATATTTGTACAAATATATATACATATCTATATATATAGATTCTACTATGAAGTGTTAATATAATAAAAGTGAACTACATCTCTAAGTATAAGAATTGTGGTTCAATTTTTAAGAATTATATCTCATAAGGAGAATTATATTATTATCCCTCTTGATTTAAAAATTTTAATTTATTTAGTGATTCAAATGGGTCGAACCCTGTAAAATACTCCTGATTTATATCAAAAATATATATAGATATCCACCAGAGGTTGAGACTCTTACGCTCAAAGAATGTGAAGATATTCTAAAAAACCAATATATATATATATATATATGCACACACTCTGTTTTACTTCAATGCGGTTTTGGAAGATGGTGGAAGAAGCAATAGGGTAAGAGTCGTAGAAACTAAAAAGTAGAAACCATTATATTGCGTAACTGTCTATAATTAAGACGTGTATTTTGCATATATTGACTAAGTTATGATGTGTTTAATCTAATCCTCACTTTGCAAGAAAATGCAGTCACTTTAATGTGTTTAATCTAATCCTCAGTTTGGCTTCCCAGAGATGGTGAGGTGTGATATTTTATGCGGAGAAACAGTCAAATAAATAGCCAATTCAAGAAGATTCCTTGGACCTCCTTTCCATGCCTTCTAGATGGGGAAGTCCAATTTGAATTGCATATCGGAAACGCCATATGCCTCTTTCGTTGATGGACTAATAATAATATCTCCTATTGCAAAATCACTTCCCCCCCCCCCCTCCCCGGTGGGCCCAAAAAAACTCATCTTACATCATAAGCGTTTTCATTTATTTTTCCTTTTCTTCTTTCAATATTGTGATAAAGAGAGTTTCTTTCTTTTCTGTTTCTAATTATTCGTTTTATTTCCCCCCCTTCCCCAAAAAAAATGTCTTGTTGGCCCTTTTTTTTTAAAATCTAGATATTTGTGAAAAATTATATTGACAAATTACTTATAATATTTGTTAAAGATTTATATAATTTATTAAAAACATGAGTTTGAATGTTACTTGTAAATACAATTTTTTTGTACAATATAAAAGAACATTAACTTATTTAATGAATATTATAAATACATCTTTTACAAATATGTACAATAAAATAACCCATATTTGTTTCACATTGCAGATTTGCAGGTTTTGTTGAGAATTGTAATCTGATCGCTCTGTTCTGATTATTTTGAGCACAATTCATCTGACCTGACATACATGCCAAATACTTTTTGGTTCCTTTTTATTTATCATTTAATGTTATTACAAAAAAATTAAAAAAAATTAAATAGCGTCATTTATAAAAATAATTGTACTTCATTAATATTAATAATAAAATTAAAAAATAATTAATATTTTTTTAATATTCTAAAGCAATAAATAAAACGAAACACAAACTTTTTTCCAAAACGACGTATAATAAGGAATGGAAGGAGTACTACATTTCTCTACTCATGCATGTCTTTGGATTTTTTTTAGAAAAGAGAATCACATATTTGGTAATAAAATAGTAGTTTTATTATTTTTCGGTGAAACTCAAGCTGTCACTGAGTCAGAGATGAGAAAATTTATTATCATTGATAATTGGAACTCCACTATTCTAATAATAGAAACCTTGTATTAAAAGAAAAATAAATGAGCCACGTTTCAGTTTTCATCGATCAAATAATTTTAGATTTGGATAATTTTTTTTTAAATGGGTGTGCTTTTATCATTCAAAAATTATTGGTAGAGGATACAAAATTTTGTGAATACGAGAATTTATATTATGACATTCTTTTTATTAGAAGTCCTTATATCTTCCACATTCCACGTAGGACGTTTGTATTAAATTGTAAAAACTTGATGTAATGTCAAAAGGATCAATCTTATATTTTTGGTGACAAAATTTAGGAAGTGAATAGGTTGTTTATTTAAAAAGATTATTTTAAAATAATTAATTTATGTAGATATCAAATATAATTATAGAGATATTTTTTTAAAAAAAATTATCAAGCACTACTTGTTAAAATTAATTTTCATAATATTTTTTGCAATGATTTTTGTAAAAAAATATTAAATTTTATCCCAAAATCAAATTTATTTATTACAAACATAATTCCTGAATCACTTTCATTAAAAATGATTAATTAATTTTAAAAATTTTAACCAAACAATCATAATTATTGTAGTAGGAATTAATATAGAACTTCAAAAATTAATTTAAAAAAAATTCATAACCTAAAAGAAAGAGTCAAGAATAGTTAACTTTCATTCAAGTAAATGAACTACAATCCCACTCATAAGGTATTGGCATAGTAAACATGAGTTATATTTTTAAATATGAGAATTGTGATTCGATTTGTGAGAATCGTATTATTATCACTCTTGATTTGGGGTGATTAGTCTTATAGGATAGTTTAAATGAGTTAAATTCAATGAGAATACTCTTAATTAACACCTAAAAAAAAAACTGCAATAATAAATTTGAAGAAACTTTCATAGTAGGTTAGGAGGAAAATTAAAGGATTTAATTTTAATTTAATATCTGTGTAAAGTTTTTTATACATTATTATCTAATTACATATTACTAAGTATATAACTTTTTGTATAATTTTTATCTTAATCAAATTTTTGTAATGATTTAATAACTTATAATTAGATAATAATGTAAAAAATTTTATATGACAGTAAATCAAAATCAAACTAAAAAATAAAAGAGAAATGTTATATGCCCATGTTCATCTTTTCATATTCGTCACATCTATTACTTATTATCATTTTCTTTTTTCCTTTAACATCATTGGTTGAAATAAGCAAATATGGAAATATAAGAAAATTGCATAATGTGCAAGTACAAGTGCAAGAATATATCATTTCTGAAGATAAAACAAAGTGGGTACGGTGAAGAATCTTTATCGGTGATTGTGTTGTCTAAGATTTGAATGTGACTCTGAAAATATAAGGTTGCTGTCACAATGATGCCCTAATAACATGTGGATTTAATTGCAGCCTCTGAATGTTGGGGGATACAGTACTACTAGTATAGGGCAAGGGTGGGGGAAAGGGTGGGGCATTTCCAAGCGTCAACAAATAAAGCAAGTGCCAAGGTAAACTTAGCCCCCCCAAAAAGTTTTTTTTAAACTAGGCCATCATATATTAGGTCAATTCTTACAGCCAAAAAATATATATATATTAGGTCAATTCTACAATAGATGTGATGTATTAATATACAATCATAAATGGAAATACTTTTTAAGACAATTTTATGATATCTGTCAATAATCTAACAACGTAACTCTTCCAATCTTTATTAGAAAAAGAAAATCCATAATCTAACCATTTACACAATTTTTACAAGAGTATTCTTATTCATTCAATTTTTTATGTCATTAAATTTATTTTTTTTATATTTATCTAAGGTTGCTTTTTTTTTCTATATATATATATATAGAGAGAGAGAGAGAGAGAGAATTCAGAATGTGTATAAACGAATTTTGAATTGGGTAGAATATTGGGGATTTAATTTGAAAATCTTGTTTTTTCTTCTTGTTATGTTATGGAAAAAATAAAAAAGATAATGCTGAACACATTAAGGGTTTGGTTAATGATTAAAAAGGAAAGACAAAGATAATAATTGTTTTCATAATAGAAAAAAATTGCCGAAACTTGAATTCGGTAATAAATTAGAAAAGATGCTATATTTGGGATGTCATAGTCTAAGTTAGGAACGTAGCCATTTGGAGAAAGGAAGGAGGCTTAATAATTTACATCGCAATTTGCAAATGGCTAATTTTATATATCAATCTAATGTGATGTAGACGTCCATAATAAGTGTATGTTTCTATCACAACCCCATTATTAATAGTGCTCACCCCCCCCCCCCCCCCGCTCTCTCTCTCTTAGATATTCATGCGAGTTTGTGTTCCATTAAATATGATTGATTGCAATTGACATTGATAGTCCTAAGGCAAAATTGCTACGTACGGTTCCTATTTTTTTAGGGTAATAATATTTTTAATATGTTATTAACTATTTATTAATTGTTAATTCTCATGATAAATGTATTAAATTTATAAAATATAAAAAAATAATTAATAAATGTTATAAAAAATTTAGATAATTAGAAATTTTTTACAATGTTTTTTAAAATGAGCTAACATGCTATTGAGTTTTGAAAAAATGAATAGTCCCCACCACTAATACAACTTCATTCTTATTATCCTATTTGAGTGCACAACAGTAGATGTTAGAATATGTTACGACTTAAATCTATGAAGAATTCATATCTTAAAAGATTAATTTATTAGGTAAAAGTATTTTATAACTTAAATAGTATATTAAATCTCTTATATAGGACATAACAAAATATCTCTGTATAGGAATCCCTTTAACCTATTTGCCAACTTATGTTGCTACTTGTATACTATTTATGAGAGTAAATGAAAATATGTCATTTATATATTGCATATTGTATGAATAATTTTTTTTTTATAAACAATTGGTGAATTCATAAACTCAAAAGAATAATAAAATTAATAATTTGTTTATTAATTATTTAGGCCAACATCAATTGATAATTACTGCATACGTATAAAATATTAAATTTGTAAAAATCTTATAATTATTAAAATATCTATAATTTGTATTCAAGTTTATGTGAAATTTTAATTTTCTTAATTTTGTATTTATATAATTTCCAACGAATTTGCTTGTGGCCAATTCGGTAATATTCTTTTATAACAAACTAAGTTTAAGACTTAATTTGAAGATAGAGAGGATAAAGACCAAAAAACAAACAAATTAAATAGCATGATTAAGATATTACCAAAAAAAAAAAAACAAATAGCATGATTAAGATTTGATCCCAAAATCAAATATTTACCAAAAAATATTTAGTGTAATTTGAGATAAGATTATGGCTTACGGTAATTCAATTCATCATATTAGTCAAAAGCAGTATTGAGGCTAAGGAATTTAAAAAATCTCGCATTTTAGTTCCAAGAAAATCTTAGCAAATAAGACACAAGCAAGTATGCAAGCCAATTTTATTCGGTTTTAGTAATTACATTATCAAAAGTTGGGAAAAGAAAATGAGATTATTAAGTGGTTAATTAAATTTATAAGTGACTAACGATGAATTATTCTTTAAACAATATTAAGCAATTGATAAATAATTAATTATTTTCAAATTAGAAAATAAATTTATCAATATTTTTTGTAATTTTCTGAAATAAAATTCAAAATTATACAGTATGTGATATAGTTTGATGTGATATATGAAATAGTTTCCTTTTATTCCTATTGTATATGATATATATTGAGAATACAAATTAAAAGAATAATTAATTTTCATTTTTGTTTTATTTCGTAAAAGAAGTTTCATAAACTAAAAGTTGCATTTTTATCTACGAAATTTCTTACAACACAAAAAAATAATCTTTCTCTCATAAACCTCACTGGCTCACTGTATATCAATGGATTTTGAATTTAATATATCACAACTATATTAATTGTTCGTAGTACTCGATCAATACCATATATCGCTGACCTTTCAAAGAACTAACTTCTAATAAATAACTCGACGAAATGTCTGATTCATGAAGACAAATAGGTTGAAACAAAGATTAGTTTTTCTGAATTATACAACAAAGATCTTCGGATATACATTCACTATAGACGAGATAATTCATGGAGTTTGACGAAAATTTGTTGTTAAGTGTCAAAGCTAATTCTTCTAAAAAATTTTATATATCTCTAACAATAAGCCAAGTATCTTGTGTGTCAGCATTCATCAACTTCTTTTCATTGGTAGAGACGTTGTTCCTAATCTCCAAAATCGCTTACAAAAAGTAGCTCCATGATAATATAATTCAGAATTCAGCAAACTTGTTGGCAGTGATCTGTTAGAAATATGAGTTTGTCATTCTGACACATATACCTAAGTTGTGGCACTTATTTTGCAGGGCTCTTATATCCTCTAAATTCTTAATTATACTTGTAAGTTTGATACTTTATATTGACCTAAAACCTTAAGTAATTAAATATATAAGTCATTCTACTTATATGATCATCGTTTAGTCTATTCCTTTTTAATATGATTTCTTCGCTCACATTTAAATTACAAATTTGACTCCACAAATTTTGCTGTTTAAAGTTTATATAGAAGATATAATATCTAGTGTTGGGAGGAGGAGAGTATACAAAAGTACACACAAAATTGTCTGCTAAATTAAAGTTTAACTCCAGGATCATGCAATATTAAAAAGAATCTAGTGCTACTTAAACTGTGACCCTTGGACAATTACGCCTTCATAAATCCAGATAAATTAAAACTCAAGAGTTTAAAAATAGTTTTTGATATAAATTTAATTTTAATCGATAGTGTGTTCCCTTGAAATCACAAATTTGGTGACTCCGGATATTGTGTAAGAAAACATTACTAATATTATATTTCGACAAACCCTACATATATAATGGTACGTGTTTTTCATTGATCCTAAATTCCTAATTCCTAAGTTTAATTCGGCTCCTCGTTGTGATTAAAGACATCATATCGTTATTTCCGGTCAATCATAGTTAGTTTAATTAGTATGATCATACTGACATCAATTTAAAAGTTTTATATTCAATTTCTGTTACCAATTACCGTAAGCTTTTTTTAAAAATTGTGACATGTCTTAACTTTAGAATAATAGTTCCCTGACTTTTTTCAAACAAAAGCAAAATAATCCTATTCATTAATAATAGAAAACCATCACATCATTTGCTAGCAAACAAACTATTAAAGGCTTAAAGACATATTCAGAGCCTAAGAGGCTAAAAAGCTTTGAAAGGTTTGCTGCAGGCCATTTGTTTAAGTGATATTTTGGTACTTGTCCATTTGGCATACACAAGACAAGCAAATGGAAATGAATGAAGATTTTGCTTGGTCAAAGAAACCAAGGTGACCCTTGGGAGTGAACATCCTCTTAAAAGATTGCCTGAAACCAAATGCTTATGGACTAAAGCTTAATGAAAATAGGAGTCGCTTTCTTAATCCCTTTTTATTTTTCTTGAATTAATGACAACGATACTCCTTAGTTCATCTTTGAATTATACACTGTTTCTTGCCCGTTTGAACAGCATAATTATTTTGCCTATTAGGATTTAGATTGAGACCGTTCAAAGTTTGAACCATAACAGTCAAAGCTTTTGATGTAACTTCAGAAATGGTACCACCACATTAGCCCACAATTCCACTTTTGGTGCGTAATTATCTGGAATGCATTTTTGTGTTAAATGATCTTATAATGTTGTTCCTTCAGTCAGCATTAAGTAACCTTGGTTATAATTTTAAATTGTGATTACGGTCGCAGTTATAGTTATACTGTAATCTTAAAAATCATATATAATTATGAAAAAAAATATATTTAATACAGTTCCAATTGTGATTGTGTTATATTTATAGAGACTCTTACAACTATAATATTACGACTACAATTATAGTTTCAAACTATATTTTAAAATATTAATATTACGACTACAATTACAATTTCAAATTATATTTTAAAACACTAATATGTATTGGCCTGGAAAATATTAATTACCAGTTAGCAGGCTCGTGGAGAATGGGCACCAATGCCTTCCTATACACGCAAACTAATCAGTGTTTTAATTTATTTATCTTTCTCTCTGTTTCTGACAAGAATGTAATTCTTACTAAATTGTAGTTCTTTTTTCATATGAACAAATTATTGTTTTAATTATAACATTAGATCGTACTTGTGCCTTGAGAATATAAAAAATGAATTAAATTATTCAAAAAATTATAAATAAAATATAGGTGTGTATGTGTGATCAGAAATCGGTATAAAATAAAAATTAATAAATTTCAAAGATTTATATCGTTATAGAAAGAAGGAAAAACGAAAAGGAACAGACATGGCACATCCTAGTCACTCAGGCTGAGGCACTATATATGCAGAGTTACAAGAAATGGCCACGAGATCATATACTCGATGTCTAATTGAAAAGTTCATTGATTAGTGGCAGTGCAGGAGCACCGTGTTCCTCAGTCCTCACGTACTCTAGCTAGCTAGTTCTGCAAGCTTTGTACCTAACACTGCATTAAATTCTGAGATTGCAAACCTCCCGAAAATATTCACTGCCATTATTGTTGCCCAAGGTCAACCAATGGCTATCTGCATTTCAGTGTCACCTTTATTTGAATTAAAGTTTATAAATTTAATTTTAGATGTATTTAATTTTATAAATTTAATTTTAATTAAAAATAAATTTAAATAAAATAATTTATATTTAATAAAAATTATGTTAAATTTAAAAATAAAAAATAATTATTTTAAATTAAATAAATTTTTAAAAATAAAATTATGTTTAAAAAATAATATCATAAAATGTTTGTTGAGAATTTATAGGCACAGAAGAACGTAAAAAAAATAAATTTAAAAAAATAATGCACCTACTTAATTATTTGGTGTCGTCTCTAAATAAATTTTATGTTAATAAAAAAAATACTTGTGATGTTACCAAAAACAAAAAAACTTGTGACAGAAAATATTATCCAAGTAATTATTCGAAGAACGAGAGACAATTGCCCAACAACATGTACCGTCTTATCAAAAATCTCTATTGAGCCGTTTGAATACATTTTTTTTTTAAAAAGTATTTTTTTAAGAAAAATATTTGAACACATTTTAAAATGTAGTTGGATGTAATTTTTAAAAAAATAAAATTAAAAAAAGTTAATTTATTTTTTTTTAAAAGTTAATGATCTTTAATTTTTAAAAAAAATAAAAAAAATAATTTTTATGACAAATATATATTTTATCTTTATTAAAAATTATATTTTATATTTTTTTTTTATAAATTTTATTCACATAAATTTCTCTAAATAATTATGTAGATTATATTTTAAATAACGTAAATTTAAATTATTATATTATAATATATTAAATTAAATTCTAATATTAATGACTATATTACTTAGAGAAAATAAAATAGAACAATATCAGCAACATGTCATTAAGCCTTTTGATACACAATTATGCATGTTCTTATTATCTTACATCTTATTTTTCATGACATTGTTACCATGATATACTTAAAAATTTCATTATCCCTATTATGCTAATCTATTTAATCATATTTTACATATCATAATTTATCATATTTTACATTTAGATATTTTTTTTAATAATTTTAATATAAATAAAGTATTTTTATTTTTTAATCTAAATAAATTTAAAAGTCTTTTTATTATTAAAAAATATTTCTTAAATATTATATTTAAATATAAAATTATTTTTTAAAAAAAAATTACTAAAATAAAATATATAAAAAAAATATTTTTTTAAAAACTTATCCGAGCCCATTACGTCCCAGACTCCCAATGATTTTACTCAGTCTCGGCGTATTTCAATCGCAAGTTGAGAGCAGCAGCAAACCCCAAAATTTGGAATTTGTTCCTATCTCTACCATGCGCATCATGATCAAGGGTCAGCTGCAGCTTCATATAGTAACCTATTACTATCATTTGTATATATATATACTAGCCTATTTATGTGAAACTTATGGATATTTTTATTTTTTATCGTTAATATTTTTTATTATATGTATTTTTTATGAGAGAGAGTTAATAACTTGATAAAAGCACACACACAAAAAATAATTTCTTAAAAACAATAGTCATCTAGAATTAGAATAAAAATTATTTAAGTCAAGTGTCAAAGAGTAATTATTTAAGTGTAAAAAATTAAGTAAAAAAATTAACAATGAATTAAAATGTAAAACTTTCGTGTAATATTAAAAACAGTGTCATTAATAATATATATAATAAATAATAGAGGTATATAAACACACAGAACAAAGCTTGTCTAGTTTTAATAACGTAAAGGTCCCCAGTCCCCAAGTGATCCCTTGACCAACTGGCCAGGATCCACTAGGCAGACAAAGTAAAGAGTGCAGTTAGAGGTGTAGCCAGACCGGAAAATGAATATATTAGTGGCGTTTGCAAACCCATCCATTGGACTCACTGATAGTGAAACTGAAATAGACTTCTCTCTCTTCTGTCTGCCTGTTAAAGTCTTAGATGTGTACGTTTGAGTGTCTCACAGCTAACAGCTTCTTATCTCTTTGGTTACTGAGCCGTCCATATGGTCCATGCATATATTCTGAATTCCAATTCTGATGTTTACCCCTTCAGAAAATAGATTGAATCATGCATTTTTATGTAAGTTGTAGTTTTATATGATTTTTAATAAGAGGAAAGATCATATAATTATAATAAAGATTTTAAAATTTTATGATTTTTATACATGTCATTAAATGAAAGAAGATAATAAGAATAATTATTTATCTTGATTCATAATTAAGATCTTGAGTATAAAAAGAATATTGATGTCTTTAAGAATCACCAAAAAAAAATTATGTATTTATCTTTTAGTCTTCTTTTCTTTTATATTGTTCTTGAACAATAGAGATAAGAACGTAAAACTCTTATAAGTAGAGATAGAACCAGTTTTAAATAGGATAACTCCATTTTTTTTAAACCCACTATCATCAAGTAGGCAATCAGTTATTTATTAAAAAACTACTTCTCATATTAATCAATCAGAATTTAGCTCTTTATTTAATACATTTATTTAAAATTAATTAAAATATATAACTTAAGTCACATAATATTTTATAATATCTTACATTCTCCCACTTAACTCATATGATACTATCTCACTCATGGCTCAATAAATATGTCAAACATAATGCGCATAATAAAGCTAATTCTTCTGTATATTGATTACATCATTTGTCATAAATAAGAATAAAAATTACTAAGAGTCATGGTAGTTGTATATCACTTAATCGACATAGTCCCTTTCATGTACTACATTATTAATATTGTCCTTATCATGACTTGTAAACGAGAAGTATATAATTGGTCCATCAATAATGTATTCATTAAAGACATATCCTGTTATCATTATTCTATATCAATTATGTATACAAAACATAGAAAATACGAAAATCAGAAACATATCCATTAATGAGCTCAGAGTGTCAAATACATAAAATACCAATATTAACATTCAATGTTACTTACTAACAATAATGCTCATACTTTCAACATGTCTAGTAAATGTCTTGGGCGGTAACTCCTTGGTCAAGGATCAGCTATCATAAGATTGATGCTAACATGCTCAATTAATACTCTATATTTCTGAACTTCTTCTTTAACGACAAAGTATTTCAATTTCATATACTTATCACCCTTGGAATACTTGTCGTTCTTAGAAAAGAAAACAGTTGCGAAATTATCATAGTAAATTTTTAACAACTTGACAATATTGTCGACTACCCCAAGTCCTAAAATAAAGTTCCACAACTAATTAGTCAGAATCATGGCCTCAAAGTATGTCATAAATTTAACTTTCACGGTGAATGCACAATTACTAACTGCTTCATACTCTTTCACGAGATTTCTTTTTTGGCTAAAAGATACACATACCTAAATGTGAACTTTATAGTATCCATACAGTCAGTCAAGTCTGAATTTGAATATCTAACCACCTCAAACTCCCAACAACATATACATAAGGTATTCCTTCCATCTGTTTCTATTTCAAATCATTCTTTGGACACTACATGAGACAAAACTTGTTTCCTTTCTGAATTGGAACGGGAGATGCTGAACGTTTATCTATTATGAATCTCTCTAAGACTTTGTTAACATATGCTTTTTAAGACAAATTAAACAATCCTTGTAGTCTATTTCGGAATATTTTGACTTCGATCACATAGTTTGCCTCTTCAATATTTCATCCCAAAGTTCTTAGAAAGAAAATTCTTAGTCTCATGTAATAGACTAATATTATTAGTTGCAAGCAAGATATCATCAACATACAGAATCATAAAAATAAACTTACTCCTACTGATTTTCAGATATATACATCAGTTAACAATATTTTCTTTAAATCCAAAGAACATAATAGTATCATTGAACTTGAGGTATCACTGCCGGGAGGTTTGCTTAAGTCCGTATATTGATTTCTTAAGTTTACACACTATGTGTTCTTTCTCCTTCAACTGAAATCCCGATTGGTTGATCCATGTAAACATCTTCCTCTAAATTTTCATTTAAAAAAAGCAGTTTTTACATCCCTTTGATGCAGCTCCAAATCATAATGGACTACCAATGCCATGAAAACTCTGAAAGAATCTTTCTTGGAAACTAGTAAAAATATCTCCTTATAGTTAATGTCATCCTTCTGAGTAAAACCTTTGGCAACAAGTCTAGCCTTATAATGTTCAAAGTTGCCATGAGAGTCACATTTGGTCTTAAAAACTCATTTACACCCAATTCTCTTGCAACCTTAAGACAATTCCACAAGGTCCCAAATACCATTATGTTCCATAGATTTTAGCTCTTCTTTCATGGCATCCAACTATTTATCAGCATTATCACAATTAATGGCATGTGACAAGGAAACTGGATCATCATTATTGATACCTAAGTTAACTTCTAACTTTTGTAGATATACAACATAGTCATTCGAAATAGCAAGTCTCTTTTCCCTTTAGGATCTTCTTAATATTATTTCCTGTGGTTCTTTTACTAAAGGTTCATCTTGAATTTAGAGAGCATTTGTTCATTGCTCTTCTTGATTATTATGCGATTCAATAACATGAGGAACAACAACTTTAGAAGCAGAAGCACAAGTCAAAGGAATTTATACATCTAACTTCCTTAACCTCTACATTTTGTGAAGGTTCACTCCGACTGGTTTCACCATTCTCAATGAACCTGTCATTTTCAGTTTTAACAATTTTTGTACTATGGTTAGGATAATAATACCTATACCATTTCACTTTTCTGGATAACTAATGTAATATTCACTGATTGTTCTTGTATCCAATTTATTTTCATGTGGATTATAAATTCTTATTTCTGCTTGGCATCCTCAAACATGCAGGTGCCTTATATCAGGTTTCCTACTAGTTCACAGTTCAAAAGGTGTCTTTAAAACTACCTTACTATGAATTCTATTCAACAAATACATGGCAATTGTAAGGGCATACATGCACAAAGATACGGGTAAGGATGAATTGTTTAACATACTTCTAACCATGTCCAACAAAGTTCAATTACGCCTTTCAGATACATCATTTGTTGTGCTGTACTTGACATTGTGTATTGAGCATAAATACCATGTCTTCTCAAGGAATTTAGCAAATGGGCTTAGATGTTATCCAGTTTCATCATATCTTCCATAATACTCACCACCTTTATTCGACCTGACAATTTTGACTTTTCTGTCTGATTGTCTTTCAATTTCATTTATGTAAATTTTCAAGGCATTCATTGCTTTAGATTTCTCATGTAGTAAGTATACATACCTATAACATGAATAAATATTAATAAAGGTGATAAAGTACTTTTTTTTACTGAAAGAATTAATATCAAAAGGTCCATATATATCGATATGTATGACCTCAAGAAGCTGAGTGCTTTTCGTGGCTCCTTTCTTTTTGTATTTTGTTTGTTTTCTTTTAATACAATACACACAAATATTAAGGTCAGTAAAATCCAAATCTAGAAGGGTTTCATTCTTTACTAACCTATTCAGTCTTTCTTTGGAAATGTGACCTAAACGCTTATGCCACAAGTAAGCCAAATGCTCATCCACTAAACTACGTTTAGTGCCAACATTATAATGCAATGTCAAACTTAAAAAATCACAAAATGAAACATCTATTACCAAACTTAAAAGAGTACTTAGCAACATCAAATTTAGACAAAGAAACCTAATTTCTAGAAATACTAGGTACATAAAGGTCTCAAATAAATCTAAATGATGTCTAATATTTAGAATTAAACGATAAGTCTTGACACCTTTCACTGAAGCTTTTACTTTATTCTCCATAAAGACGAACTTCTTATTTAGGCTTATGGTTTGGATTGAAAGGAATCATTTGCATCGTATTAGAAACATGAATCATACATCCAGAATCAATCAACCAAGTGTTATAAGGAACTTCAGTTAAATTTGATTCGAAACATACATAAGCATTAAGCTTATCCTTCCTTTTGAACCAAGCCTTACGTCTTAGGCAATTCTTTTGCAAGTGTCCAAATTTCCTATAGAAACAACATTTATCATTATCTAGTTCCTTCTTCTAGATTTGAGAGGAAGATTCATTGATCTTTAATGGTCCCTTGCCTTTTTCATGTTTCTTATTAACTTTCTTTCCAGCTCCTTGTCGTTCACATAGTGGATGGAATGATTTTCTTAATTCTTAAGTCCTGTTTTCTCCTGAACTAATATACTATGCAGTTCATGCATATTTCATTTGTCTTTCACAATGTTATAATTTATTTGGAACAGGTCATACTCAAACGATAATGAGCTCATAATGAGTTGTACAAGGAGTTTTTCATCCACTTTCATTCCCAAAGACTTGAGTCTTACTACAATATTTGTCATTTTAATGACATGTTTATACATGGTATAAGAATCATCAAATTTTATGGTAGTCAAAGTATCCATTAATGTCCCAACAAGAGACTTATTAATAGTTTGGGAGTGCTTTTTTACAAATTTCATAAATTCTTTAGCACTTTCAATTTTGGAAAGAGTTAACTTAATGTTATTTACTATGCTCACCTGCATAAACATTAAGCTTAGTCTGACAATGATACATGCACTAATTAAAAATATTTATTATCTTTGTATATATAAATAGAACTAACAGTGTATTTATATTACCGACAATCATGTTCATCAATTATAAACGTAACTAATCAACCTTTGGGCGATCCATAAATGCCATATAATAATGAATTTCAATTTACGCATAAACCAATAATTATCATATTATTCATAGCATCAAAATATGACAAATTGGAATATAACTATCATATAATTTGAAATTAAATCAACTTAAAAATTTTACCACTTTGGTGATTAACAAATCTATCACACTTTAATTTTAAAATTTAAATATTTTATAAACAATTAGAAGATATAATATAAATTCATAATTTTGTTATACTGCTTTTTACGTAGGACAAGGAATTATGTGGCATAAAATATACAAAACCAAGTGCACGTTCATGTGCCATAAGGCATACAATAATTGAAGCATGGTATGAAATATAAAAATCATATTACGTAATCAAACTATGAAAGCAAAAGCCATAAAACATAAAGCAAAAGGAAAAAAAAAAAAAAAGTCACATTACGTTCATTAACGAGAAAACCATAAAGCTTAATCATTGCTTTGGTAAAAGCCTACTACATTCATTGTTGAGCTATAAAGCATTACAATTGAAGCCAATATGCCATTAATTGATTCACACAATACAGTAAAATAATTTAATCAAAATCTCTAATATCTGTAATTAGGGTTCATGTATAAATCTCAAATTTTTATAATCAAGATTCATACATAAATTCTTAATTCATAAATCTCAATTTTCATAATTAGGATAACCACCATTATTAAAAAATCATGAATTCCTTAACTTAGTCTTCAGATACTACATGTAAGTTGTAATTTTATAGGATTCTTAATGGAAAAAAATATTATACAACTACAATAAGGATCTTGAAATTTCATGATCTTCACACATGTCATTAGATGAAAGAAGATAATAGGGATAATTACTTACTTTCATTTATGATTAAGATCTTGTGTATAGAAAAAAATATTGATGTCTTCAATAATTACTAAGAAAAAAATTACATATCTATCCCTTAGTCATATTTACTTTTACATCGTTATTGAATTATAAAGAGAAAAATGTAAAACTCTTATAGGCAAAGATAAGACTAATTTCAAATAAGATAACTCTCATTTTTTTAAGTATACTTCCATCAAATAGACAATCAATTATCTATTAGGAAACCACTTCTCATATTAATCAATCAGAATTTAGTTTTTTAATTATTATATTTATTTAAAATTAATTAAATATATCACTGCAATCACATAATATTTTATAATATCTTATATATTCTACATATTATTTTTTGTTCCTTATGCCAGATAGTTCTATATTCAAAGGTTGTCATAAAGGAAAGAACAAGTGACTAGCCAATTGGAGTTCAGTTACCTATAAACTAACACAAGCTAGCAAAGAAAGCTCTTAATACTGCAAAGAAATGGTAGATAAATAGACAAATTAGCAGGGAAAATGACTTAGACGGTTAAGAAACTGGCTAGCGGAATCAACAAAATCTTTGAAATGGTGTCTGAGAAGAAGCTTGAAGATGAAATTTCTCAGTGGTAAACGCTGGTACACTTTTAATTGTTTAGACTCTATTACGGTGAAAATTTGTCCCACGCCAGAAAGACTTAAAATTGACGCACGAGATGGGTATGTCCTTCGAATCAAATAAGGGAAAAGAAGCCAATCATCGTTCGACAACAAAGACAAGTACGTAGATGTTGTTTGGTGCAGGGCTGGGCAATGGACGGGCCCTGTTTGGGAACACGGAAAGGTGCAGTTGGTACTACAAGTACTTGGTACAGCAACATAAGCAAGAGAAAGAGTCCATTTTGTGACCGTGGGAGGGTCTTTCTCTTTCTCTTTCAGATTCCCCTCTCTTCTTTTTTGCGGTTTGCATCAGAAAGGAAACGTCCCTGTTACTGTTAGTCCTTTCTCTGAGTCTTACACTTGGGGGGAAGATATGCCCACCACCAACACATGTTGAAATTGCAGAGGAATTTTAAGACAGTCCCTCGCCGTGGTTTCCACACGTGGTCCCACGATCATGAGGTTGGTCATGGTTGGGGAATGACGTGGTCATCTTTCATTCGCTGCTTTGGAAGTTTTGTCAACATTATCGTATTTTGCTTGGCTTAGCTGGTTAAAGGTTGTTCAATGCAGTGCAGGAGCCGCATAGGCATAGCTGTTATGATGTGCAGCGCAGGTTGTCCGGCATTTCGATCTCTTCACTGCAGCGAGCCACTCTCACTCTCTCGCAGACACAGCCACAACCCATTCCCTTCCCTCTCTCCTCGTTTCAATCTTGATCCATGTTGACGTCGAGGGTGTCTGCTTCTAAACTTTAATAAGATATTTTTTTAATAATTTTATATTTTTTTAATTTATTTTTTAATAATTATTTTCATTATTAAATATTAAATATTTTTTATATTTTTAACATGTTAAATATGTATTTAAGTTAATTTATTTTATAATAAAATTAATTTATAATTAAAAATTTTAAAAAAAATTTAAAAAAATAATTATTTTTTAAAAAATAAGTTATATTAAACATATTATAAATATTTTATTTTTTATTTAATATTTATTTATTAAATATTAATAAATTATTAAGAGGAACTTTTATGAAAATTTAATAAATTTTTTTTCTTTTGTCTCTTGTCTTTTAAAAATTTGCTGTGTGAGTTGGAAATAGTCACAAATCACAGTAACCAATGAAAAAAAAAATCATGTCACTAAGGCCTTGGCCCAATAGCCATAGCATGTGTGACTAATTTTGACCCAATGATCACTCGAGAAAAAATATATGTTTAGCTGAAATAACAATTACGAGTAGGGGTCACTTAATAATTAAAAAAAGAAAAATTATTGTATATTTTTAAAATGTTATTTAATATTATATTTTAATTATTTATATTTTAATATATTAATATTAAATAATTATAAAACACATACTTATTAAGGTAAAATTGATTATTATAAAAAAATATACATTTGCCAAAGTCGAATTATTAATGTTATTTTAATAAATATATTTTTTAATAATTTAATATTAATATATTAAAATATAATTAAATGAAGTATAATTTTATATAATATTTTAAAAATATATAATAATTTTTCTTAATTAGAAAAATAGTCATTTTTTCAATAAGTTTGTAATTTGACTAACATTAGTCTCAATTTTTAAGATTAGGGTGATGTAGAAAGTTTGATTATGTACGAAATCACCAAATTCCCTCTCCTAGATAGATGTTTACACTTCTTATATAATTAAAAAAATAGAATTTTCCATAAATAAGATAATGGTCATTTTTATCTATAATTAGATGAAATAATTATTTATTATATTAAGATGATTTGAAATTAATTATCTTTAAGCTTCATGTATTTTTTACAATTAACATTTTTTTCAGTTACTAATCATCATTGCACCATCCTAATATCACTATCATTATTATCGTGCTTCATTCACACTATCATTATTGCTATTATTATAGACTACTATGATTGTCATCGCTTTATCGTTGATTTTTTATTTAGTATAAAAAAATTTAAAAAGAGAAGAAGTTATTTTATTTTAAAAATATGATATATCACAAGTCTCAATAATAGTTTAAAGTATTAAATAATTATGTACCTTTATAACTCATCCTCCAATATCTTAAATTTTTATATATATTGAAAGAGTTTAAATTTTCTCAATTAATATTATAACTCTCCTATCAATAAATAAGGAAAAGTATTACGTGCTTATAATTAAATTATTTTCTCTTTAAATTTTAAAAATAATTATTAGATAAGTCACATCATCATAATTTAGTGATATGTAAAACTGTTTGTATTATTGGCAGTCAATTAAAATGTTTCTCACAATTTTGATACACAGGTAGATAAAATGAGAGGTGAATTGAAAATAGTAGAAGGAAAGGAAAGGAAAGAAAAAAAAATTTATTTAAATATTTAAAATTTAAAATTTTTAAATAGATTTTTCCTTTTCTTCTTTTTTGATTCATCGTCTTTCAATCTGATCATACTTTAAGTAAATCCTGTGCTAAAGCGTTAAGCATGTGTGGAGCCACTTGTAATTCATATTTAAGCACTTTTTCAGCACTTGTGCTTATTCACAAGTTCGTTTGAACCATTTATATAAATATATAAATACTGAGGTTTTGTTTTTTTTTTTGGTCTGATGGGTGGTAGATTTATCCCATATCCGGGGTTGAATTCGGGTGCCGTGGTTTCAAGGCTACAGTTTTAGCCACTGTACTCAAAACCTGAACCACTATAAATACTGAGGTTGAATAATATTGAAAAAACGTAAATAAAAAAAATTAATTGGGCTGAGCCCATGCTTTTTTCAAATTAAGCCTGCTGTACTTGTCATTCTAGCAGGCTTACTGCGGCCCAAAATTAGGAAGCAATTGAAGCACTATAAATTATCATAAAATTCTTTATAATTTTGAGAAGATAATAACAACAATACAAAAAAGGGATTTTTTTGTTCAGATTTACAAGAAATTAAATCGATAAAAGCATTAAAATTTATCAATTCTTCAATTGGCTCTGTTTTTGTTGCATGGAAAGTAAATGAAAGCTGAACATGAAACCACCACAGATGCCGTGTTCGAACTGAGCACAGCTATCATCCGCTTAGAGTTTTTCTGAATTCTTCCCCCCATTTCGCTGCCTCCTTTTTGTCTAACATTGTAAGTAAAATGGCCTGCACATGGAGGTCACAAAAAGAAACATTATTGTTTTTTCTTATAATTAATGATTCGCTGATTTAAAGAAATTTTGTTTTATTGGTTTTCATTAGTTTTGAATCATCTAAATTAATTTGATCATATATTTAATTACGAAATAAAATACAACTTGGTGATCGATCTAGTTCGATACAAACATAACTAATTAATTAGATGATTAATTTTATCCTCAAATTTTCTTAAAATCAAAGAGAAAAATTAGACACCCAAAATCAATGTTGTGAAGCACTTCATTTTTCTAGCAACAAAGAAGTGATGGGAACCAATAATTTTCTTTTTCATTAATGTGTGGTAAGATGGATGGGTGACTAACCTTATAAAGAAAAAATTTAGCTTTTGAAAGCACAAATGGAACCGCGTGCAGCGCATCAATCTTCCCCTGATAACATTAATGCATCCACTTTCAAGTTAGATCTCAATTCGGAGATAGTTAAAAATAGCTATAAAAGATAAATATATTATGAAATTTAATTTTGATCAACTATAAAAAAAATTTTACATTATGATCCAATCTTATGTATCTAATATTTGATTTTTTAAGTAATTGTTATTTTAGTTAAAATTTGTTAATGATTTGATAACTCATATTTAGATGACAGTGTAAAATTTTTTACATTGACAGTGAATCAAAATTAAACTCTACATTATGTACCATCTACATTTTTAGGCCCTGTTGATAAGAAGGAGATAAAAGAAATGTAATAGGAATAAGAGGTTTTTTATGCTTTGACATTAAAGATTTTTTATGTTTCATTTCATTTTATTTTATTTTTTTTAAACATACCAAGCATGCAGTTAGATGTTTAAAATGTTTAAATATAAGATATTTAGATAATGATACCTTTTAAAACTTAATTTTCATCTTCAACATTATAACACGAAAAAAATATATAGTCTTAAAAACATGTGTATATAATAGGCTCACTTGCAACACTTTATTTATGGTAGTACAATTATTACTAGCATTCAGAACCTAGTAAAAATGACTCAATTCGTTAACATCTACAACTTTTTTTTTCCCTTTGAATTCGTTCCAGCTTCTAAGTCTGACTCAGGCAAATGAGAAAAAAAAAAAAAAGAGTTGTGTATACCAGGAATTACGTGCAGCAATAAAATGGGAAAGAGTTACTAGCTAGTAAATTTATTTTCAGCAAATACTTGAAAATAACAATCTGTTTTCGATGAAATTCACTGACCTTCGAAGGGTCTCCACCCGCATATGAAATTTGTTTATCAATTTGACGGTTAAGTCTTTTATCAGCTTCGTTGTATTTTCCCTGCATTATTAAGTAGGCATGAACGCGCAAGGATTGAAATGGTTCTATACAGAGTTCATAAATTGATGGCACTTTCACAGAGATAATGGTTTGGTTTCAGATAAATTCTGGTATGTCCCAATAGTAGTGTTTTTTCTTATTGTATATAAGTGAATGCAATATAAGTATATAAAAATAATATCAAATATAATATTATATGCTTATTGGTCTTACATCTACTTGCACAAAGTAGTATATAAGAACTTCTCATTTCATCTTCTAATGGTGTGAAAGAGTTTGGGATAAGGGAACGGAGCACTTATTATGATGAGCATTTAAAAGGATAGAAGTTTTTTGCTGGTTACTTATGAGTATTCATAAATGCAATAAGATCGCAGTCAGGCCAGTAGCATAGTGGTGAGGCAATGTGCCTTGAAATACTGTACCTTAGGATTGATCCTGGTGGAGGATAATCCCAACCGCTCCCCCCATCCCCAAACCCCCACCCCCTGGACCAAAAATAAATAAATAAATGCAATAAGATCCACGTAAGGTTGTGAAACTTGAGAATTTAGGAAAATTAGCAGAATCTCGTAAACCCAACTTGAGAAATTATATTGGAAAAACATATTTTAGTACCCAAATATACATAATTTAAAAGCAAATGCATAATCAATATTTCAACGTTTCAACTCTATAACTAAGTAACAAAAATAATAAGGTAAAAATATAATTTCAATACTGAACTTAACTGTTATATTATACCTAATTCAGTTAATTTAACAAAAACAAAATAAGATAAAATCAGCTTTATGAACAAATACATATGATGTCGCATAAAAGAAGCAACTCAATCCAAGTATCGAACAAAATCAACCAAGGTCATTTTGAAGCCAAAACCACATGCAAATCCAAGCTTGTAGACTCGATAGGAGTCTACCGATTCTGTCCAAGTTTGCTAGTTTACATGCGATCTAACTCATTTTTGTTATATAGGAAACTCGAGTTTGACAACCATTGATCCATGTACAAGCTTAAGTGGTAGTGAAGTCAATCATATGTACCTGAAATATGAGAAGTTCTACCAATGCCATTTCCAGGAAGTGTTCTGCTTCGAACTGGTTATCTTTCTCAACCCTCTCGTGTTGCTGTGCCAGTATTTTCACTGCTTCATCTGGCTTCCCAGATTTGCTTAGACCCACCGCATACAACTGCAAATGTCCACAGATGAAACGGTTGTGAAAACTAACAGAGATATATCTTTAGGTTCTAAAGCAAATTGTTCGAAGTCTTCAACAAGGCATGTCATTTGTTACTCAGCCAGTAATTTCTGCATTCTCGTTTATGAAATTCAAGTTTGAATGTGGCTTTGCAAGACTGTAAAATAGCTTAAAAAGGCAATATTTCTTGGAGGTTCCAATGGACTGGTGTAGTAGTAACAATACCCTTACCTGCAAATTTAGAGCTAGAAGGCCTGAAGAAGGAAGCTATTGAATGAAAAGAGAGTAATAATCAAATCATTGTCATGTAGTTTGACCTTTTCTTCTTTATTTAAATACAGCAAAGTTTGATGTTTCCAGGTTTCACACTTTCACTTCATTCTCATTCCAAGTATTAGCAAAGTAATAGTAAAAGGAAGGGAACCTTCAGGGCTTCAATGGCATCCTGGTCAGGAAGCTTGGGAAAGTGGGGGCGAGTCTGCTTTGAGGGTTCTGCATTGATCATTTTCCGCAGTGACTCGAGTGCTTGCTCTCCTCCTCCATGAAATCTTGGAAAGGGACTCTCCATAGCATAAGCTGTGCTAAATTTAGGATTCATCTTAGAACTAAAATTGCATAATCCAAGAACACAGGCCAAAACCAGAGATATTGCAGTCACTCCCCTCACAATCTTGTTGTCACTCTCCTCATTATTTGAAGGCACTGAGAATCTGTCAAGTACACAATTTACATGCCCAGATGAACGTGCAACCGGGTGAAGTGTGGAGGAGTGAGAAAGACAAAGAGGTGCATGGCTGAATCTGAGATGCAATCTGCTTGCCCTTGCAGCTGCAGCCCCTATGGAACCAGAGGACAGGCGCAGGGGAGCACTAGGCAGGGGACTATGGCATAGGCGAATTGCAGATTCCATCAGATGGAAACTAGAGGGGAGCAAAAGCACAAGTAGTATTAGTCAAGCATACTAGTATTTATGATCCAAATTCCAAAATGCCAATGATTAAGGATGAAATATGTGTCTAGAATGAAGGAAGGTATCTTTTTTTATTGCTTTGAAAGAAAACTGCAGCTATTAACAGGCAGGACATCGTTGCTTTGTAAGCTATGCTTCTTTCACTGCTAGAGTGATTCCCACATGTTACACATTTATGAAGAAGGATCTAAGCTTTTGTTGCTTCTGTTGGCCCCCCCTTAGTACTAGTCATCTATGGGGATAAATCTTTGCTTGAAACAAGTGATATCCTAATATCAATGTGAAGGATTTTCTGACAAAAGATGTAAATTTCTTTACCTATATGCCAAGACTAGAATCAGAATGCTTGATGATATTTCACTAGCTTCATAGTAACGTCCATATTGCTTTCACTTTAGATTTTCTGCTGAATGAATAGGGAGCAATATTTATCCATGCAGTTCTTGTTTGTGGAAAAGGGAAGAAAAGCTTCAGCAGGGACCAACATGTAGAAAAGCTTGTGTGGACCAACTGGTAGAAGAGCTGCTGTCTCTGTCTATGATCTTTGTGAAGCGTAAATTGAGGTCAAAGTGAAGACCTGTTCTTGCAAGGTCCCTTGAAGAACTGTCTGGTGGTGATCTAGCATTGCAGAGATTGGTTGAGGATTAGTGGATTAAAATAAAGCTAAAGTCTTTTAAAAAAAAAATAAATAAAGCTAAAGTAAATCCGGCAACATTAGACCAAACTGAGATTCTTTTAATGGCTTTACTTGAAGAGGAACATCTTCATTTAAAGAAGCTTCAGGTTTGACACAGCAACATATTTTCTTGCTTATTCAAGTCCCAGATTCTCGTTAACAATATAAAGTAGAACTCTAAAGTATCGACATTTTCTGAAATCGTTCCTGAGATTTGGTAAAATAAATAATAAATTCCCTCCTTCAGATTTGGTGTTGATAGGGCTATGGACCTTATGGTAGTTTCTTTCATAATTTGGCGTTAGTGCTCAAAAATAAATGTTTTATATAAATAAGTAGAATTTATCCAAAGTTGATACTTAGCAATGCTTTTAAGTGTATGTTTGGTTTGAAGATAAAATTAGGGATAAATTTTCATGGAGGTAAATTATATAGAAAACTCATCCCATGAAAATTTACCTCCAATTTTACCTTTAAACTAAACATACACTAAGTATTTGAACTAAGAGCTCTGTTATAATACATGGAAGAGTACTGTAGCGATGCTGGAATGAGTGGAAGGGTGCTGCAGTGGAAATACTTGAGGCAATTCTGGAAAACCACGTCAAGTCTACGAGATTGGAATGTTACTCGTAGAAATGCTCATCTACAAGGTGTTGAAACTCAAAATTGCGCCATATTTGATTGGTAATATGGCTGTCAATTGCAATATCTTCAATAGAACGGAACTTGTAATAATTTTCCTTGCCAGCCACTAAGAATGATTTGATGCCCCAATGCCCAACCTAGTTTGAGTGGACTCCATTTTGATTTTGTTATGAATAAAATCATTCTTAAACCTTCATCATATAAATTTTTATGATTATGTATAGGTATAGGCATTCCCCATATTCTAGGTATACCTTCTTTTGTCTTGGTCATTGTGGCCATTAGTTTAGAATTGAGGATCAGTCCTATACTTTTCATAATCTATGCATTAATTCTGGTTATGCTTATCCACCCACAATTACCAACTTAATTGTAACTGTAATCCTAGGCATCCAAGTGACAGAAATTACCTAAAACCTGGGGTTGATAGTCCTTTCTCTTTTGTTCTTGTTTTTTCCTTCAAACAGTAATTGCTCTAGATCCCAGGTGAGGAGTTACGCTGCCAAATTAGTTAAATGTGTCATGTGGGTGTCCGTTCCTTCAAAAGGTTGTGGACAAAATCATTCTCTTTCACAACGAAATGCCCGTCTTCCTTATGGTCTTACTAGCTGCAGAGAAGGAGAAAGAGAAAAATGTACTTCTCAGACTAAATTTGGCTAATGTTTGTCTTATCTTTGAAAATTTTTGAATTTAACTCCTTTAAAACGAAGAGTTCATTTTAAAATATAAAATAAAAAATATTAACAATTAATGAAAACGGTTAAAATTATAATAAAATATATATATATGTATAACAAATTATGAATATGCTAAAATATACTTATTTAATTTTTTTATCAATAATTAATATTTTTTATTTTATCCTTTAAAATAAATCTCTTATTTTAAAAGAGCCGTGTCCAAAATTTTCACAGCCAACTTTACACAATTTGAAGAGCTGGTGAACGGAAAAGAAGCTAAACAATGTCTGGAAGAGTTAATTAATAGCTGGAGACAGTTCATTGATTTAAAAGCGCCACCCACCTTCTTTGCAAAAGGAAGCTGTAAAAGAATTAGGTGCAAGAAGAATCGTAATACAAAGGGCTAAAACAACAGCCATCACAAGACCATCATGACAAAGCTTAAACTTAAAAGGAAAAGGTAAATCCGAAGCTCTACCTGTCTTGTATTTAGCACGATATTGCTGACCATTCAATCATATACCTTGTGAATGCCGTCCAATAAACAATAATAGAACTATACAACTGTAAAGAAATTCTTAAGGACTCTCTATGTAAAAAATTTCTCTTATATCTTAAACATACGACATATCATATTTATAGGTTAACATTATCTTCCATTATCCAGACAATAACAGAAAGAAATTTCTTATACTGAGAGTATTTAAGAATTTCTCTACAATTGTATCTGTTTCAATGAGAATGGAGGCTGCTGGATTGACATGGAGTTTGTGGGGGTTCCAAAGAGAGTAGTGTGTCTCCTTTCAAGACAAGCAACCAGCTGTGAGAACATTGAGCTATGGCACACAGTGAAGACAGAAAGAGAGAGGAAGGAAATGAGAGAGGAGAATTCTGTCAAAGCACTAAAGTCTAATACTAACAGTGTTGATCACATTAACTTAAGGAGAAGATTAAAAATTATAATTAGAAAAATCTTAGATAAGAAATAATAACTTTATTTATTATTACCAGAATACAATAACATACTTAAATTTGGCAGAAGAAAAAGAAGGAACAATTTTTTTTATAAAAAAAACTTGTTAATTAATTGCAAGCAAATTGCAGACACAAGTTATGACTGGTGGGACCAACATCACGGATCATGTTTGCTCAGAAATAAATTAAATATTATATTATTTTTAATTATTAAATTTTTATAAGATAAAATAAATGTTTTTAAAAAATTTCTTTATTCTAAAATTATATGTCAATAAAAAAAATACCCTTTACTTTTTTTCTAAAAAGTTTTTACATTAGCTACTATATCTCTTTTGAATTATTAAGATCTAAATTTATTAGAAAAATAATTTTATATAATTGCAAATTTTATTACATGTAGTTTTAAGAAGATACTTATTAGTGATTAAAATTTATATTAATTTTATTAATTTATAATATAAATATTAAGTTTCACATGCAACACGCGTATCAACTAGTGTATACACATATTATAACCTAAAAAAAAAAATACTAACAAGGTTGATCACATTAAACTAAGCAGAAGAACGAAATTTAAATAATAATACTAAAATCCGAGATAAAACAAAACAATGTAGCAGCTTTTTTTATAAGAATATAATAACATATTAAAACTGAGGGGAAAAAAACTAAAAGCATATCGCCTATTTATAATATGCAATACAAAAAGTTGTTACTACAATCTTTATTTTGAAGGATACCTTTATTTGCTTTTTCAATTTGGCACTCATCATATAGCTTGTATTTTACGAATTTGAGCTTGAGCAAACAAAATAGCAAAGCTTTCTAAACTAGTTTTCAAGTTGAAAACCTGCATATGCCATAATCATAAATCCAATGCATGCTTATCAAACTTTTAATTTCAAGGTTAGAATTATCATCAAGTAAAATCACATTATAATGTGTAGTTTATCTTTGTCGTCACCTTTATTTTAAACGTACTGTGAAACATTTAGAAGCATGCCACATTCAAAAGCAAAGATGCCTCAATTGTTTTAATTCTTACCACATACTTGACTAATGTTTAGTAAATTATTCTCAAAACGCCATCTAACAATATTTCAGTCTAAGTAGAAATAAAAGTGTTCTTGCCCACTTTACTTACACAAAATATTTTGCTCTTGAAATTGTTTCCTAGAGTAACATCTCTATAATTTTTTATTGTGATTGTTGTCAAACTTTGATTAATATCATTGATCATGTGATAATACACTTATATTTAAATATTTAGTATTTATTTGAAATTTTTAAATATTTTTTATTTTCAAACATAAAAAGATATTTGACAGAAATATATATATATCAAGACACTAATATTGATAACTAGATATAACTATAATGTGCATGCTGCACAGTCTAGTTTAATTTGTAGAACCATGTGTTGTCGTACATGTGGTTCTATATTTCTATTGTTGCAACGCAAGTTAGATATATTCTCTCTTAAGCTTATGGAAGCCATGGGAATCGGAGAAGGGATATTATATATGTGCTTTGCTTTGGACCTGAAATTTCATGAAATAGTGAAAGTGCAAGTGCAAGTTGAAGATGACTCCAATAAGTTGGGTTTAATTTTCTCAAATATTCAGCAATTGGTGTCAAGTTTCTATTCTACGTTAATTAGTTGTGCATGCACCTCCAAAGACGCCCCCCTCCCCCCCCCCCCCCCCCCAATTATTCATTTGTGATATTTTGTTAGCTGATTTCTTGAATCAATAATGAAGTTTGTTTAATCTCTTCAAAAAAATAAAGATTGAATTATTGGATTATAATTGAATTCCATTTTGTTTTTCTAAAAAAAATACTCAAATTGTTCAAATTGTATATGGAAACAAATTTCTTTTTTTTTTTTCCAAAATAGTGACATGAAAATTTGAACTTACATAATCTCATATTTAAATTGCATCAACGCCACTTAATTCTTGAATCACCCAAAAAAAATTTCTACCTTTAGCACTTATGACTCACATTTTCCCTATAATAGTGCACATTTATAAACATAAACAATAATGTTTTAGCTGCTCAAAAATTACATCTAATGTGCATGTAAATAGAGTTAAAAAATTCAAAACCACTAACAATGAGTTAGTGGTGAAGAGTTTAGATAATTTATAAAAAGTTATAAGTTTAAACTTATAACCTAAAATTGTACCAAAAAATTTTAAAAATTCATATTTTTTTGGTTTTATTTAAAAAATATTTCTTTAGTATTTTCTAATCAGACTTATTTATTTTAATATACTGTATTTATTTTAAAAAAATAAACACTCACAATAACATAATTATTAAAAAATATATTATCATTATTTTATCATAAAATATATAATTGTTCATTAAAATTTTGCATATTATTTATTTATTAATCTATTATTGACTAGTTCAAGTTTGTTATGAAACAAGCTTACAACAGGAAGGCCCCATGGCCCCGGGAATCAATGTAGGTGGGTGTTCCAATAGTGAAAAGATCATCACTCCTCTGCTTTTGAACCTGCACTCTGCAAAAAGGGAAATGGAAATCAAATCCGAGGAACTGAAATCCACAGAAATCACTTTATGGGGAAGATAATAACTGTCTCCAAACCCCTCATCCTCAAATCAAAGCTCCTCTGTTTCTCTCTGCTCTATCTCTTCACCTCTCTCTTCCTTGCCCTTTACACCATTTCCTCTCAATCCAAATGCCTCTTCAGATCATCCCCTTTCGACCCCATTCAGAATTCTATCTTCTCTTACCCTTCCTCCTATGGGGAGCACAAGTATGCTGTCTCAACCACACGTTCTACCTGCTCTTCCCCTGTCCACTTTTCAGGTACTGCCCCAGGCTTTCTATGATACTACAAAGTTGATGAGATTTTTGTTGTTTGTAAGATCAAAATCATGCTTTTTTCTCAATGGGTTTTGTCTCTTGGATTCAGATTACTGGGATGTTTTGAAGGAGATCCAACATTTTCGCAAGAATTCTTCATATTCCTCAAGGATTATGGGGTATATGCAGGGGAATGCTGACACTTTTGGTGGGAAACTCAGCACCCATAAGAGGTTTTCTTATTTTTATCTTCAAAATGACAGCACAGAAGTTCCCTGTGGATTTTTTAAGAAATTTCCAATTAGTAATTCTGGTAAGTTCCCTGAAATTCATGGATAAAAAAAAAAAAGTGTTTCCAGAAACTACTTGCATTGTGGAGGCCATAAAGTTTATTTGCCAATGATATCAACATTCGTTTTCAAGTTCTTTTGTACTTGTCATTTTTTATTTTATATAATAATAAGCTTATGTTGTATTCTTTGTCCCTTGATGCAGATCGAATTGCCATGGAAAAGTGTGACAGCGTAGTCGTAGTTTCTGCAATCTTCAATGACCATGACAAAATCCGGCAACCGAAGGGCCTTGGGTCCAAAACACTAGAAAATGTGTGTTTCTTCATGTTCATAGACGATGTTACCTTCAAGGGGCTTGAACATCATGGATTGATTTCAACAAAATCCAGTGAACACAAGATAGGAGTATGGAGGATTGTGAAGGTTTCAGAAGAGGATTTGTATGAGAACCCAGCAATGAATGGGATTATACCAAAATATTTAGTCCATAGACTATTCCCAAACTCCCAATTCAGCATTTGGACAGATGCAAAGCTGCAACTAGTGGTTGATCCACTGCTGTTGATTCATTCACTTGTTATATCTGAGAATGCAGACATGGCTATATCAAAACACCCATTTTTTGTTCATACAATGGAAGAAGCAATGGCAACTGCAAGGTGGAAGAAATGGTGGGATGTCAACGCATTGAAGATGCAAATGGAGACATACTGCGAAAATGGATTGCAACCATGGAGTCCCAGCAAGCTGCCCTATGCCTCAGGTAATTAGACATTTTTGTTTTTGACATGAATGTCTTCCATACAACAGTGGGCTTTCAATTGTTACGCAAAGTCACAAATGTTTTTACAATTGCATTAAGATTTTGACACCTAACTTCAACTACCCTAATGAATGAACATGTGAAATAATGCGACTTAAGATAGCTCATGCTTGTAGAAGTAAGCAAATTATTTGTCAGGGTAAGTAACTTTTATTTCTCAGCACCAAAGTTTGAATTTACGACCTGTAAAGTATCTGAACTCTTTATCACAAGCCACTCCTAGTAACTATGATTCAATCAATACGTACAGTCTCTGAAGTCATCAACTCCACGGGTTTTATACCATATATAATTGATTTTCTTAGCATTTCACTTTTCAATGTCCATTTAATTTATGTAATAAGTTCCAATCCAAAAGAGTGTGACTGAGGTTGGCACCTATTCAAAGCTCTGTTACTACTCTATTAGGTTTCTTTTTCATTTCAAGCAATCAAGTGTAAGATTTCAGATTCCAGGAGGAAGAAAGGTTGCATGAAATTTCAATTATCATCTCATAATAAAAGTAGATCTCTAAATTCATTATCTCAGAGTAGCAGTTTATGCCTTCTGGGTACAAAAATTTTTATTATGCCTTCTGTTTCTTTAACCGGTTTTGGCAGATGTGCCAGACAGTGCTCTGATCTTGAGGAAGCATGCATTGAGCAGCAACCTGTTCTCCTGCCTCGTGTTCAATGAGTTGGAGGCGTTTCACCCAAGAGACCAATTGGCCTTTGCATTTGTGAGAGACCACATGAACCCCAAGCTGACGCTGAACATGTTTGAGGTGGAAGTTTTTGAACAGGTGGCAGTGGAATACAGACACAACCTCAAGCCCAGTCATGGGACCACTGCCGAGAAAGCATCCATGACAAGAACCAAAAGGGCAGAACCAGATTTGTTGTATGTGAACGGCAGCTGCTGCAGCCGGTGCCACAAGTATCTGTCAACGATGTGGGGTGAATCCCATGAAGCACGACCATGACTGATGCCCCAGAAGCCAAGAAAAAATAATTAAAGTAGATGCAGAAGAAATGATGTAAAAAAAAAGGAGAAACAGAAGAGGTCAAAAAACACTTCATAGAGATCAATATAACGTCATAATTGGATTTGTATTTTAACAAAGTGTCAAGGAGACAGAAATGAAAAAAATAAAGAAAAAGAACAATTCTTCCATTGACAGACAAAAGCTGACACCTGTTTCAGGATACAGCACCGTTTCCTTGCCCCAGCCCTCTTGTATCCATTATTTTCTTTCCTAATTCCCTTTGCTCAATTCTTTTCTAGGTTTCTTTATTATTAAATGTTATTATGGCCCTTAAGATTTAAAAAAGTATCTTTAATTTTCAGTCTTATTTTTATAAAAATATAATCGTCACCTTTCACAATCTCAAATTAACGTAACCACGTTCGCCATCCGCTACCCCCGAAGGAAGCTTTCTTAATTTCCTCCTTCTACAGATAGACAGAGAAAAGAACAAAAAGAAAAGTGGCAACTCTACTAATTAAATTGAGATTATAATGAACCCTTTGCGTTTATATTCCACTCTAGATTCTCAAGATCATTTGCATCCTCTTCACTCTAGAAAATTTCTTCTGCTGAATCCAAGAGTCAGGAAGGGAAAAAAAAGAATAATAGAAGATGAGTAATGATACTCAGAAAAAATTACCAAAACTTTTGACAAAATTCAATCAAGAAAATTATTTGATAGAATTAACTAGTAAAAACTACTCATTTATCCAAGAATCAACAAACATGTTAAATTATTTTATCAAAAATTTTGACAAAAAAATTTTAATTATATATTATTTTCCATAGAGGATAAATATAGTTATGAAAGAAAAAGCACCATACCAAAGGTTGTTGACTGATGCGACGCTGAGCCTAATACTGTTTTAATTAATATACATACAGCAGCGGAAACATAGGTGAATCAAAAAGAATTTGATACAGCAACCAGAAAATTCATGGACGACCTAGTACTTTCAGCAATTGAGTTACACCAGTATGCTATCTAAAAGATTTCAGGTGCAACAATCCATGGCATGCAAACTATATACGACAGAAGAGTACAGTCAGGTGCATTTAAGCTGCTGCAGGGTCGTTGATCACACCCAGGAAATCATCTTTTATGGTACCAATGCAGAACTGCAAAAAATAAAAATAGGAGTAATGCATGCTTTTAGATATATGAGTTCTAGGAAACATCATTGAAGCCTAAAACCAGATAAATGTCCCATAAACAAAGGCAAATTAATTTATTAATTCCGCAATTGTCATTTTAAAAACTGAAGATATGTGAGTTCTTAAAATAAAAAAAAAATTTTAAAAAAAATTAGAAAGGCCCTAGGACCAGGTGAGGGAGGGGGAAAACGTAGGCTAAGCATGAGTATCAAAACTCATTAGGAATAGAAACCAGCATCAGATGCTTCCTAAACCTGCCAATAGGCTCCAAGGCCATTGGCATCCTGAGTTCTTTAAAGACATCTGCACACATCGCATACAAGATTATTATGGTAGGAATAATAGAATACATTACAAGGTGGTGAAAATATTATCATTCTCTGCATACACTAACTGAAGAATTTTGGGGAAACAGGAATATTTATGTTCATAATTTTTTCACAAGGTTCAAGTGTGTTTTCTGTATCTAACTATTAAAGTAAAACTGCAGCAGTGAGTAATAGTGATTCTTGCATATCACAAAAGTTTGGTAAATTTTACACCTCCTTTTGTTAGCTAGTAACTTATACTAAACAGTGATAAAAGCTAATTACTAGCAAATGAAGCATAAGTTACTAGCTACCATTAGAGAGACGTAAAATTAACACCACTTTTATGACGTGCATGCAACATTACCGTTAAGCCAGGGATTTGCACATGAGATAAAAGTTAAAATTAGCATAAACTACTATGAAAGGCTCTTTTCTGAGATATTGTAATAGTAAAGAGATCCGCAGCTAACAACTATACTACTAATCTAGAAACAGAAGCTATATCTCCTATTCAATGTTTTAACATCCTATTAATTCGAATTTCTCAAAGCAGAATTTAGCATAAAGCTGATCAAGCTTAACAGTGTACACAAAAATGATGTAAAAGATATAATATATAAGGCCATACAATTTCAGTAGCATCAACTCGAGTCCCAATAATCTTTAGTCTCACTTCACTATCTTTCTGAATCTTAACCTGCATGGGACCAATTGATTAATTCCAACACATAACCAAAAAAAGAAAAAAAAAATCATAATAAACATAAAGAAAACAATTTCCTCTCTTCTTTTCCAAGGAGAAGTTATGAATGATGTGTACTGATCCATCTGAAGTAGTATAATTTGACATGTCTCCAGACTGGAACTCCATATCATCCGGGATCAACTGAGGAAAAAAATGGGTCTTAGCAGACACAAATACATTAAAAGTTATGGCATTGAATCATTTCCACTTCCAGTTGCAAAATGATGACATAACGATCTTAAACAGAGAAATTGGATTGGAGATAAAGACTTCTGGAGGATATAGTCAATATGACAAAACAAGAAGTCATTGTCTCTCCCACTAATTATCTGGAAGAGCAGATGTACTAATGCAACATGAGAGTGAGATATTTGAATAGCATTCAATTATTCAAGTCAAGTATGAAAGAAAAATTTCAGACAGTTTATACCTTTTTTAACTTTTCACTACTACACTTTTCCTCCTTTTGATTTAAAAATATATATATATTTCCTTAACTGGCATACTAGGATGCATGGTTACTCCTATATGGCTGCCGTACCCATACCGGTTACATATCCCGTAGCGGTACGCATTCGGGACACTTGGGTAATTTTATTTAAAAATTTTTGCTGTCAAGTGTATTTGGGTAAGGCTTGGTTACGCGTCGCAATGAGCATGTATCCATGCAAACTAGCTGGCAGACAATTAGAGGAAGAATTCAGTTTCAGTTAAGATCAAACCTGAAATGCTCATATTAAGTCATCTTCAGGAAAAAAAAAATACATGGAATTGTTCTCGTGATTTAGATAGCTGGTTTCACTCACCAATTCTATTTTCTAATTATGCTAATCACCAGTTTGCATAATGCGTAGTCCTCTTTATTGTGGCCCCAATCACAGCAAGGTCAACTAGTTACAGATGTCCATCAACACAACTAGATTTCTTGTTGCATCATTCATTTCATGGTCAATATCTTCATGTTAATTAAATATCATTCTCTTAGAATTGAAATTAGATTGGCATAGAATAATCATAACAAACTCTACCTCCAATTTATTTAAACCAAAACCTCACTCATAAATTTGATCTTGACGTAGTCAATAACTTGCATGGCATTCCATTAACAAAAATAATAAATGATTAAGCATAATTTTGACGTTCAAACCAAATTGCAATAATAACAACCTTTTAGGTATAACATGCATACGGCAGATAAATTTCTCATTGGAAGGTTACAAAACAGAAAAACCTTACATGGTTTGAAACGAAGATTTGGACCGGTCCAGCTTCAGCGAAAAATCCCATCAGTACAGATAGAACGCAACAATTATAAACCACTATCTCCACAATTTAGACTCTTAGATTACTCTCATGACAAAGGAATAATACAAACCTTGTTCACCATGGTAACAACAGCTTCTAAGATCTCCCCCTTAAATGGTCTGAAGACAACACACTGGTACTTTACTGGAAATGTCACAAACCCCGTCTCATCACGAATTAACCCTTTCCCAATGTTTTCTATCCCTGTAACTGCCACCACAAATCCATGACGACCACTGCATAAAAGTTGAAAATCCAAATGTGACATCCCTTCAAAGTCCAAACCAGACATTTACAGGTACAAGCACTTTTCTCTGATCTATATTATATACTATATTTAATAACTAATAGCACATACTTCAATGCAAAAAAATAGTTGCTTTCAAATGAGTATGCCTCTAGGAACATTAGAGTTATTTTGAGATGAGATCCAAATCCTTAGGCCTCAAAACAAAGATAACATTTTCCTTTTTATAGAAAAACAAAGTTTATTAGAGAAAAGAGAAGGAAAGTACAATGAGAGTGAGGTCATGAACAAAGCTAACATTATGAAGCATATATAACTGAGGAGAACATATCAACTACTGTTTCATGTCCATAAAAAAACTTAATATATGTGGAAATTTGAGATATTTGTTATAAATAATTCAAATAACACAAGGCAAAAGCAGTATTGCATAAAAAAAGCCCCAGCCCGAGGGCCTGAGTGGGGATTCTCAACTCACAGAAGGGATATTCAAGTCTTTGTTAATTGAGCTCGGGGTTTCATAACTGTTTTGGTGGCCCTCTATTTCAATTGCTATTGTTTCTATCTTGAGGTATCCTTCGAATTGTACTTCTATTTCATTTTGCTTCTTTAATCAATAACCAAATGAAGAAGGAAAAAACTTATGAAAGGGTGAGAGATAGAGATACCAAAGACAACTTAGCACTTATTCTTCAAGTTGCTAACTTGCTATTAACTTTGACATCTGTAAGTATCCTGAGTAGCTTAGCATCGGAACAGAAAATCTAAAGATAAAACCTAATTGTGGAAAGAAACCCTTCATTGTTTAACTCATGCTTCCAAATTGCGTAAAACTTAAAAATCTATATATCCTTTTCCTTTTGCATTTTTTCCAACATTCATTTTCCAGGAAAAATAATAAAATATTGAAAGGATCTGATGGTGAATAACCCGCAAGTGCTTTCCACATCTTTCATTAGCTTGGCAACAAGATTATCACGAAGGTTGCGACCAAAGTAACCTGGATGCAGCTGCATATTTCGCTCCAACACTATGTGGAAAAACATTTTGTTGTTTCTCCTTCTTCCCCTTTTTCATCCAACCTGAACGATTTACCCTGCCCATAAAACAAAGCATACAATTTAAAAATTCAATTGCAAACCTAATAAACATGGATATATATATATATATAGCATCATCAACAACCAACTTTTCTTCCCTTCAGCTTTTGCGTTGTCTGGCTCTGCATGCTGGTTCTTCCACTCCCTGAACCTCCTCACCCTCATGCATAGCCACCTTAGGCCACTGCAGCTCTCAGTGGGCCTGAATGATGGGTGTTGGCCCATAAATCAGTTTTGGGCTGGCTGTATAGATACCAATCCATCTGACAAAAGAGTATATTCTGAACGGGCCGGCCCATTCCTCATGTCTAAATTATGCTGGAAGGCAGGGCTGCTATCTTCTCTCGTTCTGTCCTGCTATTCTCTCTCATTTGTTACATGACTTTTAAAAAGAACAAAATAAAATCGAACCGGCCTAAGTAAGCCTTCGGGTTATGGTTCGATTGGTTCTACCAGTTGTTAATTTTATTTGTTAATTAATTTACTGAATATAATAAGTTAATCATTTAATAAAAATTTATACAATTAATTATCATAATTATAGCATAAAAATATTATTAATCACTTAATAAAAATTTATACAATTAATTATCATAATTATAGCATAAAAATATTCATATACTGCAAAGATTGAAAGGAATTTTTGTACATATTATTGTTAATATTCCCAACCATAAGCAACATACCATGTTTCTGTTAGAATTTGTGGGTTTTGAGTGTTTTAAACTTAAACTCTTTATTTGTGTTATATCCAAGTCTTACACACTACTTGAAAAAAGCTCTTGAAATATCTTTATATACCCATTTAATAAATACCTTCTAATATAGGGTTATAATATAGACTTGGGCCTACTCATATCATATATCTAATTCTGGACAGCTTAACAAATTAATATTTTAGGCTCAATGAAAACTAAACGATATTTTATATTAATATCTTGTCTATTTTTCACTTTTTCCCTTCTTTAATTAAATTTAGCTCTTAGCAAATACAGCCTTAAAATGTACATATTTTATGTGTATGTTATTATCAAGTAATTGGGTGTACTTTTTGTGTTGAATAATGCTACTGGAATCAGGAATTAAATGATGATACCAATTGTAATTTTGATTAGTACTTTAATAGGTTATTGCTTTCTTTTCTATTTATATCACTAAGGGCTTGCAGCGAGCAGGACACCACTTTAACAGAATGGCACCACCCTTCCATCACCACCTCCAGTTATGTGGATTAAGAGAACCAAATATTGCATTGGGAGCAATGGTGCATATCTTATGTCATCTGTATCGGCTTTGCTTGGCAGGTATGTGCGTCTTATTTCAGCATAAACATCTCGAAAAGGCTATTTGCTTTTGTTCGCCTCTGTAGTTTGCATACGACAGATGAAGTTCTGTGCATTCTTGTTTTCATTACATACGTAGAAAAGTTTTGATGCAAGTTAGTTTCTCTTATGAAACTATAAGCAAGAACATAAAATTACATCAATTTGAGTCATTCTCCTACAGAATGCGTTCCTCTTTGCTCCCTATCCACCAACCCAAGGCAAAAACATTTCTCTCCGGCCATAGTGGAGTCACTTTTAATTTTAGTATATGTTTGGTATAGAATAAAAATAAAGAATAAATTTTTATAACTGAATTTTATATACAAAATTAAATACAAATCTGAAATGACTGTCACACATGATAATGCCTTTTTCTTGAGACTTTCCCTTTGTAGCATATTTGCAAAAAGCTCCAAACTTCAATCTTACCAGTTATGTTCAACCTCATTGTTCAAGGTCGGTATTGGGGAAATGTAAGTCTCTGCAATCCAGAGCGACATCAAAATCACTGCCATCATCGTGAACATTTCGGTGGTCATGTCAGTTTGAGACTCATCTCTTGACCATCACCGCAACAAAAATTGCGAGATCACAAATAATAATACTAAAGAATCGAAGTGAGAGAATGATGCAAAAGGACTAAACAGGGAGATTGAGAATACAGGGGTGGCCTTTTTCATTTTTTTTCCCTTGCTACAATTTGATTTTTCTCTCCGAGTTTGCTACGTGCCACAATAAAAATAAATTTAGACACTCCAATTACATATAAAATGGATGAATTTAGTTTGAACCTACAACCCAAACCTACTTTCCTATTAACGAATGCAATCCTACTGTTTAGGAATTAGGACCCCTATCCGTTCAACACAATAGTCTTAACAGCTACTTTACCTGATCACTAATGAGGTCCTAGCTTACAGCCAAAACATTAGATACAAACCTTCTATCCAATAGGTGTAGCGGAACTGTAAAAACTAAACACCCTTAAAGGATACATAGCAGACAGAAGGGAACAGAACAAAAAATCAATAACGAACCAAGTCTAAGGCACATTTTATCAAATACGTAATTGCCAACTTTGCAGGAGATGGAAACCACGAAGCAACATGAGACACTTTCAATAGTCTCTATAATATCTAAATAAACTCAAGTAAAATCGTTGTTCAAGGCATAAGAGTTACGGAATACAATAAAGATCCAAAATTGAAATCCAACTTCAGCTAAATTTAGGATGCCACAATACTATCTGGCAAGAAAAACAGAAAACAGCGACAACAAAGGCGGCTCCAGCCATATACCATAGCAAGCTTAAAGCCTTCTACCCCTTCTACCACTCTTTCTACGAGTGCTATCTGAAGGAATCGGAGTCACATCCTCTGAAAAATCACAATGCATTGATTAGCAAAATTCCATAAAAATGACATCAAATTAGAATTTAAAAAAAAAAAAAAAACAGAGAATGCAATGATGTAGACACGAACAAATGAACAAGCCTTCACAGTAAACAGGGAAATTTCTCAGTCATATCTATTAGCTAGACAATATTTAGATAAATATATAAACAAATGACAAGAGATACAGTAGGCAAATTAGGTTTACTAAGGATTCCTTAAAATGGCAAATACCTATACGACCAATTTTCATTCCCGAACGAGCAAGGGCACGGAGAGCTGACTGAGCACCAGGACCAGGTGTTTTTGTCTTGTTTCCACCTGTGGCACGGAGCTTGATATGAAGAGCAGTTATGCCCAGCTCCTGATCCAGAAAAGTTGGAGTCAGTCAATTAACTCAGACACTAAAGCAGAAAATAACATCCAACTTACTACAATGATGTTGCAGGCCAAGACCAGAACAAAATCATTCAAACACGTAACTAGTAGAAATAGAAATGACCATTGATACTGGCTAGAAAAGAGGGAAAGAGTTGGAATTCTAACAAATTCATAAAGATGAAATCAGCATCTTGTCATGAAAGTCAATATGAAGAACTCTGGTAGAAAGAAATCTAATGACCTTGCATCTGGCAGCAACATCCTGTGCTGCAAGCATAGCAGCGTATGGAGATGACTCATCTCTGTCAGCTTTAACCTTCATTCCACCTGAACATAAGAAGCAAATTACATAAGAGAATACCACAATACGATAACCACTGACAACAGAGACAACCAAAAGTTTTGGATAGGTAACAACATTATCTAGGTGATACATAAAAGGAAACCAAGGTAAAATTCTGTAGGTTGAGAAAGTCATAGACAGTAAGATAATGCCAACTAAAATTGTCGATCAGGGTTGTAAGTCTTCACTTTCAGGACAATTTTTATTGTGTCTGACGAGGAGATTCATTGCTAGGGAGGAGAGTCAACAGGGAGAAAAAATACACATATACTCATAAAAATAAAGAAATCATCTGGAATGGTATACAGAACCATTTCAATATAATATAAAAACACTTGAAAATTTAATAAAAACTGGAAACAACAATTAAAAATCTTTGATGTATTACTTCCTGCATTGTAAAGAGAAAGACACTTACCAGTGATGCGGACAAGGGTTTCCCTCCCAGACAAATCAGTCACATGCTGCAATCATACAAATCATCCAATTACAAGACTTCAGAAAATGCTAATTCAAATGAAGGGGGAAAAAAAAAGCTGCATATACTCACAATGAAAGTGTCATTAAATGATGCGAAGATGCGAGCCACACCAAAAACATGTTCACCATCTCTGACAGCAGGACCAAGGGTCACATTCTCCTCCTTTGGCTCCCTAACCTTTCTCTTTGACTACAGGAGATAAACCACAACATGTTAGAATTGAATCCATCTTGCATGTTTAAAGATAAAACAACACAACCAAATTCTCAACAGGACTAACACAACAAGTTCTAAAAAATTGGTAACAGTCCATCTATGCTTCAACCTCCTGAACCAAATAATGCTTCAACCTCCTGAACCAAATAATGCTTCACGGTTCCCATTAATCTTGTGTTTAGTCAATAGGTAAAAAATACAAAACACCCATCCAAATAATCAGATCTTAAAGACTTCTACTTATCACGTAAAAAAAAATTAAACAGAGAGAAAACGTTCCAATACCAAAATCAAATTAATTATCCATTTGGCCGCAATTATGATGCCCACTCACAATGACACGAATCGAATATTAATCTCTGCTTCGAGAATGGTAAACCCATCAGAAGCCTCTACTATTTACCAGAAACCCATTAAAAAAAATCGATGGAATCATGCTAATAAAGCACATGTAAGAAACGAAAAAACAGCATATATTCCGGCATTCAGAACCCAAATAGACCATGAACCCACACGAATCAATAATCAATTTTATCTATCTAAACCCCCCACAAACATTAAATTACAAAATTTATGGTTCTACAAGAAAGGAGGAAGTTCACGAGTTTCAGACAATGGTGGAAATAGGAGAAATCAAAGGTAGATTTTGGTACCATGGTTGCGATGCGACGAGGTCGGATGATGCGCTTCTGCTCTTGTGCTTCTGCTCCTGCGAGAACCCTTGCTAAGTGGAAGCGAATGTTGCGTCTGCGTTCCTTTTATACCAGAGGAGGGGATTAGGGTTTTGCTTGACGCTGAGTAAGAACATAAATTTACGAGAATTGCCCTTCGTTTTTGAGAAATTATTCACAAGGCCCCTCAATCTTTTCTTTATTTTCAATTGCCGCTGTTGGACTTGGGCCCCTTCAGGCCTATGAAACCCAAGGAGACACTGCAGATAAAAATGTTGACAAAATTTTACAAAAAGAAAAAAAATGCAGATAAATATATGTATTATATTTTTGAGATGTATTTTTCCTGACATAAATATGAAAAATATTTGTTATATTGAATTAGAATGAAATGAAATAGTGCAAAACATTAGACTGCTAAGTATTTTTAAAATAAAAAATTAATTTAATTACTATGAATTATCAGTGAGCTTAATCTCATTACAACACAAAAAATTTAAGCTTAATTAATTTTATAATTTCTTCTTTACAAAGCCATGTTGGTTTTTTAATAAAAAATGCAGGAGATATAATTTGAAAATATTATAAAGTGTAGTATAATTCTCATGTTTATTTATTTACTTTAACAAATAATTGACATATCATGTATTTGTTTTATGTAAAAAAAGGTATACTCTTGTCTCCTTTTGTTTTCTTTTTTGAGTCATTTAACTCCACTGTTTCTAAATAATTATCATACATCTATTTTTTTTTCTTGGAATATTTTCTAATATTATAAATCACCACCTTTGTTTATAAATATGAAATTTCAAAATTATATTATTTTTGTTCAACATGCAACAATATAAAACTCTATATTCAAATCTAAAGATTCAACTAATATAATGTATATTTATTTTTTATTTTTAAACGCAAGTAAGATATGACATATGTTGTATTTATGTATATTACAATTTTTTATATACCTATAAACTTAAAATTACTACATGACTATTGCACATTTTATGTTTTAGGTTTAGGGTATTATATCTTTATTTAGTGGGTAGATGAGGATGTTGATCCCAGTCCTGGCCATTTATTAAATGGAAGCAAATTTCTTTATCTTCCTATCCCAATAGGGAGGAAAATTTGTCTCTATATCCACCCGGGCGCGGGAGATCCATACAAATACTATTACTCACTTGAATGGATTTTTTTTTTATTAGCAATAACATATTATGATAATTTTATATATGTTTTGCGTAGACAAAAGAATTAAAATCATATATTACAATCAGAAACTCAAATATGAAAGAATGTGTAAAATTGTTATTAACTTAGGGTAAAAGCCTGTATTCATACAAATACACTAACTAACTTCAACTAACATAACTAACTAACTCCCTAATACTCTCCCTCAAGATGGAAGATAGATGTCAGCTATTCCCATGTTGGACAATAACATTTGAAATTGAGTGGAAGACAGTGGTTTGGTTAACAAATTAGCTAACTGATGTGCCGATTTCACATGAACAAGTTTGATGACACTTTCATTTACTTTGTCTCTAACAAAATGACAATCTATCTCAATATGTTTAGTTCTTTCATGAAAAGCTAGGTTTGAAGCTATATGTATAGCACATATAGCAGCCTGACTGCCGCAGAATACTAATATTGGAGTTTGCGGAACCTGAAGGTCTGTGAGAAGTGCAGAAAGCCATACTAACTCTGTTGTTACTGCTGCCAAAGAACGATATTCAGCTTCTGCTGATGAACGTGAAACAATGGGTTGCTTTTTGATTTCCAGGACACAAGGAGTCTCCAAGGAATACACAACAACTCGAAACAGACCTCCTGAAGTCAAGACATCCACCCCAGTCTGTGTCAGCATAGGCTTTCAATTTCAATGAAGACCTTAATGAAAATAGTAATCCCTGACTAGGTGTTTTCTTCAAATATCTCAATAAATGATGTGCTGCATGTAAATGTGGTAGACGTGGTTGTGAAACTAATTGACTTAATCTGTTGATAGCATATGTAATGTCCGACCTAGAAATAGTTAAGTAAATCAACCTTCCTATTAGCCTTCGATATTCTGAGTTGTCAGGTAGTATATCACCGTCGGTGGCACTGAGTTTCAGATTAGAATCCATTGGCTGAGATGCTAGTTTAGAGGCTAAGAAACCAGTATCCTCCAGCAGAGACAAGGTACAGTGCCTATGGGATAAATAGATGCCCTGTGCTGACTGAGCCACTTCCTGACCAAGGAAGTATTTCAAGGGGCCAAGATCTTTTAGCTTAAAAGCTTCTTTAAGCTTTTGCTTCACCTCGGCTATGGCTACATTATTTGAACTTAATATGATAATATTATCGACATAAACTAGAAGAGCTACAAACTCTGAGCCTGTGCCTTTAGTGAACAGAGAATAGTCATACTTGGACTGTTGAAAACCATCAGCAAGTAAAGCCACAGAGAATTTATTGAGCCATTACCTAGATGCCTGTTTCAGACCGTAAATTGATTTTTTCAATTTACAGACCAAATTCTCCCCGAGTTTGATTCCATTTTGGAGGATACATATACACCTCTTCAAATAAATCGCCATTAAGAAAGGTGTTGTTCACATCCAGCTGAACCAAAGTCCAGTGTTTGACTGCTGCAATTGCTAATAAAGTCCTGAGAGTTGAAGTCTCCCACAGGTGAAAAGGTTTCTCCAAAATCCAGCCCTGCTTATTGTGTATAGCCTTTGGCTACAAGTCGTACTTTGTGTCTGTTGATACTGTCATCTGCACTATACTTGATTTTGTATATCCATTTGCACCCTATTGTGTGCTTGCCTTAAGGAAGTGGAACTAATGACCAAGTATTGTTATTTTCCATTGCATCAAGTTCTTCTTTCATGGTAGCTTGCCACTCAGGAAATTTAGCTGCCTGATGATGGTGTTGAGGTTCAATGGAAGTAGAAATCTGCATGATGAAATCTTTATATGGCTTGGACAATTTATCATATGATATGTGGTCGGATATTGGGTATTTGGTTGTGGATGGAACCAGATGACATTGGTAATCTCGAAGATATACTGGTGGTCTTGTTGGCCTGGTTGACCTTCTGATAGCTTGAATTTGGGTTTATTGTTATGGGTTTTGTGTCTGTTGATGTGAACTGGTTATCTGTGATGGATTAGTTTAAGGTGTCAAATCTGGTAAAGGTATTGGTATAAATAGGTTTGGAAAAGAATCAGTGTTTGTGTCTGGTTTTGGTGTGGCATGGAAGCGATATGTACTTTCATGAAAAGTAACATCACGAGATATGAAGAATTTTCTAGTCTCGAGATCATACAGCTTATAACCTTTGTAACCAGCAGGGTAACCTACAAACACGGTAGGCTTAGCACGTGTTGAGAACTTGTGTCTTTGGGAATTCAATGTTGAAGCGAATGCCAAACAGCCAAACACTCTCAAGGAGTTATAATCGGGGATCTTTCCATATAGCAGCTCAAATGGAGATTTGTTCTTCAAGTTTGAAGAAGGAGTTCTGTTGATGATGAAAGTGGCAGTTTGAATGCAATCACCCAGAAAGAAATTAGCACTTGAGGCTCAAAATGGAGTAAAACGAGCCACATTGAGCAGGTGTTGGTGTTTCCTTTCAACTACCAAGTTCTGTTCTGGCCTCTCAACAGAAGAAAACCGGTGCAAGACTTTCTACAAGAAAATTAGTTAGTGCAAGCTCCTTTACACTATCAGACCGCAGCTTCTTAATGGTGACATTGAATTGAGTCTCCACTAGTTTGAAAAACTGAATAAGGCAGTAGACTGTGACTTTTGCTGCATTAAAAATGTCCAGTAGTAACGAGTGCAATCATCAACCAATGTTAAAAAAGTATTTGTTTCCAGCATAAGTAGGTGTATTAACGGGACCCCAAACATCACAATGAATTAAGTCGAATGCTGAAGTTGAGAAGTTGTTATTGGAAGTAAATGAAAGACGCTTTTGTTTAGCTAAAGGACAGACATGACACAAGCTCAATTTTGAGGAGGAAAAATGTATCAAACTTTTATTTCTGAGAATATCAAGATTCTTGGCTGACAGATGACCCAGCCTCGAATGCCAAATTGAAAACTGTACATTATTGGGAAACAGAATTACAATTGATGTTGGAATGAATCTGTGCTGTGTTGAAAACATATAGGCCTTCTTGAAGACTACCCTTGCCAATCATCTTTGATTGAGATGTGTCTTGAATGACAAATGAATCAGAAGTAAAGGACATAAACAAGTTAGAATCTTTTAGTAAAGAACTGACAGAGATGAGGTTATACTTGAATTGGGGAACATATAACACACTGTAAAGTCAATGTGTGTGAGAGTGAAACTGAGCCAATCCCTTCAACAGGAATTTGAGTTTTATTTGGAAGAATGACGTGTATTTAGAACATGACTATAAGAAGTGAAACTAAGTAAAGAATAGGTAATAGACTTGTGGCACCTGAATCTAATATCCCGTTACCTAAGTTTGTAAATGATTTTGAACAGTGTGCAGATAATGTGGTACCTGCATTAATATTTTTGGAAGACTCAGTGGGTTCAACACTTAGCTTAGAAGCTTGTGACATTTGAGATGAAAGCATAGTCAACAAATGCTAGTATTGTGCAGGTGTTAAATGAACATTTGGTTTATGTGACCCTTCAGCAGCATTGGCAGTGACTTGATTTACTGCAGATTGCTAGTTTGAGATTTTGGACTTGGATTTCAGTTTGTATCCCAGAGGGTAACCATGAACCTTGAAGCACTTATCCATTGTATGTCCGAGAAGACCACAGTGAGTGCACATTGGGCGATCTTTCTTGCCTTTGAACTTGGTACCATCATTCGAAGTCTTGTTGGAATCAGACCTCACAGCAAAAACCATACCATTCTCTGGTTACTATGCTGCTGCAGAACCAATTTCCTTTTGCTTTTCTTCTTGGAGAACCAAGGAAAATACTTTGTTGATAGTAGGAATTGGATCCATGAGCAGAATTTGACCTCTAACATGGGAAAATGACTCATTTAAATCCATCAAAAATGACATTACATATTCCATTTGAGAATATTCAAGAAGTGGTTTGATTCCTCCACAAGAACAGCTGCAAATTGGTTTGCAATCGCTTAGTTCTTCCCAGATTTCTTTCACCTTAGAAAAATATTGGTTCACTGAGGATTGGCCTTGAGAAAGACTCATCAGTTGCTTTCGAAGCTGGAAAATCCGAGGACCATTTCGCTGTTGAAATCTCTCTTTGAAATCATTCCAGATCTCAGCTGCATTCTCAAAATACATGATGCTGGGGATTATCTCCTTGGATACCGAATTGAAAATCCATGAGATAACAATGTTGTTGCCTCTCATCCATAAAGCAAGCAATTGAGGATTAGAATTATCTGGTCTTGGCAAAGATCTGTCAACAAACCCAAATTTGTTCTTGACCGACAGTGCAACCTTCATGGAACGACTCCAAGAATTATAGTTGTCACCTGTGAGTGCCTTGAGATACAAGCAATCAGGTTCAGGACTATCGGAGTGATGCAAAAGAAATGGATTAGAGACCTCATCGATGGAAGCCATGGATGAAAACCAAAGAAAGCTTGAAAACAGAAGGCTTGAAATAGAGAACTCAGATGCACAGTGTTTTCTACTGACACCATATTGCAATCAAAAACTCAAATATGAGAGAATGTGTAAAATTGTTACTAACTTAGGCTAAGAGCCTATATTTATACAAATACACTAACAAACTTTAAATTGACTTCAACTAACATAACTAACTAACTCCCTAATATCATAATCTTACTTAAAAGAAGTTAAGCTAGAGGAGTCGACAAAAGAATCAAGATAAGAAAAGCCGATTATAATTTATTTATTTTTTTACATAATAGACATACATGAGGCATCAATCATTTATTTGAGTAAAATAAACACATTTATTAATTATAGACTACTTCATAACATTTGTCAAATTATATCACTTTTAGTTTTATATTAAAAAGCTAACTTGATTTTGTAAAAAAGAAATCATAAGATTAATCTTAATTTTTTTTTTGGTTGCAATAAAGAGCTCACTAATAACTAATAATAAGTGAATCTCTTTTAGATACTTATCGGTGTTAGATCAATAGTTAGTCAATAAAGAAAAATGAAATAGAGTGTAATTTAGGACCTATATTGAAATTTGTTATCATTTTGACAAACTTATTGTAATTTGTAGTTTACTCAATGAAATAATCAAAGTTTTTTTTTTTCCGAAGGTAGAGTGATTTTATTCAATTGGCAAAAGTCATAACGTGGGATTACAAATCAACTATCAAGGGCAAACCAAAATTTCATACATCCTTTCCAAGGTTTGGTGGTAATGGAAATAACTCTTTACTCTTGTTCTATCTACTCTCCATTGAAAATACGTCTGTTTCTAATTTTCCAAAAATACTAAGTATATAGTTAGTGTCATGAAAAGGAAGGGAATAGAATGAAATTAAGAGTGCGAGTAAGAACAAGAATGGAATAAAAGAGAATACTTATTCCCTCAAATGAAAAGAATAAGAATTCTTTAAAGAATGAATATTTCATTTATTATTTTTCAACCAAACGTGAGAATAAAGAAGAATATCGCATTCTCATTTCTATTCCATTCCATTCTTTATAATTATATCAAATATGCACCAAGAGAATTGCAACAACTAGCCCTAATCCTTTTTGCATTCCACCATTCTTGTCAACATGATGCACTAGTCTACAATTGTTATGGTTTGTATTATGTCCGAGGACCGTGTAGTTGTGGGAGATAAAACCACATGCTAGCAACCTTAGGAGTTAGGACAATGTCCAAGCAAGTGCAGCTCAATTTGCTCATGCCAATCACACATAGGACATTAGGTCCCAATTGGGACTTTTGTTTGCTTGCAAGATTCAATCAGGTGGGAAGAATATTATGCAGCATTCTCCACATAAACACCTCAACCGTGTAGTTGGAAGATTTATGGTTCGACCAAAACATCTTGTCCTCCCCTTCACAATTGGAATGGAGACTATTGCCTTTTGACTTTTGAGCTACCTCCTCTGTGAATATTTCATTGATGAGGGCAGCATTCCATGTCCCGGTTTTGCAAATGAGGAGCTGTGAAGCCAAACGAAAAGAGCTGTCAAGAAAGGGATTTGGCTGCTGCAATGGCAGTCTAGGAATCCGAGAATCTTCTGTGATACTAACTTGATGCCTGTTACTAATCCTCTATCTAATCCCCTTGATTAATGCTTGCTTTACTTTAGGGTGCATTTGGAATCAATAATTTTATGATTTGATTTCATATGTAAAAGAATTTTTTTGTTTGAAAAATTATAAAATGTGAATTGATAAGATTTAGAAATCCTTAGAAATCTCATTAATTTTAATTAAGTTGTTTATGAAATTCTATTAAAATGAGAGAATTTGAGTGATTTAGATCTAATTTATTTAAATTTACTCTTTTATCCTTAATCATTTATTTAAAAATAAAAGAGAAAGTTTATTAAAAGAAATGGTATAAACGTAAATTTTTTAAAATAAAATCAATTTAATTTTTATTTTTTGTATTCTAAATGTAAAATTTGATTTTTAATTCAATTTAATTTAATGTAAATCAAATCAATTCAATTCTAATTTTTATGATTCTAAACGCACCCTAAGACAATGTTTGGATGGAAGAGAATGGAGGGAAATGGATCAAAAGAAAATGTTTACAAAGTTTAAAATAAGCCTTTCTTTCCCTTGCAACTTAAAAGTTTTTTAAGCCCATACCTCCTCCATCTTTTTAAAGGCATATGTTCACCCAACTTTTCCAAAAACCAGGGTGATTGGAGAAGGAACTGCCCCAACCAGAATCACTTCAAACGGTTGAGGGTGCTCTCTTGGATTTTTAGGAAGTTTAAAGCATGTCATAGCAAAAATTGGTATAGTTGTTGCCACCGACTTAAGTAGGACTTCATTCCCAGCTGCTAAAAGAAGTTTTTCTTCTATGCCTTAGTGGAGTGCTCTTACTGAATAAAACTGCTTACTTATGCATATTTATTTTCTGACCACTAGCCCTTTCAATTCATGAGCCCGAGGTATATCTATCTTTCACTTGATCACATTCTTCATTCCAATCTTCCAAAAGCAGTTTTTGCAGAAAATTATGGAATTATCCACAAAAAAGAGATGGCTAATGTTTGAACACATTGGTCCTATCCTACATGAATGAGAGCTTCCCCTCTCTATTATTCTTAGTAATATTAGTAAAGCCTTTCAGCACACAGAATGAAAATGAGCTCAACCTACTCTTTTAACTTTCAGAAAGCACAAAAGAGCTCAAACGCAATTCATTCATAGTAGTGGCTACTGAGTTGGACAAGACCCAAATTGGCCCATGACCCGAACCGGCTCTATTGAATCAAAATCACCTAAAGTAGCCAAGATTTTTCTGTGTTACAAGAAAAAAGGAAGATGAGTTTTTTGTCCATATCAAAATGTGGAGGATGCTAACATTCATACTAAGATAAAAATGTTGGCAGATAGCATATAAGTGGATATCAATGACATCTGGTCTAAGACTTGTTACACTCAAATCATTGAATAATTTTTTATAGATGATAATTTGATCGTTACAACTATTAAATTATAATGAATTATTATATTAAATTTTACATGTCAAAACTTTAAAAATTTAAAGAAGAATAAATATATTATCAAGTGCTTCATATTAATGTTAGATTAATGTGAAACTTACTACATATATCATGTACGTTGTAAGATTAATTTTTATTTACATCAATTTCAATGAATCAATGTAAGACTTGACATAGTTACACCATATTTTAAAAAAATGAAACATATATACGAATTAGGGTTCAAATGGATGGTATTTTTGTTTAAAAGATATATTTTATATTCATTTAAGTTATATAGATGGATTACAAAATAGTTTTGTATTAATAACTAATTTTGTGATATGATATGTTTTATACGACTATAACTTTTGCAATATATTAATGTTGTACAAATTTATTCATCAATGTGAAATTAGTTTTAAGGCATAATTGAAATTTTTATTTCTTTATTTTAATAAATTAAATGATTTTGTCTCCTTATTTTAAAAATGAACAATTTGATTCATATATTTTTTAAAAATGAGTAGTTTTGACTCCTTCGTATATGTGCCAGTAAAAATTTGACAAAAAATGTTAACGTTGCATTAATCTAACTTTTAATTCTAAATAAGTATTTTAAATGCTTTTGTCATATATATGACTTCTTAAATATTAAAATTAACATTAATAATAAGATTAATTTTTATTAACCATTTTTTATTAAGATTAATTTGATTTTTATAGAGTCATGTACATATCACATGTATTTAAATTTTAAAATAACATATTTTGAAACAAAAGAATTTTAAATATCATGTGAGTATTTTTTGTTAAATTTCTAAGCAAAGAGACCAAACTAGCTATTTTTTAAAAAAAATAAAAAGATTAAATAATTTATTTTTAAATTAGAGGAACTAAATTGTTTGTTTTACTAAAATAAATAGATCAAAACTGTAATTAAACCTAGTTTTAACTTGTATTCATATTAACAACTTTTGACTTATATATTAAATTGAAATCAAGATTGTCCAATTGATTTTAGGATAGAATCAAGTAAACTTAATTACTTTTAAGCTAAAATCCAATTGATTCGATTATTTTTGAGCTAAAATTAGGTCACCTCTATTACTTTTAAACTAACCCAATTATATTTTAAGTGTTTGTTTGGAGGAGTTTAAACATAGGAGCTCATGAGTTCCTTTTGCAGAACGCTCTTTGGGAGCATACTAACAACACATTTGTGGTGGAAAGAATCTAATCAATGAAAGCTGTAAATTGTACAAAAATTAGAACTTGTTTGTTTCATATTCCAAACGTGTGTTGAAGAGAATGAAGAGTTGAGCTTCTTATAGCAAACGTCTTTTTCAAATGCCTTGAATGTCAAGAGACGTTTAGGGAAATGTAACCTAATCAAACACTTAATACATGTTTATATTAACTTATTTTATATTTTTAAAATTTTATAATTAAAATTTATTTAAAAATTTTTAAAAAATAATATTTGTTAAAAAGTAAACTTTACCAGAGGCCAACTCGAATGTAATTGGGTTAGCTCAACTTGTTATTAAAATTTGTTATATATAAAATTGTTATGATGAAATTAAATAATTAACATGTAATAATAATTGTGTTAAATAAATAATAATATACTAATTTTCGCTCCACTCTCCTCAACTTCCTCTAGGCACTGCCGCATCGTAACTTTCTCTCCGAAGTAGGGTTTCATCGGCTCCTATTAAAGCAAAACGAAAACCTTTCTCTCTTCTTCAAACAGAAGTACAGAATATAGAGAAAGAGAGAGAGTTGTTCCCGTCGTCACCTCTGGGAAATGGTTACTTTCAGGGTGAGTCAGCACTCGTTACCAATCTTTTGAATCGAACTAATTGCGGTCGATATCCGTTTGTTAGTTAGGGTTCATGCCCCTTGTGCAATTCCTCTGATTGAAAAATGATATTTTTCTACTTTTAATTGACTGGGGATTTCATTTTCTGGCATTTTCGTGCCATTTTGCTCAGCAACCAAACAAATGGGGTTGGTGATTTTGAGCTACTTTTGTTGATTTTTTGGTTCTTTTTGCAGTTTCACCAGTACCAGGTTGTTGGGAGGGCTCTCCCCTCGGAAGCAGATGAGCACCCGAAAATTTACCGCATGAAACTCTGGGCCACGAACGAGGTTCGTGCCAAGTCGAAGTTCTGGTAAAAAAATTTGTCTGTGATCACTCTATTTAGCTTTTTCTTTTTTTGGTCATTTTTGTTTGTTGTTGGCTGAGAGTCTGAGACCGTTTGGTTTCGGAAAATGGCTTATTCGATGTCAAGTTTATGTTATCTTTTTTTTTTCAGCAATTAAAGTTAATGGTCTCTGTTTGAATTTGGACTGATTGCTTTCAATTAGGTATTTTCTGAGGAAACTGAAGAAGGTTAAGAAGAGCAACGGTCAAGTCCTTGCCATCAATGAGGTACAATTTCACCTACACGTTTGTTTATGTATCTTTGGTTTTTTGTTCTCTAGATTTAATTCTGCCAAAAAGCTTTCTGCTAATTGGAAACGTTGCTTGATAAGTTGACAACTATGACAAAACGACCTGATTGCCCGGGAAATTCTCTGCTTAAACCTCAATTTAGGCTTGGATATTAATGCTGAGGAAAATGTAGAATGTGATCTTCACTTCAAGTTGGTGTGATTTATTCTTCTGGTAATCAATGTCATGTAAATGGTTCTAGGCAAATCACTTGAATTCAGTATGCTTCCAAAGCAAACTTTGTTTCTGTTCTTTTTAGAGTGTGGATTTTATGGACTCTTGTCCTGCATTCACGTGCAGTAACATTGTCTGAGCTTGTTAGCTATTATTATTAGTTATTTGCTTGTGACATACTGACATGTATCCATATTATAGTAATTTTCTAATTGTTAATTCTGTCACATGTTTGATCTGTTCCTGAATCCTGAAACAGCTCTGTTAGGGAATCAAGTCATCTGAATAGATAGTATTTATCAGGAGCTAGAGGATTCTTGCTTTAGGTTTAACCTAAATTACGTCTTCCTGTTTGATGCATTCATTGCCTTATTGTTTTTACTGACTTTGAGTCGACCGTGGTTTAGATAAAAAGATTGTTAGGTAATAGTCTACAACTTCATTTAGGTTAGCTTATGCTTGCACTGTTTGTTTCTTTTATGATCACTGGCGCAGTTGTGCTTTGGTATCTAAGTTATCTCACAAGAAAGGGAATTTAGTGGAATTTTACCGATTCAAAGTACTTTTAATCTTACTGTTTTCAAGTGCATGGTTTGTCTTTATATATATGTTGAATCCATAATGTTTAGAATAGATGCTTGTCATGGCTTAATGATAATCTGTTGGCTTAATGTTTGAGTCATATTTATTAATGTTCCTCATATATGGTTACACCATGTTTGATATAATTTCTTTCAAATGACTTGGAAGTACATTACATTAGCAATTGCTTTCTGGCTGTGAACTTAAAAATTCTTTTAGTACGTGTTGAGGCTTTATTGTATCAGCTTTATTTCTTTTTTTTTCTTATTACTTGATCATGCACATTTTAGTCATCTGTACAAGGGTTATTCTTACAGATTTTTGAGAAGAACCCAACCAAGATTAAGAACTATGGAATTTGGTTGCGGTATCAGAGTAGGACCGGCTATCACAACATGTACAAGGAGTATCGTGATACCACTCTTAACGGTGGGGTTGAACAGATGTACAATGAGATGGCTTCTCGCCACAGGGTCCGGTACCCTTGCATTCAAATTATTAAGACTGCCACCATCCCTGCTAAGCTTTGCAAAAGAGAGAGTACCAAACAATTCCACAACTCCAAAATTAAGTTCCCATTGGTTTTCAAGAAAGTTAGGCCACCAACAAGGAAGCTAAAGACCACATACAAGGCGAAAAAGCCCAACTTGTTTATGTAATGTGGTTGATGAAAGAGTAACAAGTATCTAGAGTGTTTTATCGGGCCTTTTTGGTAGAAACATTCCTGTTGGTTCCTGATTGCCTGATTTTGTTTTGTGATTTTAGAACTTTGTTATTGGGTTCAAGCTTTCGTTTTATGTTTCTATCGGATATGATCTAATCTTTTTTACAACTGAGTAGAATCGAACAAATTTACATTGTCAATTCGTGTGCTATCCTTGGCTTGAAAAGTTGAAATTTATCAGCATACTATGATTTTATTACCTGGTTCTGGTAAGTCGGGTATAACCCCTATAAATCATTTGAAGATTGAAGGAGTAACGCTGCTGCTACAACACTTCGAGCCACACAGATGCTAAGGTGTCTGCAAGTTTAAATGGGACTAGTTTGTGGTTGCATTTAGATGCAACACATCGGTGGTCGCAAGTGTTGTGATAACAGTACTTCTTACAGTAGATGATGCGTTCACCGAGAGTAGCATTTTCTTCTGTACAAATATTAATAAACTTTAATCTTGAAATTGTATCATGCAGTAGTATCCGCAGATATATCAACAAAATTAAGTATTAATCTATAATTGAATTAACTTATTTTATATTTAAATAAGCTTTTCAGTCAAAAGTTTTCTATCAGTTCTAAGTTTTTGTTCTGACCAAGATTAACACACGCCTCAATAGCAAATATTACCGTTGGTATTTATACCTAAATGTTGTATAAGTACATTGTTTTTTGCTTATATCATTGGTAGTCACATCTTATTCAAGTATTGCAGTCTTTGCAGACGTCAATCCTGTCACTGAAACTCAAAAATAAGTATCTATTCTTTTAGCTGCAGTGCATCATTGGTAACTGTTTATTTTTAAAAAATATATATTTTTTAAATTATCTTAATAAAATTTAATTATAAATTATTTTAAATATAAAAAAATTAATTTAAATACGCACACTTAGTGCTTGACTATAGATGCTTGAATGAGATTCAATTACAAATCTTGCGGATTGGATGAGTGCGTGCAAAGCTTGATAAGTAAAATTGACAAGGAGAAGATTATAGTAAGTGACCAATAGATGGATAAATTAATCTATTAATTTATTTAAAATTTATTAAAAAATTATTAAAAATATCCAATTTATTCATGGCCCATTTTGTGGATTATTATTAAACTCGTTCATGTCATTTTTTTCAATTATATATATATATGGGTTGTGAAACTTATATATACATATGCGTCTGTTGTCTTTGAAGAAGTTCCTCTGTCTCTTGTTCACAATGGGTTTTTGATGGATAAAATATCCAACTATTGGATTTCAAATGGATCCAAGTCATGGTAGCTTGTAAAATTAAGGGTAAAATACATACTAGTTCCTTGGAGTTTATGGGTTTCTTAATTTATCTTCTTGAAATTTATTTTATATCATTTAATCCTTTAATATTTGGATTAAACAAAAAATATTATTTTGATCGTTAACTCAAATAGAACATATAGCTGGTGTAGATCACATGACTTTACCTTCACAAAAAGTAGTAATGTTTTTGTTATCACATATTCTTCCTAACGGCTAAAGTGTGAGTTTTTATCAAATATTGGATTTTTATCATATAACTCTCTTAAAGTATGGTTTAAAATATATCTCTACTTAATTTAATTGGAAAGAATAACGTTTTCAATTCAACTCAAATGTTGGAAGATTAAGTGACACAAAATAAACTTCAAGGAAATAAGTTAAAAAAAAGACTATACTTTTAAAAGATAAAGCGTATTTTACCCTAAAATTAAATATTCAATAGATGTGTTTAATCCACCAATCATTCATTAAATAAAATTGATCTAATCTATTTAATTCATTAAATTTATTATTATAAATAGATAAATTATATTAAATTTAAGTATAAATGAATTAGATGAATGGTAATTTAATAGATTAAATTGCTATCCTAACCGTGATTTATGTGGCTTAGGATTTTGTTGGCTAGGACCATAAAACTTAATTTTTAAATGAATTGTCAAAATCCTAATCTAAGCACATTCTACGTGGGCTAAGGCCAGTTCATGAATTAGCCCACCATATATTAATAAAATTATAAATTTTATCAAAATATCTTGAATTGATAAATTTAACAAAGTCATAACTTTTAAGTATTTTAAACATATTCTACTTATAAACATTCAAAAGGTACACAACATATAAATACTTAAGCTAAAATAACATATTTAATTGGCATTTATACTGTTAGTTTGTATAATCAAACAAACTTCAAAGAGAAAATGAGATGTCTTAAGTGTAAAACATCAAATAAAAAAATTTACACAATATACATGGTATATATAATAAGTGATATGTGGGCCAACCCACTGATTAACCCAGATCTAACTTACCTTGGTCCATGAGTGTTGTTCCCCAAGACAAAAAAAGTCCACACTTTGTTTTTTGTCTTAAAAAGTCCGCACATTAACAATGCATTAAAATGTTTAAGCTCACCTCACATGCATAAGTGGGCCGGCCCATGCACTTTAGTCCATACCAAATTTATAAGATAAAAATGAAATTTTCATAGGACGGAAGGATGATGTGTGTGTGGAGTTTCATAGGACGAAGGATGATGTGTCGTGTGTGCGTGTGGAGTAAGGGCGTAATGGAAATTTTTGCTAGATTGAACTGAAATATTAATTTATGGTGATATTGACCTGATGCCAGACCTTTGGAAAAATAATGCAACCCTAATTATTGCGATTATTATGCCAAATTTGTCCTATTCATAGAATTACTAATGGATAACAGTGTTCAATGTCCTGCCACAAAGACTTAAAACAGGATCAGTTTACACTAACATAAGCCTAATACTCATAAAGTCACTAATACTTAATCATTAATTATATTTTAAGTTAATGACTTAATACCACACAATTTAATTTAGTCAAGTTTATTTAGTAAAATAAAGTTTTCTTTCTTATTAAATACAAAATTTTACTATTATTTTTTATGGTATAAACAAGTTTAAGATAAGATGATGCTATTTCAATTTTAAAATTAAGGCAAATCACCGATTAACAAAAAATTATAATGAGTTGGCTATTACTTTCACTCTTCATTAAAAACATATTTAAATCATTAAATTAAAAATTAACGATAAGATATTAATATAAGAATAAATTATTGTTAATTGATTCCTCTACTTATTACTCAAATAAGTCTCGTCCACTTATATCATTAAATAATTTTTTATAAAATACATGATTTATTAATATAATTATTAAATTATGTACTATTATTTAATAATTATGTATATTAAATTTAATATAAATCAAATATTTATAAATATTTAATATAATAATTAATATTTATTTATATGTTGAAAAACATATTATACCTTGATAAAGTAATTAAAGGAAATTTAATTAAATTTTGAATTCAACTTTATATAAAGTTATTCATATACTAGAAATAAGAAATAAAATCTTTGAACAACTAGCTTTTCTCTTGGCGATTATTCAGCAATTACTGAAAATTAAAGAGCATTGTTCTTCAAACCGAGAAACATATATCACTACTCCAAACTGCCGACGTAACCAGGCTGCTAAAGCATTTGTTGATTTAAAATTTGGTCAAACTTTTAATCAAGACACCACTGATCCAGCAACAGAACATGTGGGTTTAGTACAAGCTTTGGACGGTTTGGTACGAGAATTTATGTGAGTTAGATTTAATGTCAGTAAAATTTTTATATTATTATTTAATTATATAATTATATTATTAATCAAATTTGATTTTTTAAATAATTATTATTTTGATGTTTAAATTCTTTTAACAAGGTAACAATACATAATTCAATACAATAATAATGTATTTCACACTTTAGGTGATTCAAGGTTAAATTCTCAGAACAACCAGTTTGTCCATGCATAGAAGATAATGTCTCTGTCACTATATTCCCATTCCCTCTAGATCTTTTTTTTTTTTTGGGTCAACATTCCTTTTAGATCCAACTTCCAAAAAGTTGCATGACCATGTTGGTGTACCGGCCCACTTCTTTTGATACTATTTGATATGTGACCTAAATACTCATGAAGATGAAGGCCACTCTGAGAAAGGGAATGGCTCAATCACTACTTCTATTGGTCATGGGCGTTTTTCTCACAAAATTGGAACACGTTAAACTATCATGAGCCTTTTGTTTAGTGGATATGTTGGTGGTGTCTAGTCATTCAATGACTATTCCATGGCTTGCAATTGAACCTCTGTTTGGATATTATGATTGCGTAAAATGAAGCCTTTATTCGATACTCTCGGGGCATGTTTAGTATGATAGTACGATGAAGATCAAAAAATTTTAAAAAAAAAGATAGTACAATGGAAATGAAATAAATTTAGATATGCGCTATTGTTTAGAAGAAAAATTAAATAAAAAAAACTCAATTCTTAAAAAATGTCATTCATTTTATTTTTAAAATACTTATTTTATTTTTATTATCATTCTTAATCATATTTTTATTTTATTTTTTTTATAATATCAAACATGTACTTAATATCTTACATAAGTCATAGCGCTAGTTTGATGTTCAATAAGATGTAATAAGTACTTGTATTTGAAGTTTGCTCGTCCCCTCACTTAGAGGGACATCTATAAGTACATTTGAACGTGTTATATTAATTAATTTTTTTATGTTAATTATTATTAGTATATAAATAATAAAGAATAATAAGGATTCATATAACTGAAGTACATGATACAGACTTAACAATACAATTTAAGATAATTATCTTATGTTGTGGGTAAAATTTTTCTTATTAAAACGTCAAATTTTTTACTACCAATCTTCACTTTTGTAGGTGAATGCAAACGGTAATTGAAATAAAAAGTTACTTGTTTAAGGGCTGTGAAAAAAAGTATGCAAAGTTAATCAAGTACGTACTTTGGGATAAATCTCGAAATTAGGGAATATATTTGACCATCAAGCTTATAATTTCCACAAGTTATGCTATGGAAACTTTGGACATGTGAAATTCCAAGTCTTGCATTTAGAGATATTTGTTGTTTTTATTGCTAATTTTTTTTTAAAAAGAAATCTCATATGTTCTTCAACTGTAAAATCCTTGAAGTGAGGTCACAACGGTTAACAACACCAACCTTTTTATAGGTATTAAATCAAAATTAGGTGATGAGGGAGTTATATAAAATTTGTGAAAAACTCCAATGATAAAATGACACAGTTAAAGTTGAATGGATTAAATTAAAACCTGAAGCAAAATAGAGAGATCTCCAAAATAGAAGTCTGGTTATTCTGTATTCTATCATATTTATAATATTATTTAATATATCTCATTGATTATGTAATTTTTTATGATAGTTATATGTGCCCCTTAAGTGATCTTTCAAGTCTAATTATTCATTTGATTTAAAAGTCTAATTATTCATGCCAAAAAACGAAAAAGTAAAACTGGATCTTTAATATGATTGTGTCTCCACCCTCCCTGGGGCTAGCACTATATGTAGGTGTACAACTGAAATCAGTTAAAGCTATGAGGGTATACATAATTTATATTAAACTAAATTAGAGAAATAATCACATTAATAATATGCAAGTTTTAGATTGAAAAGCAGTATATATACCCTGAACAAAAGTAAACAAATTCATAATTGAACTGAAGAATACTACGGTTGTGGATTGATTTCTGGCTCTTAACTTTATCAACTTTACCTTTACAAACTGTCCACCTCAAAATCAAGCATCACAGGCATCCATAGGATTTTGACCTCTCTGTTTTTTTTCCTCAATTCAACACGTCCATGACATGGAATGTCATTGTCAACTAACCCCACATTTGAAAATTGAGAGTGTCTGTCCCAATTTTTTTCCCCTTTTTTTAATCTCTTCTAGATAAAAGCTAATCTTTACATTCAACTACCCCATGTTGGAATTCACAGTTAATTTTATAGCCATTACACCATATGGCCTTCTAGTATATTAGTCACATTTGCATATCATCATTTTTTTTTTTTCATAAGCTTCTTTATGCAAAAAGTAGATGGAGTCCCTCCACTACATTTTAAAAGCTCTCTTTGCCATCCCAAGAACAATCATATCCCTAAGCATTTTTAGCTTCAAAACTCAGAGAGAGAGATAGAAGGGGGGGTGGGGGTCTAGGGCAGTGATTAATAGGGTTTGTCTTGCTGATCTCATTGTGCTGGGACATTGAAGAATGCATATTTCCTGCAAGCCAGTAGTGTACCTTTTTATCGTTTCATTTTATGTTTCTGTTCTTCCATTCACTGACTGCACAGCCATTGAGGAGGTGGATAAGTTTGGCAGTCACAAGAGCACAGATAACAAAGTTTACAAGGTAAACCAATTTCGTTGGAGTTTTCTAAATAATTTCTTCATTCTCTGTCTTTGGCTCTTCATCTTCAATTTTCCATTCTTATCACCCTCTTCTGAGATGACAGATACTCTTTGGTTATACTATATATACACACTTTTGCATTTGAGATAAAGCAGATGAGCCAGCCCACACTATCATCTTCCTCTGTTGACCTGTTACCTCAAACTATTTAAGCATTCAGCAAATATAACTACCTATCGTTATATCTCTCTCTCTCTCTTCTTTTATAAGTTGATAAGGACAAATTAATGACTGAGAAACATAATTTATAGTATTTAAATGCTGATATATAAGTTCAAGATTTAAGGGTTTAACTGCTGCCAGTTAATATAGCAGGCTAATCCTCAGAAGACATCTGATATTACACTTCATGGATGGCTCCTGTGGGCTTCAATGGGGTTCTTAATGCCTCTCGGGATACTTACCATAAGAGGATCCAATAAAGAGGAGCCTGGATCAGGAAAGAGTAGAGTCCTCTTCTATCTCCATGTTGCTTTTCAGGTCATAAACCTCTTCTGTTTGTTCTCATGAAAACATTATGCATTAATAATTATGTTTTTTTTTGCAGATCCATTGATTATTATGTGAAAAACTAAAATAGTATATTGCAGTAGTGGTAAATTATTCTGAGTGGAGTATAAGATGCTCCTTGAAAGTTACATCATGTAATCATTGAAGTTTTGATCTTTAATTGTTTACAACATAATGATAACTTTCTTTAACTTTAATAGTGGTGTCCAAGGCTTTTTCTAACGATTTATTTTATTTTAGACCACAGGTATGATATTACTTTAATTTGGTTTGATTAATAACTAACATTATCATTTGAGAACTGAACTAATTAGGAGTTATTATATACTTCAAGTAGCTAAAAAAATCATAGTTTGCCCGGTTATTCTGCAGTTTAGGTAAAGTATATAGTTGCTTAGGTTCGTATGAAGAAGTGGGTAAATCCCTTCAAAGCGCTCTGCTCCCTCTGTCCTGTTTTACTATTTCTGGTGAATTTTCTGTTCTTCTGCATGCAGTAAAAATACCTATGATTTTTCTTTCTTTTTTTTTGTTTTTCCTTTCTATCCTCGTTGTACGCAGTCTAACATTTCATCTAACAGATGCTTTCAGTGCTTCTTGCCACAGTTGCTGCTGCCATGTCTCTGAAAAAGTTTGAGAATTCATTTGATAACAACCATCAAAGATTAGGCCTAGCACTTTATGGTGCCGTATTGGTGCAAGCCTTCCTTGGATTTTTCAGGCCTTACAGGTTAATTCATCAATATTTGTACTTAATTTGTTTCACAAATCTGGCCATTAACACCAATGACAAACTTTGCCTAGTAGCAGCACTTCTTTTCTCTGCATCTCCTAGTGCATTTTATTTGCAGGGTCTACATTCTATTGTTTCAATCTTAATGTTCTGCAGCTTCTATAATTTGCAGGGGAAAGAAAGAGAGGAGTTATTGGTACTTTGTACACTGGATACTAGGAACAATGGTTTCTCTTGTGGGAATCATCAACATTTACACAGGTCTAAAAGCCTACCATAAGAGAACTTTAAAAAGCACAAGGCTTTGGACTATCCTTTTCACAGCAGAAGTCTCTTTCATTGCATTGATTTTCCTCTTGCAAGACAAATTGGAATATGTGAAAAAGCAAGGAGTGATTCCAGGTAGTGAGTCAATTGTGCCATCTAATCAAGACATTCCTCAAAGGCAAGATCATCAAAAAGAATTGTTACCAGTTGCATGTGGAAAGAGAAATGCACTTGGGAATTTGTTTGACTAATATGGGAATGGGACTCTCCTTAATTTACTACATTTTTCTGTGGAGTTTGCCTTGGATAGGGGGATTGGCTCGTTTTCACTTTAGTTTTTGGTGCCTGCACTTTATGCAAGTGGGGAGGTAGTTTTATGAAAGGTAAGCTGATAGGGTGCATTCATAAAAAAGAAGCGAGGTTTGATTGGTATATGTTACCCCTTTTTTCTTTTTCTTCTCCTATTTTTTAATGTATATTCTTTCACATGTACCATAAATATTATATACGACAGTGTGCATGTGGATATTGACCATAGAATGCATAGATAATTGTGTAACCAGTCTGTGAACTTATGATTAAGTGTATTTTTAGTTTTGATGTTCTCTTTTATAATTTTTAGAGCGCATATATATATATATATATATATATATATATATATATAATTGCAATACTTGCAATGAAAGCCCATGTGCTGTTCATCTACTTGCTTTGCACATTCACGAGTAAGCAATCATTAATACTTTCATCTCAGGCAGTACTTTCAAAGCTATAATATTATATTAGCATTCAAATTTATGATTATCATTCTTATTTATTCAGTTAGAGAATATGAAAGTTAAGCTTACTATTCTGCTAACTGCTTATTAAGAAACTTGACTATGAGAAATTATTACAACAAGCTCGGCATGGTATTTGCAGAGCAAACCCTGAGACTTGTTAATTTTCCTCAATGGTGGGGTGATGCACGTTGGAGTTACTGGGTTAAATTGTAAATCTCAAAATTATAAATGTAAAAAAAAATGCAGCAGATGGTGGAAAGAATCAAACCATGACCCAAGTTGAAGTTACAGCAGAAGAAAAGGAAAAGGGTTGGAAAATGAAGCCTTTGCGTGCTTGCGATTGGGTAACACAGCGAGACAAAAGAAAAATAAAGAAAATGCAGAGAAATTTGTTGAGACATAATAATAATAATAATAATAATAATAATAATAATTAATTGGAGAGCTTTAGAGTGCATTTAAAGTTTCAGTTTGTGAAAGATATTTTTATATTAATATTTATATTTTTTTAGAGTAATATTTATATGTTGTCTTTGACAATAGTGAATTATCTTATATATGTGAATGTTACTTAATTTTTTTGAATTTTTTATAATACTCTCTCACTCGTTAAATAAGAGACTAATTTATTAAAATATAGTTAGACACCAAAATAGAAACCTCTCCTAATAATGTTTACTTTATGAGCAATTGAACATCTACCACTAAAGTTGATTCTTAAATAAATTTGAGTTCTTTCCACTCGGACCAACATTTATTAATATAAATGTTACTTAATTAAATTAATTAAGGAAATGTACTTCTTATTTTGAATATTCAAATTCGATTCAACAATATTTAAGGCTGAACCAAGAGTATATCTTTATAATCGTCCAAAAAAAATTTTAATTTCGGTTGATGTAAAAATTAATTAAAAAATCGTAATAATATCTTAAGACTTAGCCACCCTCACCACCGACACTTCCCAGTTACAGTTACCCCTTCAAATTTCCACATTTCAATCATTCTCGCTCTCTTTTTGTTATATAATTATTTCCCTTTACTCTCTTTACTTTTGTTGTAACAGTTTACTGAAGAGTGTTTGACTAATTATAATTTCATGCACAGACAGCCACCACCTAGCGGGGATAGCTCAGTTGGGAGAGCGTCAGACTGAAGATCTGAAGGTCGCGTGTTCGATTCACGCTCACCGCAGCTTTTTGTCTTTCTAACTTTAATTGTTGGTTTAACAATAAACATACTTTCTCTCACAGTAAAAGTTCTAGCTAACATGGCTAAAGCTACAGCGTTTTAAAATAGCAAATCATGCATGGCTTTATTACTTTTCTTTAAATTCTGCTTACATTGTAAGAATCCCATTATAAATATAAATTACAAAAAATCAAATAGAAATATAATGTATCACTCTTAACTAAGCCTGTAGCCTTGTAGTTCATATACTTAGCCTCAAGCCAATAGCCTAGTTGTCATTCACTTATACCATGTTTGATTTAGCTTAAGAGAACTCTTAAATCAAGATTTGAGCAAAATTTTGTTGTTTGTCCAAACAATGATTTAGGGGTTCCAAAAATTAAACCAAACATGCACTACAATCTTAAGACTAAGAGAGTTGGTTCATAACTCATATGGGCCGGTTCAAAATATAAAAATTACTTCAAGTCTATGTCTTCTTCATTTAACCATGTTAACTTTGTCTTCTGCCTTTATTTGGTCTCTCCTTATCTTTAAAAGATTCTTGTATTATATTTCTGTTTTATAATGAGCTAATAATCCATATAGCAATGATCATAATCTTTTTCATACTATATTCGATATCATAATCATAGGTTAAATTATTATTATTCTGTCCCCTTTCCTTCTCCTTTTTTGAGACAATTTCTTTTAAGTAAGTTTAACTCTAAGATTATCCCCATCTCTTCCAATGATTTGAGAGGATATCATTATTAATTTTCACCTTTTTCCATTTATATTGCTAGATCATCATTTACTTGTTGCCTGCTTACTTTAATTACATTCTTTAGTCATCGTAGTTATACTAAAATTTAATTAACTTGCCTTCATTTTAATAGCAACCAGTGTTACTTTTCTAATTTGAAGTTTTGGTATCTGTTTGATATTGACATGACATTGCATCTGTTGTTTTCATAATTTCCTTCCTTACACGTCTATTGAGCCTTTCCAGTTATCCTTTTTTTTTTCCCCTTTGGATTGATTCCAGTTATCCTTTTATAGTTGGTTGGGTTGATAAAATATAAAATGTTGGTCAAATAACTCTCTCTCCCTCTAGGCAATGGGTTGATCTATCAATATATTTTTTTCTAACTGTTTTAATTTCTTGGATCTTTCACAAATTATTTAACTTGTTAAGTTTTTTTAAGTGGTTTTATGAATATATTTCTTTTTGTTTTTATTTATTTCAATAGGTCAACTCATTTAACTCACAATCAATTATGGATCCAATTAGAATTTTTTCAAACTGGCAATTTATTTTTTTTTTTGGGTCCAGGGGAAGGGGGTTGGGGAAGAGGAAGGGGATGAAATTCGTTCTTTTCCAAAATTAATTCCGGATAAGATTGTATCAAGACTTAAAGTTTTATCATGAGAGCACTGACCTACACCCCTTCAAACTTACATGTTAAACGAGCTGACTTGCCCAACTCTATTTAGGGTCAGGCCACTCCAAACACCTCTACTGCCAACATTCCCAAATGCAAATTGCAAGACTATAACATTCCAATAATATGAAATATCCTTTGATTATTAAATCAAAAATTTAAATTATCTATTCCCACTTTCATTTTCATGGTAGAAATTTGAGAAAAGAATACTATTAACACTCTCAATTGTCTATTCATATTCTCCAACTAACTTCTTTTAATCCTAATTTTCTAAAATATGCTCAAATAATTTTCTATCAATTTAAATCTTAGTTATTAGCAAAGAGTGTGAATAATCAGAATGGACAATTAAGAGTATGACCCCCCTGATGTTATCATTAACTGCCTTATAGCCGATTTGGCTGAGCAATAAATTTGATTTTCAAATATATAAAAAAAAGAAAAAAACTGATATATCAATATATTGTTTGCAACATAAGTCAAACAATCTTCACATTTTGATGCTTTATAAAAAAGTTCTTACAACTTATCTTTAAAAAAAAAATATGTAACCTTTTACTTTTTTTTCATACAGAAAGTGATCTTACAAGATTTATGTTTAAAAATAACAAATTTTCGCACTTGCAAATAACAGTCAAAATTCTGTACTTCTAAAAAAAAAAAAAACTGATATGTGAATATATTGTTTTCAACATAAGTCAAACAATCTTCAAATTTTGATGCTTTGTAAAAAGCTTCTTACAACTTATATATAAAGAAAAATGTTACCCTTTGCTTTTTTTCATAAAAAAAAAAAGTGATCTTACAACATATATGTACAAAAATAACTTACAAAAATAACAAATTTTCGCCCTTGCAAATTACAGTCAAAATTATGTACTTTTATAAAAAATTACAACATTTATATTAAAACATTAGACTTAGTAACTTTTTTAATGTTGTAAGTAATGTACCGATACACCACTTTCCCAAATGCGTACCGTAATAAGCTCCATAATGTAAAGCTGAAAATCTAAAAGAGGAGTGAAAATAGAGTAGAATAGAAGAGTTTTGATTTTCACTCATTGTCGCTTGATAAAGGGCGAAAACTCACTTGAGTGGCCAAATTGTGCTAACTATAGATAAGTCGCACTCTGCTTTCAACCACATCACATTTTGATTTGTACCAAGCAAGTGTGAAATAATTTTCATTCTAAATTTTCTGCATTCTGAACTACTACACCGTTGAGGGGTTTACCACCATAGTAGAGAAAACAGAAAACCCGCATATACTGCTCAGGTCCAAGTAGTTAACATGCATGACTAGAAACACCATAAAGAGTTCAGCTCCAAGTAGTGAACATCATGTTTCTGAAGTTGTTATTGTAACAAGCATGAATAGACACAACATAAGACGAAACAGTTTTTCAGAGAAATGTCAATGACGTTTCTTCCTTGTAGCTGCTTCCCATGCCTGCAAGACATGATTCACAATTTCTTCTACCCCAACCTTGTGCTTCACCTGCACACAGGTATGCAAAACAAGTTTAAAACCAGCGAGGGACCAACAATTGAAAAGCGGGAACAAGATTCCAATGCAATGAGGCGAGTAGTGGGGTTGAATAAGGCATAGCTCACAACAAGCTGTGTTATTATTGTCTTTAAGACGTTGCAAGAAGTGAACTGCGCATGCTTCAGCAATCAGCAAGCACGCTTGTCAACATCAGTGGTTTGTGAACAATTCAGTTGTTTAAAAGAGGTAAAATTGCAATCCCAATCCAAAGACAAAGGTAAAGTGTTCATTGGCTTTACACCTATGCATGATTTTTAAGTTTAGGCTATTCACTTTCGTACTAAGGCAAAATTTATTGGTTTCCCATTTATTGCTTGCTAACTACAGACAAAAGCAGAGTACTTGTGTACTCTTTAGGAAAAAACAACTTTGGTCTTTATGTGGTCAAGGGGAGGACCATAATTCCAGAACTTGTAAGGAAGTAAAAGCATCAGTAACTCGAGAAACAACATGAGAAAGAAGGCAATTCATTTTTATTGGGAAGATGATACGTCTCTTTTAAATTTATTACTGGTACCAATTCTATTTAGTATTTACTCACAAGTTAATACTTAATAGTAGTTAATACAAAGCAATGCTAGAGTGAAAATGATTCAGTAGGTAGAAGGAAAAGAGGTTTTAGGAGACAAAGCAGAAAGAGCCTGAGATGAATGAGTCTCATCTTAGAAAACCAAGAAACTGAGCTCCAAGTTCTTCATTGAGAAGACAGAGAGTCAGAGACAGAGCTACAGACCTCATATACACCAACCCAACTAAATCCCGCTTGCAGATTGCAAGGAGGTGCTGGCATGACTTAAGACATGCAAAAGCTGGAGCAAGACTAGAAGTACAGCAAATAGCAAGGACCATGGGAAGGAGGTTACCTCAGAAACAAAAAACAATAATCTAAAAATAATGTGGTCTGTTAGATTTGTTCTATCAAATGTGTTGTAGATTTTTATTTTCATCAAATATGTGTTTAGATTGTTTTTTATAAAGCCCAATGGCGTCATTTGATCCATGTGACTGACTTCATCTAGTGGGACAAGGCTTGGTTGTTGTTTGTTGTGTTAGATGGTGAGCCTTGGAACAACAGTAAGGTTGTTGCCTTGTGACCTGATGGTTACGGTTCTAGTCATAGAAATAGCACCTCTGCTCATGCAGGACAGGTCGCATACATCTGATCCACACCAAATCCCACAATAGTAGGAGCCTCGTGTACTGGGCCACCCAATTTTTATCAAATGTGTTTAGATTTGCAAATATAGTATCTATTCAGTCTGTTGTTTTGAATCTGGAGACATATATTGGGTTAGTGGACTATTAATGTCTAGTGTTTGATGGACAATATCCAATATTTTGTACTTGGGCTTATGTTAGCTTTTAGGTGCACCATCAAACAGACCCTTATTTTTATAGTTATTGTTGGATTATTAATGCCTATGGATGAGTATAATTCTATTAGATGAATAAATGAGCTTTTGTAGTTACTTTTGCATATGGATTATCAAACAGCCCCTTCATGCAACTTCGTGTATTTTGTGGATTTGTATATTCCCAGCAATCATCAAATTGCTAAGAAGTAGTTCAGACACTCCCAAGAAAATTAACCCTAAATGTCTCTAAATATTCAACTTTTTTGGCATTGTGGTTAAGAGTTAAAATTAAAATCACCTGACAGTTATGTTAACAGGATGTTAAATGTGCAATATTCAAAATAGTTTTGTTAACAGGATGCTAACCGTGCAATAGTCAAAATCATCAGACAGTATTATTAGCAGGATGTTAACTCTGCGATATATTTAATGCCACAATGAGTGCTAGTATTGAAAAAATTAACGCTGCAGGTCTAAGTGAAACTTGAGTATATACTATATATACCAGAGGAAGTGTATGTGTAATTCTCCCTAATATAAAAACACTAATAACCCAATAAACAATGTACATAACTAACCTGTGCAAAGACAAATGGCCCCCCATCTCGCATTCGAAGAGCATCCCGCTCCATGACTGCCAAGTCAGCCCCAACTGCTGGGGCAAGGTCAGTCTTGTTTATCACCTGGAATTCAATTCCAATCAGTTCCATCATCATATTTAACAATCACATGACAACATTTATATTGATGAATGTATGAGTGCCACAATGCAACATCTATGCATATAGCACGTACAAGGAGATCAGCTTGTGTGATTCCAGGACCACCTTTCCGTGGAATTTTATCACCACCAGATACATCTATTATGTAAATGATATAGTCAGCCAGCTCCCTACTAAAATTGGCAGCAAGGTTATCTGCAGTAGAAACTCAGGTGAACATCAAAAGTTTTCAGGATCAAACTTAATTTAAAAGTGATGACATACATAAGTGTAACAACATATTATGAGCAATTTTGCTTCCAACATTTCAATAACATTTTTTTCTCCTTTTCCAACAAGATAGATAGATATTCATATAGCAACAACTAACGAATATCCTAACCATCCTAAACTTTGAGAATATCTATCAAATTCAAAACAGCGATTATATAACTGCATTGTCAATGAGTTAACTGTATTGAGCAAAAACAGAACAGATCAAACTCCATTTGAAATATAGCCACTATTTATATAAATAAAAATACCTCCCCCAGATTCACAAAGAAGTATATCTGTTTTGTACAAATTTGAAAGCTCCTCTAGGGGTCCAAGATTAATACTGATGTCCTCCCGAATTGCAGCATGTGGGCAGCCCCCAGTTTCTACAGCACGTATCCTTTCCTCTGGAAGTGCTTTATGTTTCACCAAGAACTCACCATCTTCTTTTGTGAATATATCATTTGTCACCTGAAATAAACACGTTTTTTCCAATTTAAGAGAGTGCAAAAATAAAGTTAGGATCAAAATAATCACACCCTTTCTTCTCTAGCGGATAAATCTGCACATGATTCACAAATCACACCTTGGAACTTTTTTGGACTGCTAGTGATATAAAAGCAAGCAGGCAATAAGAAATCATTCTAACCAAGAAATCAATCCTCCTGGCCAGGAATAACTTCAAACCCATGCCTTAAAGTGGAAGCTATTAAGAGACTTTGTAGTCCTACCATAAACTATCACAGCATGAAGGAAAATGCAGCATAGAATAAAAGCTTGAAATATATTCTGAAAAAGTGATACATAACTATAGAAGTTTTTAAAACCCTGTAAGTTTTACCATATCTTTGTTCTTCTTTGGTACAATGTCTTGGTCTCATAATAGTTTGAGGACAACCATTCAAACTTAAGGTGCTTAAAGTTACTGAAAACAGACAAAGGTCTTTTCAATGAACTGTGGGATAGACTGCAACCTCTAACTACAAGTAAAAAGGACCACTTGAATACCGAAATCCACTTCGATTTAATGGTTTATGTGGGCATGGAATGAAATTCAGCAACCATTTCAATTGGTTGTAGCATGATTCAACCGTGTGCCACAACCTGACACCTAAGGCAGATTAATTTCTGATAACTCCGAATAAATGTCAACAACTTTTCTGAACCATCACATACTACATTCTAGAAGATCCATATATTGTCATATTTTCTGTAAGAACATTGAAAACAAAACTTACGGTTGTTCTTACCCCAAAAAAAAAAAAAAACTTATCTCAAAACCCAAAATTTGTCATTAATAATATTTGGAATCATTTTGTTTTACAAAAACTTAAACTTCACTACAGCAGTTATAAATCCTTCAGTTTACAAACCTAAAATTGGAAGAGAACATAAATAAAAAATACTTTTTTATTAGATATACCCAAAATCATTCATGATCTGAACATGGAAAACTGCAATATTACCCCAAAAAAAAAAGAAGAAGAAAAAAACAGCTTTAGAATGATACTTACAGCAGCCAGACTGTACTTATCCCGCAAATATTCACACAGGGCCAACATCAAAGCCGTTTTCCTGCATGTTGTAACCATGAACCACCAACATCCGTTAAATGGAACAAATGAAGCTAGGTTATCCAGAGTAAAGTGCACTTTAGAAGATCCAAAACCCTTTGTAAAATACATTACCAAGGCACGGTCAAAGCTACCACTGACCCACATGAATTTAAATAATTAATTGTTCAGTTTTGGCAATAAAAAGTATATTAGTACGAACTAGGAACCTAGCAACACTTACCAGAAACTAAAGGAACACAGTAACTAAAGGACATATTTTGTTTTTTTAGTTTTCAGTCAAGTATTGTAATTTTATTTCCAAAAAGAACCAAGATGAGTATGCATTGCCCCCAAGAGGAGCAAAACCTATAAAGAAAAAGAACAAAGGGGATAACATTATCAAGGATGAATTAGAGGATGAGAGAAGATACCCAGTACCCACTGGTCCACCAATACCAACGGTGAATGCTCTCTCATTGAAATCTCTGTTGAGAAGGGGTGGAGCTCTTCTGCTGAAGAAGCCCGGCGAGTAGATGGGCTCGTGAGAATGCGGTGCGAGGTCATCGTGGCTGTGGTACACCCTCCCATCAGGACCTACCCAAGACTTCGTAGCTGCATCTCCATGGTCATGAGGATGGTGATGATGCTCATGGTCATCATGGTGATGGTGATGATGTTGATGGGCATGCTCACTCTCAGCCATTGACCCCTGTCTACTGTTACGCAGTGTGAAAATGGGGAAAAGAGACACAGTTCTGTTTGGATGCTCGAACCTTAAACACCGAAGAGGTCTTCAGCTCTTCATGATATTTATTCTTCGAATTTGGTATTGATTTAAAAAAAAAATAGATTTTGAAATAATTCATTTATATTTAAAAATAATATTTTAAACATTGATTTAAAAGACTTGAATCTCCTTATTTGCATGGTATATAATTGTAAATTCTAATTATTTATAAAATATAACTATAAGTATATTTTTAAAATTTTCTAAATCTTACATCTAAAATTAATTATGATTATCACGGTAATAAAAAATTATTTTTTCTTAGAATTAATTATAACTTAAAAAATTTTGAAAACTAATTTTAAAAATATATTTAAATAAGTTGGTAAAACTATTATTATTATAATTAAATCGGATAATTTGACCGATTTAACTGTGAATTAAACGTTCAATCAATTATAATTAGATTTATGATCAAATTATTTTAAGTTAGTTAAAATAAAAAAATTAATTAAAATTATTTGAATTAATTAATTTAAATAGTTTAACTAATTAATTATTAATTTATTTTAAAAAATTCAATAATTTTTAATATTTTATAAATATTTTTATAAATTTTATATTCAAAAACATTAAATCTCACAAATTCTTTTATACAAAGGATTGTTGAAAGATAGTGACCCATTATCGATATCTTTTTTTTTATTTTATCATTTTTACTACCTTGATTTCTGTCAAATAACATTTCGTAATAATTTTTTGTAAAATAAATTCGTAAGAAATATTACTGCTTTTTCATATTATTATGTTATTTAATTTATCTTATCAGTTTAAATAATTGAACTGATTTAATTTTAATAATATTAGATAAAATTAATTTTATAAACTGGTGAATATAAATCAAACAAGTTTGCGTACATAAATATTATTTTTTCTATTTTTATAATAAGAATCTTTATCCCTTCATTTTTTTTTTTCAAAGATTTGAAGCGCTCACAAAAAACAAAACTCTCTGCTATAACTAATTTGTACTAATAATGATCCTTTTTCCGTTAAATTACGAAACTGACGTTACTTTCCCATTAAATTCTTTTTTTTTTAATGTTTAAAGGTTCACTTTGATTCCATATCTTAAGTTTATTAATATTATTAATTTGAAATTGCAACAATTAAGTTTTGTGAGTTTTTCTTTTCTTATATAATGGGGAAGTGTGATTGTGGACCCAGATTACTAATCTGACTAATTTTGTAATGATACGAATAACGTGGTAGCACCACAGACGTTAGTCTATGAATATCAATAGTGAAAGAACATAGAAAGGAATAGCTATTGTCTTCTTCGTAAGAACCATGTGAAATTCTCAATGAATGGGATCTGCATAGATTACCACCCGTGAGATGAATACATTAAAATATATAAATAATAAAGGAAAATAATTATTTTATTGTATTTAATTTTAATTTATTATTAATATAAAAATTTTTATATTATTATTCAATTACATATTATATAATATTTAATTTTTTAAATAATTATTATTTTAATTAAATTTTTTAAATAATTTAACAATCTATAATAATAACATTATAAAATTTTTTATATTAATAATAGATTAAATTTAAATTCTAAAAATATTATATTATAATTTTATGATAAATAATTGAGAAAACTTAATTAGTAAATATAATTTATTTAGTTAAAATTGATTAATGCATATAGCAAAAACATTATCGTTGTGTATCAATTAATTTGATAACTAAAATTACATATAAAAATAATATGTAATTAATTATTTATATTTATTATATAATTTTATTATGCACTTTAAATAATTTAAATTAAATTTTCATATAATAATTACCACTTGTATAAAGGTTTTGCTTTACTTATTTGATAATTACAAAATTTCATGTGAGGAATTGATTGGATTGCTTAACTATATGATAGTCATTGGGGGATACAATTTTTACCGTCAAAATTATATAATGCCATTCGTCACCTCATTTTATTAAGAAGAAAAAAAGATACATAAATATATTATTTGAGTTGATAAAATGTTTTATTCATTGCACTAACTCAATTGAGCAAAACATGTTTATTTCTCATTATCCGCACACCCAATTAAAATTTTCAAACATTTTTTATTAACACTAAAGGTAAAATTGATATAAACATTTTTTTTTGTCTTCAAATTAATATAAACATCTAAATATCAAAAACTGCTCAGGTCGATACATCAAATCTAAGTAGAACGTTCAATAAGTAAATAGCAACCTTATATATTCTTTTAATTTATTTGAGCTTTTTAGTCTAAATGCATTGTGCATCAATTAATTTGGTAGCAAAAATTACATATTATATGGTGAGTAATAACAATTAAATAACTTGTTAGAGATATAAAATTATTCATGCATTTTAACCTAATAACTGAAACTTTTTAAATAGTTAATTTATGATATGATATTATAGCTTCTATAATTAAGTAGTAAAAAATTTGATCCTTGCCTTACAAGGTAAGGGGTCTTATACATTGTTCATACTTCAAACTTAAAGGGCTCTAGTATGAAGGAGTGTGTTAAAGATATAAAAATTATTAATGTGTCTTCACATAACATTTTAAACTTTTAGAATAGTTAACTCATAACATAACTTGACAATCTTGAACATCAATCAATAGATGAATATCTCTAATTTTTTTATATTAAATATTGTATGATATTTTATATTAATACAATAAGAAATTATTTCATGTTAACTCACTTTCGTATTAATGTCTAATTTATTAGAATATGATATTAAATATGTGTGATTATTTTGATCATCATTGGAGTTCCATGTAAGCATAAATTAAGGAAACATACTTCAACATTTTCATTTGTCAGATATTTTTATATTAAAACATTTATTTACCTAAAAAAACCATTTATTTGAGTTTTTTAGTTGACAATAGTGATTTAAATGTACAATTATAATTTTCAAATTCAAATATTTATATATTAAAGGTATTATCAATATATTGAATAAATTAGGGAAGAGAATTATTATTACTTAACATTTACAAAAATTGTCAAAATTTTACCCGTCAAATATTTTTATATTAAAACATTAATTTGGTTCATTAAATTTATAAGAGGGATTTGAATTGCACAATTTCTTAAAATTAAAAATTTATATATTAAGAGTATTGTTAATTATATTAATTATATATTAATTACATTAAATTGTTTAATTTTACTTAGGAAAGATAATTATTATGACTTAATATTTAAATAATTTTAAAAATCTCTCTTGCAGATACTACCATATGGCAACATATCTTTTTAGTATTTTTTATAAGTAAACTTTATACACACACACACATATATTAATATTTTAAATGTCATAATATTGTATTTAATAAAATATAAACTTTTAAAAATATATACTTAATGAACATAATTGATTCTAGGTGTAAGATTCCTAAACTTTTAAATATTATACTCAACAAAATTAATTTTTTTAGGCTAATTTTGAAATATTATTTTCAAACAAACAATCAATTCTATTAACATGTTAAAAACAATTCTTTCAACATTAATTTTTATAAAATGAATTCAACTAAAATCTAAACAGACAAAGGTCTTTTCAATGAACTGGGTGCAAAATTACAACCTCTATAAATTATTAACTACAATTAAAAAGGACCACTTGAATGCCAAAATCCACTTCAATTAAATGGTTCATAGGGCCATAGGGGCATGGAACTAGATTCAGCAACCATTTTAATAGGTTGCAGCATGATTCAACCATGTGCCACAACCTGAATCCTAAGGCAGATTAATTTCTGATAACTGTGAATAAATGTCAACTAACTTTTCTGAACCATCACTTCCTACATTCTAGAAGATCCATGTACTGGCCAAATTTCTTTAATAACACTGCTTCAAGGTTGTCTCAAAACCCAAAATTTGTCATTAATAATATTTGGAATGCTTCTGTTTCTCAAAAACTTAAAACACTACTACATCAGTCATCAAGAAAATGAAAATGTAAGAAAATGTCAGAAGTGGGATTTGAACCCACGCCCTCTCACGAGGACCAGAACTTGAGTCTGGCGCCTTAGACCACTCGGCCATCCTGACTTGTCTTTGATGTGATATAATGTTGAAAATTATATAATAACTATTTCATGCACGTACACGCACAAGAGATTGCAAAATATCGCCGGTATTTTAAAAATTATTTCTCTCTTAGAAGAGCATTTACTAGAATTTAAATTTTTCAATGATGGTAAGGCCTAAAATTATTTGGATTCCAAAAATATTATCCAGCCTACCGATTATTGTCATTGATTAATAATATTTTATCCTCAAAATTAAATATTTCAATACGTTATAAACGAATTTTTTTATGTAAATTATTTAAAATAATATTAAATTACGAATTCAATTGTTTTACTATGAGTTTCTTTATAAAATTTAGAAATTTATTTATTTTTGTATGAATCCTTTTCAATTCTAAATTTAAATTGTTCTAAAAATATAGGGGCTAGAAATTTTTCTATTATTAAAGAAATAAAAATTTAAATTATTTTTAAATATGGTATATGTATGTCAATTTTTTTTTAAACTCTTATAGTTTTATTCATTTTTATATTAGTCTTTATAGTTTAAGTTCCCCTAATTAGATTCCTTGAGTTACCAAATGCTTCTATTTGGGTTTCCTTATGAATTTAAGATCAACTGTTGAAACATTTGTTAATTTGGTGCTGATAAGGCAAACGATGAGTCAACGTGGCAATCCATTTTACTTGTGTGAATAAGATAATGACTAAATTAATCTATTGCTCATGTATCAAGTAATGAGTAGTGTGGTGTAAAAATATTCTATGTATCTAAAAATCTCTCATCACACTTCAAATAAAAATAAAATACGTATGTATTTAAATTAATTTATTTTATATTCATAATAATTTATAATCAAAATTTTATTAATAAAATTTTAAAAAAAAGTAATTTTTTTTTTAAATAAACCGTTACTAAACATGCATGGCTGCTGCCACTGAATTCGTCCATAGAAGTGACCATCTCATTCGAGGTAGTGGCGACATCTACTAAATTGTCATTGTCTGGTAGTGGGAACTAATCTTTGGCCTTGTTGAGATTTGGGATGCCAATGCAACACCTGGCTATTCTTCTTGTTCTTCTACTTCCCAAAACAACATTCTCTGCTTTATCATAGGAACATTGGGATCATTGGCTAAATTCTGAGTGAACAACCTTGAGTAAGTTCACTAGGCTTTTCCTTTTTTTTTTCTCCTTTTCTTTGGAGAGCTTCTTGCTAACAAAGGTAGGCCTTGCTTGCTCTCCAAGTAGGGCTAGGTGAATTTCCACTCTTTGCAAGGGTATTAAAGCTTCTTTCTCAGGCTTTGGGGACTCAACAATCACAACTGCACACCTTGTGCAACTTCATAAGAATTTTTTTTTTTTCTAACATCTTGATTAATTATTATAGATAGACAACTTATGCCAGCTAAAGAAGCCTGATAACCTAACATGGTTTCCCCAGCTTAAAAAGCAAACCCTTGTCAATAGTTTAAAAGTTTATTAGGGGCCACTTAAACTTGCACCAAGCTATGTATAATAACAGTAATTGTGGTTGCAACAATTGCGCGAGTAGCATTACTTTTCGAAGGAATTTCACATTGTTTACTTTATCATACTTTTGTTTTTTTTCATATTTACCTGTTGACAATAATCTTAATCTACTTTAGTTGATTAAATACTATTGACTGAGTGCCGTTTTACGGATTACAATGCAGGACTGCAAAGAGTTTAAAATGAGGGAGACATAACATAATTATTAACCCCACACTCTCAAATCATTATGTTTGCTGTTAAAGCTACATATTACAGCTTAAAACTGCTCAGTCTTCTCAAATCTTAACTATAAAAGGAGTTTCAGTGTTGCACTCTCATTTCCAGCTCAACCTTTCACAGATAAGTAAGCCAACTTTACCTGTTGTTCTTGATCAGGTGAGAGCTGGTAGAAAAATGGAGACCTGCAGGATCGCCGCGGCTTTCACTATTTACATTATGGCTATACTGGTTTCTGCTCACCGTGGGGTGGGGGAGAATGTAGCTAGAGATGTTGCTGCAATTCCACCCACACCTATGGAAAGCACAGGAGTGCACCTCAATGGCTCAGCTGCTCTTGCAGTCATATCTGTGGTGGTTGCTTGGTTCATCTAAACCTGGTATTCTGTTGTCAAGTTGCAGAGAGAGTATAAGATGAAATGCTTTAATTCTTTATTTTCATTGGGAGAAATTTATGCAAAGAGAGTTGGGATATGGAATTCATCTAAGTAATGTGATTTAGTGCATGACTTAAGAGTGTTGTTCTCAATATTTTCAACCATCTATGTAATGTTTCCTTCACTTACAATACAGAAAATATCATTAACATTAAACACCAGCAGTCCAGCACTGAACTTCAGGCGAAGTCCTCGAGTTACAAAAGAATGTGGTGTATAATGCAGTGTAATCCAGTAAAAATACCAATGCTTAAAGCATTACTACTGATCACCATTGATGGTAAACTAATTGAATAGGTCGAACAGTCCTTGTTCATTCTGCTATAACTATTACCATTCGGTTGAGCACATAAATCAGATTTCTGTAGAAGAAAGCAAGCAACAATGGCAGCTGTGAGTTCACCGGGGAACCCAGTTACCATATAAAGCCAGGAAGTTTCAAGAATCTAAATATGGCAAATGTTAATTTTCAAGGGAAACAAATAAGAGATCGGTTGAAGAGGAAGTCTCAAAGAAAACGGAAAAAGGGCGTTGGTTGGACAACCTCAGTAATAACCATAGCTTTGCTGCAAATTTGATGTAATTTTCCCAGATATAATTTACATGTCTAAAGTATTCAACCTAATCAGCTGGGGTTATATTAGATCACTTTTCCATTGCATTTCAACAATAAACTGCAAAATAAATACCTAAAAATAAAAAGAATCAAAAGAAAAGAGATAGTGCTGTGTCCATTCAATTCAATTGCCTCTCTTCAAAGGCAGCCCAAAAGAAAATAAAAGCCTCTCTTGCAACTTCTTCGCCTGACTGTAATCAAGTCCTAAACTCAGAAATCATCATTTCCTTATGGAACCAAAAAGATCCTGGTATGAACGCTTGGGAGCATCTGGGCTAGAGACTATCTCCACAACTTTATAAGATGCCTCAGGATAAGCCAATGCCTCGACAGCTACTTCTGCAACTTGATCTCTGGATATGGTACCTTCATAAAGGGTATCCTGATAGACAGAAAATTAAATCTTTTCACAAATATATAAAATTAAATTTTATTGTGGAAACGCAATAGAAAGGCAAACGTGTAGGCAATACCTCTGGCTCCATAACAACATTCCCAGTAGGAGGTTCATTTATCAACCCACCAGGTCTTATTATTGTGTAATTTATACCGGATTTCCTGATATACTGCTCTGCCTGCAGCTTTGCTACTAAGATGAGTCCAAAAACATTGAGAAAGATGTAAGCTGGATTCAGTAGCTGTCCCATAGCTGCTCCATTAACTAAAATGGAACTGACAAGAATGAATCTGTTAACATTAAGTTTTCTGCATGCTTCAACAAGGTTTACGGTGCCAAAATTGTCAACCTGCATCATATAATCCTTTATTAGAAGACAGCACTGCATAATACCAACAGACAAAGTAATCCACCCAAGTTTAGGTATTTCTGCTTCCCAAAACTCCTTAGCCCGTGGTCTCACCCAAAAGCCTTTACTAATGTATCATTACTTTGTTTTTTTAATTTTTCGTATGTGCTCCATTTATGTTAAAGAAACTCTGGAGTTCATATATTAGTTTAAAATAACTGAATATAATGAAATTTGACTACAATGTTCTTTTGCTTTAGTGGTGATTTTCTTTGCAATTTTTAATTAGTTTTCTTATGAACTCATCTTATTTAAAGGAAAAATAATGTTTCAAATTAGTAATATAGACATTTTATCCCCTTCACAAGTGAAGAAGATAAATTTCAGAAGTCGCAAAATTGCTGAAAATGAAACATGGCATTCATAAAATTTGCAAATCTACGTAGAAGAAAAGGACCCTAATGGCTCTCCATCAATATCTTCAACTCCTTACTAAAACAAGCGCTACAGCATGGGCATGAAATCAAAGCACAGAATATAGACGTGGAAGAAACAAAGAGCATGGTTAGATTAATTTCACACACACAAAAAAAAAAAAAAGCAAGGGGAAGAGGGGGATCAATTTTTTAAACAATGAAACACATTAAAAAAAGACTATATAATGTAGCCCACTTAATCAAATCTGTATACTTTCAAAAGTACTACAAACAACTTCTCCAAAACCTTTTATCATCATAGATTCAGAATCAATGAATATGTTGCGTCCAGCCATCACCCTGAATTCACGTAATCATTTTTTCTCTTCTAACCCAAATCAAGACCATCAGTCCATGTTAGCTGAAATTATCTTAGCTAGCCTTCAGATGATCAAGTCAAATACAAGCGAGGTTCCTAACATACCAGATCACAAATGCGTTTTACATTTAACCATTCTACTAAGAGTCTAAGACAAAAATGACAAACCTTCCATGGAGCAAACAAATCCCCCCCTCGCCGAAAGCCTGTGGCACATATTACTGCTTCTGAATCATCACCAATGGCTTCTGCTAGCTTGTCAGAGCCCTCTGTTACATCCGCTCTCACCTGCACACCAACTCATTCATATACAACAAATTCCACCTGAAATCACTCATAATACACCTGATTGCAAATAAACTGGATACAAAATCTAGAATTGACAAAACCCCATGTGATATTAAAGAGGGACTAGTTTCTTGTGCCAAGAGACAATGGAAATGCTTACAATTTGAAGAGCCGGGTTGTTCGAGGAAAGGGTGGTCTTCGCCTTGTCCAAGTCTCTAACCCCAGCCTTAACGGCGAAACCCTTTGCCAGCAACTGCTCAACAATTCTTTTTCCGGTGCTTCCAGTGGCTCCAGCAACAAAAATTTTCTTCTTCACACTCGAATCCTCCCCTGCTTTGTGTGACACCTGCTGGGTGATTTCACTTCCATCCATCTAACATCCAAAACAAAAAAGAGCGAGGACGTGAAAACAGCACACAACATGTTAACGATGCTGGAGAAAAAACCAAATAATCAAACGCATTTTGTAATCCAACATTTTCTTGGAAACCAAACAAAGATGTAATCGTGGTTCCACGCGTGTTACCTTGGCGAAATTGAGGAGGGAAAGAGATTTGGTCTTGAAGGAAGAGCGTGCAGTGAGAGGGTGTTGATGAGCGTGGTGGGAGAGTAGACAGTGCAGAGTGGGATTTCTTACAATAAGAGGAGCAGCCATTGACACTCTGCCACTGTGAAACAGAGTTCTCTTCTAATTTGCAGCCCCCAAACAAGACGCTGTAACCGTGCCACGTAGCCCCATATATTAAGGTTAGCTTTCGAGGTTTTTCAAACTCTCTGGATTTTATTATTTTATTAGCAGTGGCACATTCTTGATTCCTCTTAGGAAGGGCTAACGTCCATTAGCCGCCGCCGGTGAGTGATTTGGCATCGCCGCCGGTGAGTGATTTGGCATCGCCGCCGGCGAGTTCTTTGTGTTTGTGATTTGCGGGTTAGGGATTTCGAAGGGTTCTTTCTTCGTTTCAACTCTTTTGTGGCTGCAGAGTTCCAAGCCCTTGACGGAACACTCTTAGCTGAAGTTGGTTGGTCGCATTCCCTTCTCCGATCAGGTACTGCTTCTCTTCTCTTCTCTTCTCTGATTGTTTTGTGTTTCCTTTCCTTTGGTGAGTTGGATCAGAGGAGAGGCGAGTGGAGAAACGATTTCTGTTCCATTCGCCAACTAATTCCATGATCCCGGGGGATTTGTTTATCACGCTCACCGTGCGCGGGCATCTATAAGATCCATTATCATTGCTATTTCGTGCACGCAGCAATCTTCATTCCTGATTCGTGTTTAGCTCATTGCCCATCTCCTGTTTGACGTAAGTTCTGAACTTGAGAAACTTTCTTTGTGAGTTGAGTTTGGTATTTGGATTTGACTGTTAGACCATCCTCGGCATTGAAATTATTTCTGACTTCATGCATTCATGGTTCTTAATGACTATTGGAATAATGGTATTGCAATTTGTTTGTTTTGAAATGCATAGTGCTGTGATTTTTCTCGGTCTAGAAGTTCCAGATTTTTGTCCGTTGTATGGTTTGTGAGCGAAAATGTTGTCTTGGTACGAAAAATTGGGAATGGTTGCTGCGTTCAATTTCTGCTTGGGGTTAATTGAGTTCAATTGAGTTCATTCAACATGGGTTTAATTGAATTCTTTAAATCTTAATTAATGAGTTTGTTTTGGTACATCAAGGAATTGTTATAACACCTTGAACCTACGACCTCTACTCAAATCCTCACCAAGCCAAACGCAGATGTCCATTACTAACGTTGTTTGTGGATTTTCTTTTTCTTTTTTCTGATAAAAATTAGTTTTTAAGCTTAAAATTGTACAGGTATGGGGAGTGAAGACGCAAAAGATCCCTTCAAAGGGGTGGATTGGAAAGCTGTTGGTGGTGAGATGCAGAAAAATCCTAGTGTACAACCAACTCTGAAGAAACGACTCCCCAAGAAAGTTAGGCAAATCCCTGACTACTATTTCCTTCCTCGAAGGTCCCTACCCTCGGCGATTGGCATCTATGGTGCATGTATTGCTGGTGGAGTTGCTGCTGGAATGCTAGTGGAGGTCTGGATTAACAAGAAAGTTAAAGGTATCTGGTCCCTTCTCTTTTAATGATGTCATTTAATTAACTTGATTGCCATGGAAAAAATATGATGTTCGGGTTTATGCACAGTTGGCTTTTATGGAAGTTCATCAAATCAAAGGCTACAATGCATCCTTTCTTGGAAATATTTCTAATTTTCTAGTACTCCTATATTACTGTGAAAATTGGTACCATACTACTTTAATGTGGACCTTACAAAAAGGGAACTACCTCCTGAATTTTCATCCCAGCTCATCCATTTTTTTAATGAAAGACATAGGCAAAACATAAATGGAACTAGCACCTAGAAACCTCAGTACTACTAGATAGGGCTTTTCAAAACTTCGGTCAAACTCAAGAAACCGGACCTGAGTATAAAATTGGGTTGGGTCCTGAGTTAAAAATAGGGTTGCAATTGGGTTCAGGTTTTCAAAAATCTTCGTTTTACCCAACCTGGCCTGACCCGATATTTGTAAATACAAATTATACTTATTATATTATAATTATAATATGGTTAAAAATTCACTCATCAGTCATCCCTTTCCCACAGTCACAGCCTCTCACTCTCTCTTTCCCCATTGATTCAAGGTCCTCCCTTACCCACACGTCACACGGCCAAAGGCCCATTAAACCCTCCCCTTTGAATCCAGCTATTCTGATCCTCACACACCGATCTGAACCACACACTTACACAGCCACAGCCTCCACTTGCCCCTTTCCCCTTTGCCCCATTCTTCTTTGAGCATCTCGCTGGAACACCAAGATGAAGCTAATTCTCCAGTGAGAGCCATACAGAATCCACTTATACCAATGCGCAAGGAGGATTGAAACACTGTCATGTGTCCCCTCTTGGGAACAAGATTGGTTAAAAGAGGGAACCTGGTTGTGAATATGGGGCCTAATAGACCCATGAATCTGACCTGATGTCGAAAGTGTTGAATATTGGTGTTTGCACACTTGGGGGGGATTCAAGGTAAAATCAGGGTTGGGGTTTTATAAAACTTGGGGTCGGGATAGGGTAAAAAAATCTGAACCCAAGTTATACTCATTTTGGGAATGGGTTTTATCTAAGCCCAACCCCGCCCTACCTCTTTGACCTGGAATGTCACAAACAATGCTTTTGAATTAGGAGAAGGGAAAATGTAGAGAAAAAAATGTACAGGAATATTTCTCAAGATTTATATTTGATTTGGATTTTGATATCCCTTTTTTTTGAGAGTTGATATCTGGTAAGAACCTTGATATTCTGATTATAGGAAAATGGAAGTAATCCAAATTACAGAACAGATTCACTCCTATAGAAACTCCCACACTCTCACAAAACAGAAACTTAATGGAAAACAAGAAGAAACAAATAGTGCAGACAGTTCGAGGAGTCTGCGACCTCCCTTCCCAGACCTTTCCTTAATTTCTTCCTTCCCTTCCTTTTCTCCCCCCTCCTCTCTTATACTGACAGTCTATTTCCTTCTCCTTTGCCACCTCAGCATTCTGTTACGATTCACTGAATATTCCCTCTTTCCTCCCTCACCTTCCTCACGTGGTCCAGGGTCTAGCATAGGAGTTACCTAACAATATCCTTTAGTATAGACTATGAAAAGTTTTCATTTACCAATCTTGTACACTGGCTGCTGTACCAATGTTTATGATTATGTATTTTATGATGTTCAACTTCAAAGCATTTTCAACAAGATTGCTTCAGGCTTGTGACTTTCTCATATATATTGTATTTTGGCTTTTAGAGGAAAATAAAATTCTATGTTAATGACAAGTTGTAGTTCTTTCAAAACTTGTGACTTCATTCTTATTTGTTTAAATTTCAAATTAAAGACTTTTTTATTATGTTATTGCAGAAGATGGAGGGATTATATGGGAGTTTGACAAATAAACTCTTGGTGTTGGTACTGCTGCCTCTCTAGCACTTCCCCCTCCTCACAAATTGATCTCTTGTGCAATCCTCAAACTTCTCCAGAATGATTAGTTTAGAGGATTAGTGTGATTTAGGTGTTTCTTGTCCTTGCTTAGACTCTGTTGGTTGAAATAGTTGATAATTGACAGGCAGCTTACTTCTTGTTTAAATATTTATATGGAAGAAAAAATATTTGAAGAAAAAATATTTGAAGATGGAAACAGCAACTAGATGGAAATAGTGTAGGGTTTCAATTTTACAGCTACCTCTTCAATTATTCTATGATCCTAATTTTTGTTTGCTGTTTATGATCATTAAGAGGTTAGCGATTGAGTTCTCAGAAACTGCATATATGATTGTTACTTAATCTACCACATTTACTTTATTAATCAGATATACTTAAGAAAATTCAAATAAATTCAAATTATCTTACCTTGTTTATAATCTACTGCAAAATGAGTATGGATTGAAAGGTTGAGGGCTCTTCATGTTTTAAATCCCTTGTTTGTTTGTGGCAATACAATGTAACTAGTCTTTTGGAAGTGACCTTCCAGATCATAACTATGACAATCTCAACGCCACTGGACGTTTGAGAGGAGCTCTATGTTCCTTTTGGCAAACGCTATTGGGATGCATGCCAAATTGAATTACAGCCACACAATTTTTATAAAACACCGTATCACGTTGAGCACAACCAAACAAACAGGATAGTAACTGTAGGAACTGTCATAGGTTGTTTTGTTACATCTTTTAAGCTTTGGCCGGTATTGTTGAATGTGATCTAATTGTAATCTGTACTATGTGCTTAAACGGACAAAGGGGTAATCTTTATGACAGTTCCCACTGGCATTGTGGATTAAAAGTTGAAATATCTTTGGGTAAGCTCTATGCAGCCAATCAATCGAATTTAAGGCTGTATTCAACAGGTTGGCTGCGATTCGACTAGCTTAAGAAGCGCACACTCTGACACAAACATTACGACACACAAAATTCTACCTTAAGGCGGTGCATCTAATTTCACATTTTTTTTGGTACATGTTTGAGACAAACACAGCTCATTTTTTAAAGTTGTCCATGCTTCATAATAACCAATAACAAAGTTGCAGCATCTATATTCACAGGGTTGCAGGTATGAAAGTCGGAGAAAAAAAAAAAAAAGAACCAATCTTAGAAACGGCAACGTACGTGCTTGGTTCCCAAGTTTGATTTTTTTTTTTTTTGGGTCAACTTCCCAAGTTTGATTTGTTTGAATGGCACAGCAGGAATGGTAGAATTTTCAAGAACCAATCTTAGAGCTCAATTCAAACTATACAGTTAGCCATGGACCGTCAGAATTTAAAGGGTGTTGAACAGAGGTCTTGGGCTAATTTCTGTTTTGTATTTTACTCATCTGCAGTTTTTACCCAGATGGTGCTTTTTTTTTCGGTCCATACCCAGATGGTGTTTTGGGTTGATGCAATTGCACTCCTTAATAGTGTTGTTCATAATTTGTGTACCGTTTATCTTCTATTAATAAATATAACTCGCCTTCAAGGGAAAATTTTTTTATATAAAAATAATATTTGCAGCATTGTTCTTTAAGTAATAACAATTGATCATAGGCGGTCACAGTCAATGAAGTCATAATTGCTGCATGTTAAGTAGGAGCATTCCAAATTTCTCATAGTATTATGGCTTAAATTCTATTTTCCTTTTGGTTTTCACTGGAGACAACACTCACTTTCTTCGTTTCTGCAAAATAATGGCGTCTGGTGTCCATATTAGTTATTCAATTATTCATTTGCCACTCACCATTCTATCAGTATTCAAGGCAGTTGTTTTGAGGTCTGAAATTATTGTTTGTTATTTATCAAGATGTTTCTTTTGACAGTTTACACTTCTTCTGAGAGTATTAATTGTTATAAGTTTTTAAAAGATTTAAGATACAATGTACATTAAGATATATTAAATAATACATCTAAAATATCCACAAATATGCCGAATATACAATAGCTGCTATAGACACACCTACTCGATACCAGATGAGCATGTGATATGGATATTATTTTGCCCATTTTGGAGAAATCGTGCATTATAGTTTACAACTAATAAAAACAAAATAGCGCAACAGCATCAGCGCTGTGCAACACATGGGCACTTAACTGGTAGGTGGCAAGAAGAAAACACGTGAGGGGGACATGAAGTATTTCCAGAACGTTGTTTACATTTAAATACTTTGCAGCACTGAAATAGATAAAGGTGGTGTCAATATGGTCAGAACTAAGAAAACCTTAAAAGAGGGCGCCAAAGTTCCTTTATGACTGGAGGAATTCTGTTATGTAAATGCCAATGCAATCTCATGGGTTATCTTTGTTGAAAGGTATAGCAAAGAGCTCCCAGCAAGTGGATACATCAACTCTAAAATGTGAAAATCCTTCTCGTGCCTCCCTCCAATATAGACTGCATGCTACGCTAGCAGCAAATTTTGCTACCTGCAATTCATTCCTTTTAGTTTGTTAAAATGAAAATTAAGTTGTACAATTGCAAACTTTGGAATCTTGCACGTAAAATAAACAATTGTAACTCATGCCTTCATTTGTTTTTGATTTGTTGGCCATAAGAATCGGGATGTTTAGAGACGTAACTCTACTCAACAAGGGAATTATGAAGAGATACATCTCAACAACGAAAAATCAAATGATAATCAATTTACAAAGTTGCATACCTGCCTTAAGCTCAAGTGTTCAAGAGATTGTGCACCCATCTTACATTTTACGATATCATATGCACCATTCTATCAACTATCATCACTCTATTGTCATCTTGCAACTTCTGAAATTTCAAAAAAGAAAAAAGACACACTACTATCAGTGTTCAGGCTGGAAATGTGGCACCAGAAATTCATTAGAGAATGATACCTCTAATAGGAATACTATATCAGCCGCGCTGTAACTGGAATCTGCCCCTTGGTTGATAACATCCTCTATGTCTGCAATGGATATGAGATCCAAACGATGGGTACGCATATGCTGACCAAATAGAGAATTAAATGCTTCGATTCTGCATGTCAATGGAAAATATTTCACATCAGAAACAGGTAGAACAGAGATTGAAATATAAGAAAACAAAATTGTAGGAGGCAAGTGATTGGCAATTTGACAGTTCAGAGACCTTTCAGGAGTGAGACGGACAGCAGATTGGGCTGCTGAGGTATCGTCTACTTCCATGGCATCCGCTGTTGACCTTGAAAAAGAAAAACGAAAGAGGGAGTGTCAATAGTTGATTAATGGCCAAATAAGTTTACAGAAATCTAGACATCAACACCCTCAATATAATGTGGTCAATATAATGTAGTGTCATGAAAGCCCTCATGCTTATTATTGTGGAAAAAGGATGCTAATTTAGCTTCTGGTATAAAAATACGGAAGTAAATGAATTTTCCCATAAGCAAAAATATAGTAATTAAGATCGAAAGATGTTTGCAATGAGTATATCTAGCTTTCCCAGAGAGAGTACAGACTATCACTCACCCTCTTCTATTTTTAGGACCACGACCAGGGCCATCATTTTCACCAAGATGATGCTCAGCCCTACGCTTCCTCTCCATTTCTCTCTCCCTCTCTTGCTCACGCTCCTCCATTTCTTCCAGTTCTTTGTGATATATTGCAAAATTAAGAACCTTCAAAGCAGCTTCAACATCAGACTTTGAAACCTGCCAAGACAGAGGTGGAGACTCAATCAGGAAGGGTACTGAGCACAATCAACAGTAAAAATAAATAAGCTGATGAAGTACCACCGGTTGCAACTTAGAAGCAAAACAATAGCAATATTAACAAAAATAAAAATTAAGTGTAGCTAATGAGGTGCTAAGTGCATGTTTGGGTAATTGGTGTAAAATTACTTTTAGGTAGAATGTATTTTAGAAGAATTGATTTTGGAAGAACGAGTTTTATGTTTTGGAATGTTTACCTAGAAGTAATTTTGGGTATTTGGTGTAGAGATGCAAATATTACTTTTGGCTGAAAGCAACAATGTTACTCCTAGTCCTAGCAGAATTACATTTGGATCCACCAGCCAAACAACCCAAATAAGTGGCAAAATTACTTTTGGACTGCAAAAGTAATTTTGAGCCATAATTAATTTTGAAGGGGGTATCGAAATATACACTAAAAGTAAGACAGAGAGGTCAAATTGACATGGCCTCTGGACATGTTCTCACAATGAACATGTATCTTGTGATGTTAAAAATATATGGAAAAATGCATCATATCAGCCAAGTCCAGTACCTTTCTGCTCAACTTCAATTTAGCATGAGCAGTTGAGAGACGTATTATGGTTTCTAAAGTTCTGGCAGTGATAGGAAGTGTTCCTCCAGTCTGCAGAAAGCCAGCAAGCTATTTATAAAATCTTAAAAGATATTTATAAAATCTTAAACCATTTTGTACAATGACTGACAGCTAATTGCAATTGCTAATGCTAACCTTTGCATTTGAACTGGCATTTCTAAGCTCAGCATATGCTGTGGCAATGTGGTCAGATGCCTGTGCACAACATTATTTGGTGTTAGAGCTAGTCACATTTCAATATAATGGATTGGAAGACATGCATAACAACCGTCCAAAGAATCAGACATCAAATCCTCCAGCTGTGGCTAGTGCAACATAGATATAACAGACCAAAAAATCATAAAACTGGATAAATTGTAAAATAATAGAGGGAATTCATTATAAATCAAGAAAACATGTATTGCTATTAGTAAGAGGAAAGGTACATCACCTCATCAGTCAGTTCAGGTTGAATCCTATGCTTAGCATAATGGATATACTTTTTAAGAAACTTGATTGTAAGCGTATCACGCTTGCGACCTCTTTCCGTTTTCTTCCCATGTAACATCCTGTTATACTTGACAAAAACAGATGATTCAGCATCAGCTTCATCTTCTCTTCCATATCTTGAGCTCCCATCAAGTGCTGCTTCACCTACATTGAAAACTTAATCTAAATGAAAAATGCTTCAGTATAAGCATGTCTCTGTAGCATGTGAAAACTGCTTATCTACCTCCATCAATGGCAGAACGATATCGATGCATACGCAGGACATGCTCTGAGATTTGCCGATCAATATCAGGATCCATTTGATCCAACACAATAAACAGTAGATCAAACCGAGAAAGCAAAGAGTCTGGGAGTCCAATATTTTTGGTTGGAGTCAGTGAACGATCATACTGCAGAATCACTCAGTAAAAGCCACAGTCAAGTTAAAAAGAAATTGAAGTTTCAGAATGAATATGAGTAACCCTTCACAGGAAATTACTAACAGAATACCACTTACAGTTCCATATATTGGATTTGCAGCAGCCACCACACTGCATCGAGCATTAAGTGATGCATGGATACCAGCTTTGGCAATAGTTACAGTCTGCTGTTCCATAACTTCATGTATGGCAACACGATCTTGATCATTCATCTTGTCAAACTCGTCAATGCAGACAACACCTCTGTCAGCAAGAACCATTGCTCCAGCTTCTAGCCTTCTTTCACCTGGTAGAAAGCAACTAAGATTTTTCCTGAAATGACAAATGTAAAAATAAAATTCTATATAGCCCATGAAGAATGTCTTACCTGTTTCTTGATCTGAAGTAACTGCTGCTGTCAAACCAACCCCAGAAGAACCCCGACCTGTAGTTGATATGGCCAAGGGGGCAATATTCATAATTGCTCTTAAGAGTTGAGACTTGGCAACAGAAGGATCACCGACCATCATCATGTTAATATCACTAAATGAAGCAAGACAGACCAGCATTATAAATCCCATATGTAAACAATATTAATTTAAGAGAAATAATCCAAGTGGAGAGGCAAAGTAAGGACGTGTTGAACTTGGGCTACAATAATACCATCTACCAGCAACAGAAAAGACAGAAAAGGAGATAAAGAGAAATAACTAACCCTCGCAAGTGAGTGCCATTCTTTAAGTTCTTTTCCACTCCACTAAGCATCAATAAAATCACCGCTTTCTTTATCCATGAATGCCCATATATAGAAGGTGCAAGTGAATTACCAAGCAGGTCAAATGTATCATCTCTTTCAGCTATCTTTTTTATGTTTTTCAGGTCTTCAGGACTGTATATTGGTGCATTAGCCTCTTTGTTGAGAAGAAAAACATTGTTGGCTATGAGAACAGTCCTGTGCAACGATATCTACCAATCAAGCTTCTGCACAAGAAACAATAAGGTGCAAGAAGAGCAAAGGATTTAAAATCAGTATATTTTCTGTAGCTACCTGAATACTCCATTCACACTGCCTTTGCTTTTCCCTGGAAGAGCCTTATATATCCCCACAATAGCCACACGATCTCCGGGCTTGCAAGAATCAACAAGGTCATCCTCTACCATGACATCCACTGTTCTTGGGAGCTGACCAGGAGCAGAGTTCTCAGGAACTTCTTGCATGGATAAGGTTTGATGATCTTTATATTTGCACAATCCATACTCAGTCACCAGTAAGTTGCCACTTTCATCCTACAAAAAACGTTTAATTAGGAAAATCCATCCTCCGGTAATTGGATATGATGTTAGAGATCAAGGAGTTTGAGATTACCCTTGTAGGATACACAGACCCTGTGGGCAAACCCAAATTGGATGTAATATCTCGATATTCTCGAGTGGTGAAGTTTCCCGTGGTGGGGCAGAAATGAACACTTTTAACAACCTTTGGCCTTACAAGGGAACCTATAAATGAAATGATAGGTTAGATCCATGCATACTTGAACCCGAGTTTTTGTTATCAAAATTAGCATTGTTTGTTCATAAATTTATTTCATATCAAACAGAAAGGAAAAATAAATGATAAAAGAGAACAACCAAAAGATAAAACCAAGTTTGTGCTCATAAAGGCTAGAGGTTGCATACTTTTAGCAGGGAATGATCTTCACATTGACATTATCATTTTGCTTAATGCATGACATGCCACTCAAGTGACCATTATGAATATCTTTAGCAAAACTGGTATTAACTTTGCATTAAAATAAAGGCTGTTTTACAAGCTTGTTTAACACAGAAAACAGTCATAGGTCATTCACCAACTGCCATCAGAAAAGGTAAAAGATTAAATCCTTGAACAAAATAAGTTAGATTCACAACTTATAAGAGCGACTGAGCCCAAAAAATAAAACATTGTTCCCAAAGCCACAATTAAACCCTGTAAAACTCGTCAACAAGCAATTGGAGAAAATAATTTAGAAGAGAAAAGAAAGATTTTGTTTCATATTATTGACAAGTATCAGCATATCGTAGGAATCAAAGTTCAAATTCATTTTACCACCGTCATCACGAGAAAAAACTTGCAGTATTCAATCATTTAAACTATAGATGACAAATTTAAAAAAAAAAAAAAGAAAGGATGGAAGGGTAGTTTACATTTGGTGACAATGCCCTCAACACAGACCATAGAACCAATGAACTCAGATAGAAGATCCCTAGGCGTGACGCGACGAGAAACAAAAGGGCCTTCAAACCCCACAAGCACTTGCTCTCCTTCCTTCAAATACTTGGGGTCAATAGCACGAGCAGCATCAGTGACCGCGTCACAGAACGCTTGCATATACTGGCTTGGATTCCTGAGAACCCTGAATGCATAGAAAGAAGAAAACACTATGTAAACATTAATCACGTAAACCAATAATTGAATTCCGTTAAAAAAAAGAAAGAAACCACATATCTAGAAGAATGTATTCCATTTTTTTTCCCAGGCAAGTTCTTTCCATCAAATTGCGAGATCTAATTACCTATAAAATTTTCCGTCATTTTCTGGGGAGCCAAACAACAAGAGACTGACCTATTACCCAAGTCGCGGAAGCTATGGAGATCGGAGATGTTGACGACGAGGCGGCGGCGCTTGTGGTTGATGAGGGCTTTGATCTCGTCCATGTATATGCCTTTCCCGACCTGATCCAACGGAAAATGGTTCCGAGTGAGCAACGAAACGAAAGAAGAGAAGAGAAGAGAGAAAGGGGAAAGAAAAAGAATACATCTTGGTCCAAGAAATCGGCGAATTCTCGCTTGTGAGCTGCCCTCACTTCTTCGCTGACGTCCATTTTCGGAGCCTCTCGATGAGCGAGCGAGCACAGAACGGCGACGGAGGAAGGAACGAAAGAACTCGGTGCTTCCTTTCTTTTCCCCCGCTTTAGGGCTTTGTTTTGGCGGGAAAATGGAGCGTCGTGCCCGCGTCGTGGCGGGAAAATTGTTGGTCCAGTGCCGTGACCAGTCGGACTCCGGTCCGCTTCATGGTTTTTTTTTTTTAATTGCCTTTTGCATCCTGGACTGCTACGTTTTTTTTAGAAAAATAAAAGAAAGAAATTGAGCTTCGCCCGTTGTGCAACAAAAAAAAAAGGAAATAAATTACTCGAAAGAACCTCCCTTCCATTTCGTTGATTTTTTTATAAATTTTTTTTATTTTCAAAATCTATATATCTTTTAAATATTTTTAAAAATTTATATATATTTCTTAAATATTAAATAATCCTTCTTTATATTTTCAAAATATATTATACATAAATTTCTTTAAAAAAAAGTCTGAATAAATATTAAAAATAAATAATAATTTTTAAAAAAACAAATAAATAAAAAAAGTCGAAATAATTTACTCAAAAGAAAAAAGCTGAAAGTAACTCGCATTTAGTTTTAGAAGTATTTTTATGGTATTTTTTGCCACGCTACCTTCTGCCAACGTTTTTCTATTTTTGTAATGACACGAGGGCAATTGCGTTAGTTGACATGACACTGCAAAGTGCCAAGTAGATTAGCATAATTGTCACATGGCATTAAAAATAGTCATGGTTAAATTGTGGCTAAATTAGAAAAAATATTCATAAAAAAATTAACTATGATAAAAACCTTGGTTAAATTAAACCAAAAAAAAATTATAAAAGAAAATCGGCTAATTTTTTTTTTTAACAAAAACGTATAGAAACATTTAGCCACAATTATAACCGTGGCTAATCTTTTTATCAAGCATCATTTTGTTTGAGTCGCAAACAAAAAAAGCACTATTTTTCGTTTTTTTATGGAGAAGTTGCCTAGCACATGCTCCGTAACATCGATTAACAGTGTCACATGACACTTACAAGTCTACAAATGGCAAGTCTGTAAGGTTACTAGACAATATATTGACAGAATGATGATTATGGAATAATTTTATTCTTTTAGGAACTAAATGGAAAAATTTTGTGTCAGTAACTAAATTGAAAACAAACTCACTAGTCAATAACTGAAATAGAGTTTTATTCAAAAGTTTTCTTTATCAGAACCCTTAAATCCTATATACATACATCATGATTTGAAAAAGAAATGTTACAATCCATTTGAATGAGCACAGGATTAGAGATTAACTGTAAAATTAAGGATATTTCTTGAATATATATGCTTAGATTCTCATTCATTAATGCAAGTGTTATGATCCAAGTTCATGAAAAGAACACATTTAAAAAAAAATAGCTTATTAGGCAAGAGTGCACTATAATATAGTATTACATGAAGCCTCTTATGCTATTCAACGTAGAATGTAACAGTAAGTTACTTGACGTAATTGCTGTTGACACCAGTTATGTGGCAACTTTGATGAGATAAATTGGTTCACCCAGATTCTTAGTGCAAAGACGTGAATGATATGCATTACTGGTTTTCAAGAATTACAAAGTTAATGGGAAACAATCAAACTTATATTGAAACTTACGAAAGCACCCTGAATAAGAGTAGTGGATCATGTATTCAACAAGCCGATACAAATTAAGGATGAAGAAAAAGAAAGAGAAAATGGAACAGAGAGATTCAAATAGACCCCTGTGGCGACAAAGATTCACAGCAATCAGCAAGGATCACAGAGCCATGTCCGATAATAAACATCTTTACTTAACAATAAGGAAGAAGGCATAAGAGAAGCTCTTTAGACACTTTCTATCTGCTGTATAATTTAAAACCAATTAAATCTTCGAGCTATACTCAAAAGTTCTACAGCAAGATGGTCTTAAAGCCTTCTGTCAAGTCACAATTAGCACAATAGTAACAACTACAGCTTTTATAAATTATGGACTCAACTAAAAGCAGCCTCAGTGATGAAGGAAGAACAAAATTTCAATTAATTTAGACTCATCTTCTACACGAAGTGCAGACAAGCTGGACAATCAGGGCCTGAATGCAGAAAATGCCACGACAGAGTTGTGTCCACCAAATCCAAATGAATTTGAAATACCTGAAGTAAAATGAATCACCTATTAGATGTCCAAATAATGGCCTGTGAAAGGAGAATACCTTGGTTGTTGAATTGTTTAGAATCTTACCAACATTAACTTCATGCTGCTGCTTCACATTTGCCACTGTATCAAATTCAACTGAAGGCTCTGGATTCTGCATTCAAGACCAAGGACATACTGTAACTATAACACAACATTTAAATTAAAAACATTGCTGCGCAAAGATCAAACTGAATGACTCGAGATGGTTCTTAGGCATAACGGGACAATTAAAAGATATGATATTTTCACTACTAACTGGAAGGGTAACTATATGATTAGAACCCTAGACATCTGTCCTCTCCGACTACCCAGCAACAAAAGACAACACAACAGACATCTTAATATTATAATGATAATCATTGTAGCAATTCCAAACTCGATCTTTATTGTGGCCTGCCTCAAACAAAGCGCATAGACCCCATACTAATAATATGTAAATCACAACTCTAATAGGATGTATGTGAAATGATTCTCATAGGCATTGATAACATATGCAACTTCCTAGGTACAATGTCAAATAAATTCAGGAACAAAAATTTTGCCGAAGCAAGAAATAGAGCCCATCCATTATCATGAGTAAAAAGAAAAGGATAAAATACTGGCATTGACAATATATAATAATTTATCTGCAGATAACAAAAGCTCATGCTCTGTCGGTTGACCCTAACATTGACACAATAATCCTAACCCTTGAAAAAGCATTAAGAAAACATACAAATTGATTGATGGATGGATGAAGCCATCCCGTTGTTATGGCTTTCACTGTGGCAATGGCTTCCAAACCCCCAGCCGCACCAAGGCAGTGCCCTATCATAGACTGATACCAAATGAAGAACATATTCATCAGTTCATGGCCAGGGAATTATCAAATATAACCTGCTATAATCTAGAAGAAGACACAGAAAGCTTTCACCAGCAAACAAAAAGCCAAGAGTGGGATAATACCTTGGTGGCATTAATTTTGATGCCTGAAGTGTTCTTGAAAACCTTTTTTATAGCATTAATCTCTGCCAGGTCACCAGCAAGAGTGGAAGTTGCATGTGCATTTATGTAGTTTACCTGACAAAAACCAATTGATACACCTTCAATTCGCTAATTTACAGGATGCATGAATCAATAGTAGAAGATAAATAAAAAATTAAGAAATTAACACTAACTTCTAGAACTAACAAAAAAGCATGCAGCAAAGGCAATACAAATTGTATTTCCTTTCATTTCCACAAGTGGTTTAAGCCCCTCTTGCTTGAGTGATGAGTGGGTATAAAAGGATTATTAGCAGAAGCGTCACTAACTCGTTGCATTTAGACATCAAAACCATAAGCATCGGTTCTTGGATCTCACTCTCAGTACCAAGGCAGGTGATACTAATTTATATTATAGTTTAAACAAACAATAGTAAATGTTTCATTTGCATAATGGAATGCTAATGTGCTAATTAAAAGACATTGAGTAAAATTAGGGTGGAAAATTGTTAAAACCACTCAAGTCAAAGAAGAAAACGTCAAAAACAAAATTATAAAAAGAGAAAATGAGAGAAAACCTCCCAATATGATTTCCAGACAACAGCTCAAAAGTTTTCAGAAGAAGCATCTAAGGATGCAATGGTATACTTTCTAGAATTGACAAGTCACATTCATCCCCAGGCTTATGAATAGTGATATCCTCTCACTCTTGTTTTAGAGGGAAGAAGTAACCATTAGGCCTCTTGATTATTGGAAAAAGCAATGGCTGACTAGTGACTATCATCCACCGGTACTTCCAACTATACAGTCAAACTATTATAGTACACATGAAGCAACAACATGACCAGAAATAGCTCTACAGAACTTCGATAAATATTCCTCACAGTACAGAGTCTCCAAATTACATGCTATGTGCACTTAAATTATACAACAGTACTTGCAAGAAGCCATGAAAACTTATGACAGTATGATTTCTCAAAACTACAATAATCCAAATCATGGCTGCAGGCTCATGGAGATGAGTTGCTGCAGATCTTCATAAGATTACCAGTCAATCCTCTCATTAAGAGGTTAATACTTTCTTTTGGAAAACAAGACATCCAACTGAGAGCAAGTTTGCCTAAAGGCATCCCACATAGTAAGGTTAAGCATGGGTAAGTTGAGCTCAGGCTCCCAACCAGAAACATGCTTTAGATTTGAAAAATATCCTGAAGCCAATTGAGATGTTCAGGCTAAAATACACCAACCACCAAATAAGCTGGGGTTTGACTTACACTGATGTCAATTGATCCTTCATCTCACACACACACACACATGCACACACACAAGCTAGCACGTGATTAGGTTGGTACTGCTTAAGAAAACAGTAGTGGCAAAGGTTGACAAATTAAGGAAGCAATAGCCAAAAATAGTGGAAGATTTTCAAGCTGAAAAGGTTGACAAAGGAGTAGATATTATGATTCAACTTGCTAGGACAAACTAACTTAAGAGAAACACACACACACAGATATATATATATATATATATATATATATATATATATATGAGTAAAGCCCCATTTTAGTCCTCCAAAGATATTAGTGCCATCACTTTGGTTCTCTAAAGATTTTTGACATCAATTTAATCCCTGAATCATGAAAGTGACATCAAAATCGTCCTTCTATGTACAGATAAGGACTAAATTAATATAATTATATAATTGAAGGACTAAATTGATGTCAATATTATATCTTTGAGGGACTAAATTAATGACATTTTTTTATAATTGAGGGACTAAATTGATGTTAATTTCTTTTGAAGGATCAAAATGGCATGACTTTCCATGATTGAGGGACCAAATTGATGTCAAAATTCTTTGGAAGACCAAAGTGATGACACTTGTATCATTGGAGGACCAAAAAGGAGGTTTACTCATGTATAAAACAAAGCTGGCAATAGCAAAAAAGAGTGGAAGATTTTCAAGCTGAAAATGTTGACTAAGGAGTAGATATTATGATGCAACTTGCTAGGACAAACCAACTTAAGAGAACATAAATAGGTGTAGGGGTGTGGTGTGAAAGTGTGTATGTTACAGCACATACAAATGGTTTTACAACTATCATCAGCTCGCTCAGTTGCAACAAGTTTCTATTTCCAATAAACAATTTGATCAATGAATTAATATTTAATTATTTATACTCATCCTAGCAGAACCTGTTTTGTAAGAGAAGACTGAACCCAAAAGTTAACACTTCAGATCACATTAGTTTGAACTTTGAGCTTATGGTCACCCCAACCTTTGGGACCTTAAAGACTATTTTCAATAATTCCAATAAAACCCAGCATTATAAAAATTATGGTAATGCTAATCTTCAGCATGGCCTACTTTGGAAAAACCCTGCACTTGTGTAATGACCCTACTTCAGGTAAGCATACAAATAACTGATTCATACACAGTTCAAATTGTTCAGTAATGCGTCAATTCAGAAGACAAAAGAGAGTGTACAAAACAAATCAAAAAATGCTTTTTTACTTCATATTTGTGTTTTAGTGGCATCTGATATTTGAGCCGAGAGACATAGGTATTGCAGATTTATGAATGACCAAGAGTGTATGTAATCGACTGGCATCACAGACACTACTCAATGCTACATATTTCACCATGCTAAAGATCACTTAAGCATCATCTCAAAATTAATAGAAGAGAAGAAAAACAAAACAAAGGAAGGGCTTTTATTTTGGCATGTAAACTTGTAACAGCAAAACCTTCTGTTCAGACCATAAAGGCTGTCAGCGGTAGCAGGATGTTATGAGGATAGAAAACTATTAAGGAAAGTCTTGTGAATTAACCTAAAATCAAGAGTGATTAATTGGGGATTGATCCATGTAGCCAAGCCAACCTACTGGGATATAGCTTGATTGTTGTTGCTGTAGTTCATTCCTCTCACATTTAATATAAAATGTGTAGACTGAGGGAAATTCACATTGTGCTTCATCTCTCTCTCTCTCTCTCTTTCTCTCTCTCTCTCTCATGAATGATCACAGAAAACCCCCCTTCCCTCCTTGCAGATAGCCATAACAGAGTATAGTGAAGAATAAGAACCAAAACAAGGAATAGAAAGGAGTCACAAAGAACATAGGACATAGTCTCATACTGTCATAACTAAGCAACACGGATCAGAGACAACTCACATCTTCCCTCAAAAGTCAGTTATAAACTACAAAATGCTTAGTTACAGACTTTCTTTTTCCCGAACAGGAAATAGTGTTACTCCCCGGATTATATTTCATAAACCCAATAGACCAACTTAATGAAAGAGACAGACTCTAATATTATGGGAAGAAGAAAAGAGAAAAAAGAGTTTTTCATGCTTAACCTTGCTATATGTTGACACAATATGTTGGGGAATTATAATAATATCAAATCTGAGCATGAATTTAAACCATATAACTTTACTATATTAAAGAGTTGCACATGGGAGTGAACGTAATTTAATAAAACTGGATGACTCTGGCTATGTGGCATCATACAGTTCATGCAACTGCCTTGCTTTCCAATTGATGTTTTTATTTTGCTCTAATCACACTGCATTTCTTACTTATTCTAACTTCTTTGCATCAATCTTAATCATCTAGCATCCAGTACCAGTTGACTCGAAACATACATACATACTTACCATGCATCATGAACATCCTAATTTATATAATTGGATATCTATAATAATCAAACTTCTCCACATCATTTATTTATACATGGCATCCCCTGTCATATCATATACTAATTAGAGATTGTAACACACATCCAGTACGCATGCAAGGTAACTGAAAAGAAAAACAAGTCAACCAGAGAGACATCGATGAGGAGAAATATAAAATACCAAATGGGAGAAGAGAGACCAAACAACCCTTTTTAACAGAGAAAGTTAGCAACAAAATTAGAAGACTGGTATAAGGAAAACATATAGTACCTCCTCGGGTGACACACCAGCATCTTCAAGGCTGCTCTGAATGCATGAAGATACACCAAGTCCATCAGATCTTGGATCAGTCATATGATAAGCATCACAGTTAACAGCACCTCCCAAGTATTCAGCAATAATAGGCACACCTCGCTTCATGGCATGCTCCAGACTCTCCAATACCTGTCAAGTAGATAGTACTTAAGATATAGAAATTAGCTTGTAGAGCACAAAAAACATATAAAATGGCCATTGTTTTTAGACACTCATAGGAAATGAGTTTTAGATGGGAAAGAGCAAAAGAGAATATTGACAAAGCTAGTGTTATTTTCCAAGCAGTTTACCACCTATACTAAATTCTACGAAGGTCATACAATAATATTGATTAAGAAGCACACATAGTAATTGCAGTTTAATTTGCAAGTTCAGCTGATATTGCCATACCAGATTAAAAATATTGACTTTAGCAAGAAAGTATGTACTTTCAGCAGTTCATGTCAAATAAGGATTTTCTCAGGGTCAATTTTACAATAGCAGAAGGCCATGGCACTCAGCTATCTAACTCAACTTTTTATATTGTCAATTAAAGCAACCAACATCGGAAACAATTGTTTGATGATTATAAACAATGCAAAACAAAAATTATATGAAAATTTTGTTCTCTTCACACAGTTTGGACAAGTTAAATGCTGGCTTACCAGTACTCCAGCACCTTCACCCATTACAAAGCCATCTCGGTCTTTGTCCCATGGCCTTGAAGCAGTTTTTGGGTCATCGTTTCTCTGAGAAAGGGCCCTGCATGCAACAAAACCCCCTAACCCAATTGGAATGATGGCAGCTTCAGTTCCACCTGCTATCATCAGATCAGCCTCTCCCCTACGGATGTGGTTTGCCGCAGCATAAAAGCAATAATTGGAGGTAGCACATGCAGTTGATATAGAATAGTTTGGACCCATGAAACCAAGATCAATTGCAAGCAATGCCGAACCCATATTAGTTATGGCATAAGGAATGAAAAAAGGCGTTATTTTGCGATGTCCTCTCTCTATTAGAGCCTGTACACCATCAGAAAAGACAGTAAGACCTCCCATCCCTGACCCAACAAGAACACCGGCCCGTTCCTTGTCGATCTGCAAAGTAAACAGAATTCAGCAATTTAAGTTTGTCAGGAATATTATATAGAATATTACTCAAATTAAGCACAAAAATATTCAATGCATTGTTTTAATGCCTGATACAAGTAAATTTTTCTATATTATAGCACATTATAATGGGATTTAGAAAAACACATCAAGCGTGTAACAAACTAAAATCAAAATAGGATTGCTAATCATGACCATAATATGGTTACATATAACATAACTGAAGCCATATTGATCATTCTAGAAATATACAACAGGAAAACAAAATATTTTTATGACTTAGAAATGCATGCACACTTTTCGTTGGAATCTCTGCACCAACCTCAAATATTCTACAAATCCAACCAGCTTAAAACTCAATTAATAATTGAGATTCATCATGGATAGTCCTTATTCAGACCACAAAATTGACAGAATAGGTTTTTGCAGTGAGTTGCATTAATCCCCATTCTTAAACGCTCAAACATACAAAACGCCTGTTTGTGTGCAAATTCAACTCTGTACCTACATACAAATTGTCAACCCCATGAAAAGATCTTGAGAAAAAAACGTAAGCTAAGCTGTTTCTCTTTTATAAACTTCATATTAGTAAAGCCAACAGCTAACTATCAGTGTGACCAAATGCAAAAGTCTTGATCGCAATATTGTTTCAACCAGACTAAACCAGAGGATAATTAACCAAGCATGCTTCATTTGCACAAGTATTTTAGTTAAAAAAATTAAATAAATAATAATCTTCAGATCTAAGATGCACTACAGAACTGACAATTCTATGTACATCAAACACAAGAAATGACAATTACATCAACAATGTAGCGCATTAGACCAGAAAATCATAGCATTTCTACCCCAAATTTGAGTCAGGGCAGATAAACCCATATATCCATAGACAAGTTGCAAACCTTAGAAAGCTTATCACCACCGAGGTCAGCACTCTCGAGGGCCTTCTTGCCGGCAACAATACAGTACCGAAGGCAATCGTCGAGCCTCCTATCGTTCTTGCCATCAATGTACCCTTCGGAGCTGAAACCGCGGATCTGCCCGCCGAACCTGGTGGGAAACTTGGAGGCATCAAAGCGATCGATTGGGCCAATCCCGCTTTCACCCGCAAGAAGCTTGTCATAGTAAGTGTCGACGTCGTTGCCGAACACAGAGGCGAGTCCCATTCCGGTGATCACAACGCGCTTCTTCGGGTCCTTCTGCCTCTTCGGGCCCGAAACTTTGGGGGCCACAGTGGCAGATATGAAAGACACCTTCTTGGGGGATCTCCCGGTGGCATTGGGAGATTTGCGAAGTGGGTCCAATGGAGAAGCTCGAAGAGTCGGAGACTGAAGTGCTTGCATGTTGCGGCGGCGACGGTGGCGGCGGCGGAGAGAGAGTGTTGACGATGATATTGATGCAAATTGTGGAGGCGGGCGTGTTAGGAAGTGAGTGACGATTGGGACGTGCGGACAGTGCAAAGCTATCTGGGACCAAACAATACTTAAAATGGGTTAAGGAAAAGGCAGTAATTTGGGAATCAGAGAGGCAAGACCACTTGTGCAGTTAACCTTAATTTCAGCCAAATGTTATGTCTGTGTTTATACGTCAGCCATACAGCAGGCGATAATAACCATGCAAAGAAATTATGCAATTGCTTTGCTTAGTTGGAAACAGGCCCCAGAACTCCCAGAACACAAAAATGGGATCATAACCCAGTAAGGTTATCTCAGTAATGGGCAGCATTAGGCATACGGGGTTTGATTTTTGTCAGTGGGAATATAATTAGATTTATGAATTTATGACTCATCTCATTTACATATATTTAAATTTAATTTAAATTATTTAATTATAATAATAAATTTAATTAATTTAAATAAATTAAAGTAATTTTAATTAATAAATATTTAATAAATTAATTAAAATATTTATTAATTTTTTGATATAAAAAATATTTATTAATTTAATAATAAAAGAAAACAATACAAATTACTTTTAATAATAGAACTTATTTTTAATGAAAAAAAATTTGATTCTTTCTATTAAATTTAAAAATAATTAAAATAACATATTTAGTTTTTAATAAAATAAAAAAAATTACATATTTTAATAAAAATGTATAAAATATTATCATTAAAATTTATAATTTATAATAAAATATATTTCAATAGTTAGATTAATAATTTATTAGTATATTACTAAAGAATAATTAAATAATATTAATTAATTATATAATGAAAGTTTATTATTTAGTATTATTTGAGTAATAATAATTTTTTATCGTTTAAAGTTTATAACATAATAATACAATAACTAATACTGTATTATAAAAACTAATAATTTACGTGAAATACTTTCTTAAAATATTTGTATGAATATTATTAATATTTTAAATTATTATTTCAAATTATAAATATTATATTCTATTCATTTATATTATAATATTTTATTTATTTTTAATTTAATAAACATAATCAAAATATCTTTTTTTCATTAAAAATAAATTATACTATTAAAGGTAGTTTCTATTATACTCTTTTATCATTAAATTAAGTTATTTTAAACTATTATATAAAAATAAAATTAATAGTCAGATATTAGTAAAACTCTGATATAAATTAAACCCTCGCCATATATATATATATATATATATATATATATATATATTGACATAAATTAATCTCTCGTCATATAAATATATATGGTTTAAAGAATATAATATATTTATATATACAAAAAGTTTAGATACATATAGATGATAATAAATGGATTGGATAACCATAAATTAAAATAAATTAATGAATGAATTTGATAATTTTCATAAATTCTTAATGGATTACAAATAAATTATTAATTTATTTTTTATCAATCAATTAATTATTCAATTTAAAATCTATCCATTTGCCACCTCTAATTGAGAGGAATCAAAGTGAAAATTTACTTTATTTGAGAGGTCAAATTAATAAATTTTAATTGAAAAAAGCATGTAAAAAAGTGAATTTTTTTTTTTTAAATTTGGGGGCCACTACCCTTTGCCCCTGCATTTCTTAATGGTAAATATCTATTAATTACAGTTTAACATACTTTGATCGTGGTTACTAAGGCCTAGCAAGGTGAAAATTTTTGTTTTTTGTAGTAAATATTTTAAGAGATGAATTTTTATAAATTAATTATTTCAAAAATTTAAGTTGACAACATATAAATTTAATTTAATTATAAAAAATAAAAATAATAAAAATCAAATTCTGAATCATTTAGTCATAAAAATTATGATGCAATGTTTATGAATCAATTATCTTAAAAATAAAGTTGTGATAAATAAATTGCTTCACAATCAATATGGGAATATCAAGAGATTACAATTAGGATTTAAATGTAACAAATTTGTATTAATATAATTTGAACTTACCAATTAAGCCAAATCATTAGCTTCATCTTATTCAATGATGCGATATAAGAGCTGGTTTAAGTGATAAGAATAAAGTGTTGCACTTGTAAGATTTATGTTTTATATGTTTTGCAATAATTTTTATAAAAAGTAATATGTAAGTATCATTGTAATCCATTATAAAAATTTGTAATATGTCCTGAAATTAAAATGTAATAGCTTATCCTCCCGTTATTTTTTTTTATTTAAACAAAGAGCAATGTAAAAAAATGTTAAATCTAAAATAAACTTGAAAAAAAAAAGTCTCTTATTTGAGGTAACATTTAGCTACAAGATAATACCAAAAAAAAAAAACAAACATTTAGTTACGAGATGTAGAAAAGTGACATGTTATTCCAAAATCCAAAGATTGATATAGTAATGCTAGTAAGAAGCACATTTTTTAACCAATTATATTTTTCAAAAATTAAATAAAGTAATATGAGTGTTTATGGGTCAAATTAGGCCAAGTTTGACTTAGTCCAATCTCAACTTGATATTTTAATTAGGTCAATTGTTTTGACCTAAACTCAACTTTAAATCTAGATAAACTCAATTATGATTGGATTTATATATGGCTCCATTTGAATCAAATTCAAATTGGATTAGCATAGAGTTTGAATATAATTTAAATTTTTTTTATGTATAACTAGTTAATGAAATTCTAAAACTTTAATATTTAAAAATAAAAAATAATATTTTTAATATTTAAATAATAATATAATAATATTTATATTAATTTCAAGTATAAATCATATATAATATTAAAAAACATATCATATAATATCATAAAATGTACCAAATTTAATTTTTTATATTTCAATCTAACCTAACTTTTCATTAAAATCGAATCTTATCCAACTCAAAAATAACTTGAAAATCCAGACTGAATTGGGTCATGAAGACTCGTGACTTGCAATATTTGTTGTTCAAAATCCAAAGAAACTGGAATTTACCGAGTTATGTACAATGCACTATGAGAGGAGGGTCACCGTTAAATTAAAAAAATTAAATGTTAAAAAATGCAATTTTGCTGGAAATCAAACCCCGTCCAAACGCCGTCGTTTGATTGTAATTTCAGGAACGTACCGTGTTAGCCGCACCCACCCCATCAACCCCGTCAGCGTGTTACCCGACCTGCATTGCTGCAAGAAGAACTTTGAAACATGGCGAAGAAAGCTAAAAGGTCTCAGTCTCAGAAGAAGTCTGTCTCGTCATCCCCCGCTTCTTCTGCCTCTGCCAAACGCTCCACAACACCCTCTGGCGGGTACGCATTTCCCCTCTCTTTCTCTTTGTTATCACACGCACATATATCATGTCTGTATTCTCCTCACTTTGTTCCTTCACTCATCACTTTTTTAGAGTTCCATTGGCTTTCTGTGTGGTTTCCAGTGGAAACCAGAAAAAATAATGGTCAAGAAGGAGGATAAAGTTATGATTTTTGTATTGGGCTTTTTTTTTTTTTTTTCACTTTGTTAATGTAACCTGCTTCAATTGGGTTAAAACATTTAGGATAAGGTCAGTTGAGTATTGGGTTTTGCCAGTTTGGATTTGTTTATTTTTATTCTTTTTATCTTTGGAATTGCTCCCTTTAATAGACTGCTATTCGATAATTGCATGTACTTGCTAAGGAGGAAAAAAAAAGAAGGAGAATAAAATTTGGGTGGGACTCTGTTGTAATTTTTTCTGTGTTAGGTTTTTCCGGTTTTCTAATTGGCAATTGCTTTCAAATACTGGGCAATTGAAGGTGGTGGTTTGAGTATATCTTTTCTCTTTCTTTCTTTGGAAAGAAATTTGGAACCCTTTAAAGACTGGTATTCAACATTGACTTGTTCAAAATTGAGATAAAAAGGGTAAATAGAAGATACAAGTTGGGTATGACTCTGTTGTAGATTTTTATATGATGGCTTCAGATTTTTGACCGGAAACTGAAAAAAGTGGTGGCGTTGTGAAGTTCAACTGGGTCTAATTTTTCTCCTCTTGCTTGAGAGGTTATGGTGGGGAAAAATTTTATAATTAACATGTGCATATCTTTTGAAATAGTTCCCATAACCAAACAAGCTGTTGCATTGGATTTTTCAGCAAACTAGTTTTGAGGATAAAATCAAATGGTGGGATGAAGAGATCGGTGAAGCAGACTAATTCAAGAAAGAAATCCAAATCAAAGCAAAAGAAGAACAAACAAAAGTTTGATGCTAAGAAGCCAAAGAAACCTCCCACCGCTTTCTTCTACTTCTTGTACGGCTACTCTTGTCTCCTGTTTTTCTTTATTTATGCTGGGTATTTTTAATCTTTTTTGAGGTGTTAGTACTCAGTACTCTTTGTATGAGCCTTTTGTTAGCATTGTTTATGGAAAATCTTAACCCAAATTTAGCTGCCTGTTAGTTTCATGTCTGTGTTCTTTGATTTCTGGCATTTGCCATAGCTTTGTTTGTATATCTTGAATTTCTGAAATATTGAGCTCTCCCAAAAAGTAGCAATAATATTTTCACTGTTAGAATGAGCATCCTATAGTTGTTGTATACTTACTTTCTTTTTCTATCCTAGTATTTGCCTTTGGAGGTAATGTTATTGCTGAGGTTGATGGGATTCTGTTATATTTCATTGGTTTTCAATATATGCCGGATTGGAAGGTAGAGATTTATTTGGCTTCAGGGGGAATAATGCTAAGGAGGTAATCATTTGTTGAATATTAGCATATATACAAGTCATACCACATCAAGTTCAAAGAGTCAAGACAACCATTCGTCTGCAAACATGATTACCATGAATCATTTAAATAGGTAAAAGTGGTTTTGCATGATTTAGTGTCTCTGTTAGGGTTTACTTTTGCCTACCTTGGCAAAACATACGAGGCAAGTGGAACAATCATAGGGCTGACTGGAGAATGCAAAAATGTGTCCCTGGAAGTTTCTAGGAAATTAGTCCAATGAGTTGGTAGTTTCAGTGAGACTATTTCGTATTCTGATGTTTCCAGTTTTGGTGGAACAGTCCATATTCATGGTCTGGAATTTAATTTTGGAAGTTTTAGGACCATTGTTGTTAAGCCATGTATCAAAAAGCTTGTGCCAATCCTGTCATTTCTTCATATCGTATCATATCTTATAAACATTCTGGACAAAGTCAACATTATATTATGAAATTTAAAAAGATAAAATGTTCCTAGAAAACTTATTTTTAGCATAAAAGTGAACATAATATTGGAAAATTAATATTTTATTCTTTATGATCATGCTATCAACTTACATAGTCTTCAACCAATGGATGTACAAAAAATAAAAAATAAAAGGGAGCAAGTTAAGTGTTAGTGTGCTATATATGCTTCTATGGTTATGCATATTTTCTTTTTTTCTTACAGTTTAACATGCATCTCAAAAAAGTTGTTTTTAGTCAATCATTGAAGTTACAAGAAGTCTTGATGCAGAGCTGAAGTCTGGGAGTTACAAGATGCTAGATAATAGAGAAAAAAAGGGGACTGGGAAGGGAAGGTCTTCAAACTTAGTTTTCCATGTATATTATAATCATAAATTCAGTGTTCATGTCTTTCTTTTCTTAGTATTTTCTCCTTAAAAGCATTCATGGATCTTCATTTCTGAAATGCATTCATCATTAGGTTTTACATATGATACCTATCTCTTTTTTCATGGCTTTCCTTAATATAAAATGGTGCATGCATATGTTATTGTTCCAAATGTACTTGTTCACATACTCTGATTTTGTCATGTCTTGCTGAATATTTATCACATGTATTGCGCATTTAGCATCTGTTATCAAGACTTTTGTGTGGCCTTCAATCTAGTGACTGCCAGTCCTAGTTGAAATGATAGAGGACAACTAGTGTCCAGTCCATTCGTTCCTCTGTGTTTCCCCTAGGAAAAATATAAGGAAGAACTTTCCCACTTGAGGATAAAATTTATTTTGCTTCCACCATGTTATTCATGAAACCGGCCTTCAAATTTATTAGAGAATGGAAGGGTTCGCAACATAGATCAAAATACAGATGAGAAGGGTCTGCTCCTCTGGTAAAGAAACCATGGAAGACAGAAGAAGCTTATTTGTAATAGATTAATTGAATAATTATCTGTTGCAGCTTTGAATTTTCTTTATATAGTATAGAATTTCAATTTTTATCCATAAAATAAGGTGAATTTTTATCATCCAAAACAAGTTGAGCCACAATATATAAAAGGTTATAAGAAACTAAAATAAAGCTGCTAATTTTATTACTTATTAGGAAGATATCTCCTAGTGAAAATTGGCCTTTAAGACTTATTGCATTCTGCAGTCTGGTGATAAATTTTAAATCTGAGTTGTTTCTAAACCCTAAAACCCTAGTTATTATGTTCCAACTTCAATCTCACCTATTCTGCTACCTAATTTTGTTATATAGTTGTTGTCTTTGCGATTTCCTCTATATGAAGGTCATCGTGCAAATTTACATCCCCACTCTATTTGCAATGTTAACCTCATTTACTTGTTATATTTTTTATTTAAGTAAAATGGCATGTTGGTCCTTGAAAATGTATTTCACGCGTAATTTACTCCCTAATTTAAATTTAATGTTCAATTTAGTCTTTATATTATTCAAACTTGTTTCACGTTAGTCCTTACAAGTGATAACAAAAGGAGTAACATGAAATGAGTTTGAATTATTTAAGGATTGAATGATACACTTAATTTAAATTAGGGACTAAATTACTAGTGAGGGACATTTCACAGACCATAATGAAAATTTACTCATTGACCCCTCCATTCTAAGCTAAGGTTGTGTTGAATCTTGAATCTTTCAAGTTTCATCATGGTAATATTTTTTAAAAGTTTATCTTAGTATTTGTTTCTGAACTTTTATGTGGTTTGCCTTATTGTACATGTGTACATTGACATAGGTTTGTCCTGTTTGGTGCCCCTTATTGTATTTTTAGGGTTTAATCTTTTGCATACAATTTTCCAACATTGTCAATAGGGATTAGGGAGTTCCCGCAGTTGTAGTCCTTTCCATTTGTGATTTCTTCTATTTCACCAGAACTTGGTGCTTCTTGTAGCAATACATATTCTTTGCAAACAAATCCTTCATTGCAGGTTGTTTGTAGTTTTTTAAAATTGTTGTCCATGTTTAATACAAGTTACCATCTGGTGCTTTGTTCGGCTTTGCGTGTGATAGTTTTCCTTTCCTTGCTTCTAGCTTGTTTTATTGATTGTTCTTAGTTCAATATACTGTTATTTGCTTTATGTATAGCATTGTGCTTATCAGTGTTGTCAATGGAAAATGGCGGCAAGCCAAAAATCTGCCATAGATTTATGGCGGATGGTGTTGTGGCCAATGGTGGAAGCATGGAGGCCATGTTAGGAAATGTAAAATATACACAAAGATTCAGAAGTTGCATCCTACATTATCTCTCATCCAAATAGTGACAATACTTCTAACCTGGGTCTGTCCTGTTAGAAGCTCTTGATGAAGCTTGTGAAGATCTTTCAGTTGCCATTACTCTAAAATGTGAAGCAAGGTACGGAATTAAAAACCGACTGAATTTCAGAACCTAAATTGAAAAGGAAAGAAGAAAAAAGAGAGCAGGTAATAGAAGACTGGACAGGTGGGTGGATTGAGGACTCAAGGCTGGCATTTTTTTTTTTGGTGGGTGGTTGGGTTAATTAAAAAAGAGAATATTAGTAGATGCACTTCTCGTGGATAGAGACATAGAACAATTGTCTTTGCACCCATACCCGAGAGAGAAGAGTTTGCCAGAGACAGAGAGAGAAGCTGAGTTTGTTGAAGACAAAGAGAAAAGCAAAGTTTGCCCGAGACAGGATGATTTTCTCTGGAGGCAGAGGATGGTTTTCACTGGAGATAGAGAAGATGTTATGCAGTCATAGAGAGAGAGAAAGTGATGGGTCATACATGGATTTCTATCCATATTTTTAACAGACTTGCTGGAAACTCAAAAATACCCTCTAAAGAAGGGTACCCAGAAAATGGAGATGAGGCCAGATAAGAGATTTTGCATCTGCCCACCATAATTTCACACCATGCGGCATCATAACACCATGCATATGGTGGGCACCAGGCCATGCAATTTTGGTGGCAGATTTCTGGAATCCAGCCACCACCTTTTGCGATGGCTGCCATTTGACAACATTGTTGCTGATAAATCTAGCATAATGGCCGTATTTACAACCAACTGCTTCTTTCTGATGAGTAGAAAGTCTTATAAATTAGAATTCTTCAGAATTATTGTATTGTGTAATTGTGTTTACTGGAAATTCTTTTTCATTCTTAAGGGAGGATTTTCGTAAAGAATTTCAAGAGCAGAATCCAGATGTCAAGTCAATGCGTGATGTATGTATAGAATCCGTAATGTATTAATATTTCTTCTAATTTATTTTATATTTTTAATTGCTCTGGAAGCAAGATAGTTGCACAACTGATTGTTTACAACTTCTTACAATTTCTAAAAGGCCTATACAGCATAAAAAATGCCAGTTATTTTAAGAGTTTGCAAGAAGTTTGTTTACTTTATTGTGCAAGTAGCAACTCAATTAGTATTTTATATTATTATTATAATTATTATTATTTTATGCTAAGTAATGTAATTCTTTTTGTTTTCCTCCTTAACGTGTATATTCAGATTGGTAAGGCATGTGGTGAGAAATGGAAAACAATGACTTATGAGGTTAGTTTTCATCTGTAACCTCTCCTTTTCTTATTTAGTCTGGATTGATTATTGTTGTTGTGATGTTTGTTGGCTGAAATGAAAACTGAGTAAATCATAAATTGAAGTTTCAAAATTGGTTCAGGGAATTATGTACAACCTGTTTATGCTTTCAATGTGGTTGAACACTTGAACTTGATTGCTGTAGGTTACTGGCTTGATCACAACATGTTCGAACATGGATGAATTATAATTTATCCAAACCATGTGAAGAATAAATATTTTTCCTTTTATTTGCCCAGATGAGCTGGTTCTTAGGGTATACATTGGAAACAATTGGAATTCTTTGTCACTGATCAGTAACTTGACATTTCTAAGTTGATATGCAATTTGAAATTCATCTAGTTTGATGCAGAAGTAGCAGAACTGTATCCTCTGATTAGAATTCTTGGCTGAAGTCATAATTTAATGCACAATTAAATTCTTAAGATACTCTGTATGGTATAGTCTTTAATTATCTCATACTACTCATGAAATTGGGCTCTCTGCATTTTAAAAAATGGGAAAGAATACTCAGAACTGTTAACAGAAATATATGAAATTATCTTTAATTTCTTGATTGATTGAGGAATAATGTATGCTTTCTGATTTTGGTGCTGTATTGGTGTTAGTGGCATTAGAAATGGTATCTTTGTACAAATACAGCTTTGTATTAAGTATTAACTGCACAGAAGGTTGATTTAGTTTTTAATTAGACCTGGCTACTCACAGTTTATGCTTATCTTTGCAATCATGTTGTTATTCATGGAAGTCTGAAATGCAAAGAAAAGGGGCTCTGACCCACTTTTTCTAAACTGCCGCATAACTTTTACTCCCCCTCCCTTTCAGTTTTGATGAATATTGATTCTTTTTCTCAAAACTAATATAAGTTACTTTTGCAACGTCTTTTCAGAGATCTACTTATTTGACCTTGCAGTGGCATTCGTTATTCAATCTAGAAATTATCGGGGAGTCTGACTTGAGATTAAGGGCTTCTTGGCTAATTTAGTAGACCATAAGTGAATTCACTTCAGACATTTGAGAAGAAATTTCTGCCTGTGTTAACTGACCAGTTCTTGATAATCAGTGAGTGTGTATTAGATAGTGGCAGTGGCACTCTATTTTTCTCAGCATTATATTCCTTCAAAAGTTTTTGTTTGGGTAGAACTTTGAATGGTATATATAGGGAGAGCTTGTACTTGAGAGACACCACCTGTTTTATTCTAGAACATTTGAAATTTTGTTGGTCATTGGATTGTCTTTCAAGAATTGGTTGAGTAGCCTGTATATCTAGGCCTGTGAAGGGATTCTAATAGAACTGGACAGAGGTAGTAAAAGAATAGTATAGCAATATAGTCTTATACAAGTTCTGGACGTTTGAGAGGTCTTGGCTCTCCCAACCCAATCACACTTCAAATCTTTCCTAACCACAACTGACCCTTCTCTAACGCTTCCAACCCACCCTCCATTCTTGTATTCACCATGAATTGCTCCCTGGATGGGAGCTCTGATACCAATTAATAGAACTGGACAGAGGTAGTAAAAGAAGCACACAGAAAGTAGTATAAAAGCTCTGATACCAGTTAATAGAACTGGACAGAGGTGGTAAAAGAGGCACACAGAAAGTAGTATTTCTCCTTCCCTATTCTGCAATGTGCAGAACAGAGATACAAAACAAAGTCTGATACAATGGGTCAGGACATTCGAGAGGTCCTGAATCTCTTCCTAATCCTATTCCACTCCAATTCTTTCCTTCCTTAATTCTGACCCCACTCTTCCTCTTTATACAAGACCCGGTAGTCTAAGGCTAATTACCTATGACTGGCAGTTCCAGTCGAAACTAAGAAACCAGGTGGCTATCAGATTCCGATGAAAGGATAAATTTTCTTATAATGTAAATTTGGTTTAGGATATGATTTTATATTCACAATGTAGACCAGATTTCCAGAGATGTATGTGACTTATCTCTTAAAAGTTAAAACATGCCAGTGGATCCCCCTTTGTGCAGGAAAATAAAAGCCAATACGTACTCATTAGTCCATTATCAATTATGTAGGTGACCATACTAATATCTGTTGATCTTCATTCCAAATCAATGTACAACTATTTTTTGAAGTTTGTTTCCTGATTAATTACCTTGCTAAATGAAGCATCAAGTTTCTATATAGTTTGTTCAATTAGTACTGAGCAAAAGGAAAAATCACTGTGGTGGAGTTCTATGTTAATAACACTAGTATCTGACAGGAGAAGGTTCAATACTATGATATAGCGACAGAAAAACGTGCAGAATTTGATAGAGCAATGCAAGAATATAACAAGAGAATGGTAAACAATCTGTTATGTTTGAGCTGACTTTTATTTGCCTAGTTATGGAATACACAATTTGTTTTCTGCTGTTTGGCAGGAAAACGGTGACTATGAAGAAACTGATGAGGAATCAGAGTATGATGAGTAAAGCCGTGTAATTATTTTCTTGGTAAGAAGGTTGGTACTGCATGAATTGAAGCTACTTGGACTTGAAGTTTGTATATTTAGTTGTAGTCAGCTCTGGTTTGTCCTTGTGAATAATTACTATCATTTTCTGTATCAATTTTTGTGTAAAGTACTAATTGCAATTGCATTTAGATGCTTACAATTGCAGATTTGAGCATATGTTGAGATGTAGAAGGCTGAGTACCATGCTAAGTAGAAAGTTTTCCTTTCACCAACTTTGTAATCATATGCTTCGTGAAAAAAAGAGAGCATTGCCAACTTGTGCACTTACTTTATCGATACATTTATATGCAATAATATTTCCTTGTGTCAACCTATATTTAGAGATACCTCTCGAAAATGCTAGATTTTTGCTTTTATTGTACAATAGCTTCGTATTGTTTAAATCTTGAAGTTGAGTTCTGGGGAGCTGTTCTTGTTTTTTTTTTTTTTAACACTGGTTTTAATTGGAGTTAATATTCAATGAGGTGGGTAATGGCTGAGTATGATGTGCTTGGTTTGGGTTTAAGAGATGAAAATTTTTTAGTAACATTTCAATTTGTTTGACAAATAAAGTGACTGATAAGTTTTTTTTTTTTTTCTAGTAGCTATAAAATATAGGGATGCAATGTTTCTTAGAGAGTGCATTACTCTAATTTTTCTTTTTTAATATAATGATAGCATGAAAGTTTGAATTTATGATCTTCTGCAAATTATTCAAATTCTTTATTGCCAATCCATTTTCAGTAAGTAGCTGATAAAGTCATACATTGATTGCCTCAATCTTGGGTTGCGATTTATATATTAGACATCTCCACTAAACACCAAGATGTGTCCTTACATGTTCTTGACAGGCTACGTGGAAGGAGAGTGTTAATTTTGAGTTGGAATCTAACACTTGTGTTACTCCTATTTATAGCCATAAAAAGAGTGCGAAGTTAAACAATTTCAAAGATTAAAGGGTATAAAATTTACCATCTGTAGTATGAGTATCATCTCCACAACAGAGCTAAAGCCACCATTACTTCCGTTATTCTATTACTAGTTTCCTGCCAATTGCCATTGTCCGTGGCGCTGCAAGCTGAGCTCTTGCTATTTTCACTTATGACATCTCCACAGCCACTTTCATTACCATGCAATCACCATTGCATCTAGCAGAAGTTTGATGCGATTAGCTTTGCATGATAGAGCAGTGTGTATCGAACTAACTTGAATTCTGAAAGAAAGACAAACAATATATTGCCTGATTGCCTCCGCATTGTAGAGTGGCCTAAGTTTTTAACATGAATGCCTGCTGCCATTACTGGAAAAGTACAGTATCTACTTTAAAAGTAGCCAACAAAGACATCTTTGATGGCATCATTGAATGCCTTGCAGACTTTGATGTCTTGTTTCCAAATCGTTGGTGATGTTTGGTATTGAATACCTGGAGTAACAAAATATACTAGATGCATGATTATGGTAAATGAATGACAGAAAATATACAATTTCACTCAACTGGCTAACTCCACTCGTTAAATAAGCAAAAATCCAAGTGGGGGGAAAATTCTGTGTGTTGACAATGCGGGATCAACATCCACACGACACGCAAAATGAGAATTAGAACGAGTCTAAGATAGAAAGGAAGCAGAAAGATGAATCATAGCAGTTCTTATTCTAAAGGAAGGGGATCCAAATTTTCTTTACATGTTTTATTGACCACCTATACTACCTTCAGCTGTTGCTAGCAACATAAATCCCATGTATTAAACTACAGTCTGTGAGTTTCCACTTCATGTGTACTGCATATCTGAAAGGATGTCTGCAATGCATTAGCAATGCTTCTGACCTCAGCAATCATGGCAACTACATCATTTAGCCTATTAACTGCAGAGCCCACACCCTGCAATTAGGAGTTACACCGATCAATAACTTACCACCAGAAAGGTAAAATATTACATAAGTCTAGTAGGTTTATGATTGCTATGAAAATTCAACTGGGAAGAAATTTAATAAGAATCCATACCACACCAGCAGCCCCAGCTGTGATAGCCATAGGTGCTGTGACAGCACTTAGCCCAGATGAGCACATGACAGGGATCTTAACAGCTCGTGATATAGAATATGCTGCAGCTAAAGTTGGTGTTGCCTGCAATGACCAGTGATGAGAAATTTGATAATTTAAAGAAGACCTTGTCACATTCAAACATTCTGGATGCGACATTTGTTACTCTTCTTGTTGATGTCCAACAAGCAAGGTATCAAGATCCATTGAATATAAATAAGGATTAATCTTCAATTGATTTTAGGGGTGAAAATTTAGCTTTTGGATGAGCTTCTTCTATGAAAAGAAATAATAATAATGCGCTATTTGGAATGTCAGAGATATAAATACAGTCAAGTAGACAAAGGGCCATCAGCATGTCAAGTTGAGTTGTAAGTTTGTAACATACAAGTGCACATGCAGCAGCTTAAATAATTTTCTGACTCCAACATGTTGGTCCATGTTGTGGAATGTCATTTAGGCACTCAAAAATCATCTAGATAATGTTCTGGACAATTGAAATTGGCTGTTTAAGCCATTTTTTATTGCCACTTACATCCTTGAGCTTTACATTCTCCAATTCCATCACTGAAGATGTAGGCCATAAGGCAAAGACCATATTTGTAATGTGCGTATATAAGTAAATCAGACATTTTTCTAGTTACCTTCTCAATCAAACCCAGAACACCAGAATTTGTAGGATTGGAACATTTTCCTCCTTCAGTTTGAATAATATCTACACCTTCTTGTTCCAGTGACTCCGCAAGCTTGACCTGTTACGATTTTAGAAATCTTCTTTTAATTTATACACACGGGTAAATATTGATAGCAACACATAATTGTGCACTGTGAAAGTCAAAATGCTGCTTGTAACCTGATCGGGGAGGCTTAGCGTGTGAGGAACAGTGACAGACAAGGTTACAGATGGAAGAATTCTCTTAGTCTCCTTTGTTAGATCTAAAATCTGCATAGAATGATAGATTATGAAAAAAATATGAGTACAAGCTTCTATTTATTTCTGGTATTAAAATGAGTAACCAAATACCAATTAGCACTTTTAGAGTTAGTAAGAGAAATTCAGAAGCAACTATTTCTTTTAGATAGGGAGAGAAGAACAGAGGATAAGCAGAAACAGACCAAACATTGTGATTAGGAGCAAAACAATGAAGATGCACTTCAAAATTAACTTATTACCTTGCACCAAATAAAAAAATTCTTATTAACAGAATTAGTTACCAGGCATTTTATAAGTTCACTTGTTCTACTCTTTTATAGTTGTCTTCTGATTACCCTTAGATACTACATCTCTATTAAGTACTGATCCAAAATATATTATATCTTTTACTATATTGATACTATATTTTTACTTGAAAATTTCTATTGTTATTGTTATTGTTAAATTGCTATTTTTATTCCACCTGATTCCCACAACTCCGACATTGCTTCCACTACCTTCTCTCTGCAACACAGAAACACATACACTTGCATGCACATACATATATATAAATTAGATGCATTTTATTCCTTAAGTTTTAGTGGCTATCATAATCATCTTATATATCATAAACAAATCAAACTGGATAATTTTTTTGTGGGTAAACAGTTTTTGTCTAGTTCAAATCCAAATCCATTTTCATCAGATGTAGTAAGTGGGATTGACAAACATCATTGATTATGTAACAAATCAAGCTTTCATATGAAAAGTACTCTTTACCTGCTGTGGAGTAAAACCCATGCCCTTCTCATAGAATGAATCATAATTTCCAATCTCAACCTGCCAATGCCATTAATCATGTTAAGCAAAAATCTAATAAGATCCATTTTAATATCCTTTATGGCTATGCTAACTTTCACGAACTATGGGATGACTACAGTATCAAACTTGGAACTGATGTTGGAAATGAAACTAGATAAGAAGGTCAAACCATTAGTGCTCCTGCTTCAACTGCAGCTGGAAATGTTGCAGGATCTACAGAAGAAACACAAACCTGCAAGAAGGCTGAGTCATAAATTGTTGAAGGAAGAAAAGGTTCATCAAAACTTCAAATTCATCTCCTGACTACACTTGCATCTGCCAAAAGAAAAGTTAAGAATGCTTTGTTTCATAAGCCAATGGTGCTTCAGTTCTGCCTCTTTGATTTCTCCTCCACATTTGGGCTAAAATGCTAATGTACAGGTATATATATGCACCTGTGCCTTAGAAAAAAATTATAATTTCTTCTTCTAGGAGAAGGAGGAGGAGGTCTCAAATTTACTCTGCCTAAATTGCTCATTTATTGAACTGGCAAGTCTGACATAAACTGGCTACACAAAAGACATAATGCATAAGGGCCTTAGAAGTTTAGCAAACCTAAGGACTCACGAATTACATTTTAACATAAATGCGACAAAAGTTGAAAATAAAATTATTTCTCAAATTTTCCTCTCTTCAAGAACAGCTCCAAAAGCCTCGAGTCTGGCTTTAAAAGAGGGGCAGTCCAGGTAAGTAAACGTATCAATTAAACCAGAAATGCAGAGGCAGAGATCAGATATCTTCTTGGTGCCTATGTCACTTGTTGTTTTAAAGCTTTCCTCTTCAATTAATATGGTTGTGTACAACATCCAAAAAATCATCTGTCTAATCATGAGATCTTATTTGGCTTCCTGTGTGCACTTATATACCTAGAATTAACAACCATAGCCTTCACTTTGGATTTTATTTTTTAAGAAGAGTTATTGTAGATAGGTCTCCCCCAAATGAAAATTCACCTTTTTGGGTCTTTGTCACTTCCTTCAATTGCTTCAATACTTGCAAGAGGTTAGAATTTAGAGATCCAAGATTAAGGGGATATTATTTACTTTTCTTACCAAAAAAATTATAATTATAAATGTCTTGCTAGTTTGGCATTGATTCTTCTACAAATAAATATATATACAAATTAAAATTAATATATATGTTCAACATCAACATTGTAAATGAGTAATATATCCCCTGACTATATTAATTTTTCTAGATGCTAAGCTAAATTCCAAATACCCTCTGCACAAGTCCACAAATTATATAATGAGAATGATCAAGATATCCTATAGAGAAGTATGAATATACCGGACAAGAAGTTAAACTGATAGCTAGCTTCACCAACTCTGGATCACATGCTATATCCACGTGAGTTGCTCCCCCCTGCAAACACATGACATTGCAATACATAACCATTAACATTAGTATGTTTGTAACATGAAAGACTTTTAGAAAGAAAGTATAAGAAAACAAGATTTGGAATTTGGTTGAAGATTTATATTAGTTTCATCATGCAGACGCAAGAGGAGTTCCAACTTCAAACACAAGAACAATCTAAATGTCAAGAGTCAGCTAACAAGGAGAATAGTTCATATGCATAGTTGTTGGGTCATCTACCAGCTATTATTAGACAGTAAATTAGGTTTAGTTTGCATTATTATTGAATTTGATTCAAAAATACAAACTCCTTTCTGCTCTAAGTACTGCATTTATTAATTGCCTTTTGTAGTGCATAAGGGATTAATTAGGGAACAATATATGCATATTCGCTTGAAGCAGTGAATGCATGCATGATTGTACCCAAAAATAAAATGTGAATGCATGCATGATAAAGGGGTAAAGTAGAAACAAGACGACAATGAACTTTGGAAATCTTACAGAGAAAATAACCTAATCATTCAAATATGCTTCGAACTGTCCATATGTCTCTATTAGATAATGATTCATGAGAAAGATCAGGTGCCTACATTTTCTTCTGAATTTTTGGAGCTAATTGTAAAGAATTGTTTTTCTAATTTGCTAGGGGAAACTTACAGAACAATTATTTTTTAAAAGAAAAAGAAGTTTATATAAAAACAACAATGATGAAAAAAATATTGTGAAAAAGGACAGTTGTAAAAGATGAGGTCTAGTGAACAAGAAGAAAGAATTTTGAAAAATATTTGCACTATGAAGATAAATTCCCCCTCTTTGCAGTCCGACATCACTACTTGAATGTTCCCTATCTTCTTCTGTAATAGTCTTTGACTGTAATTGCTCCAGATGATCTCTTCATGAAACAAAATTGATGCTTGTTTACATCTATTTAATAAGGAAATTATGACATGAAATATCCAAGTGTCTAAAAGAGAAATTGAGATGTGACAAACAATCAAAGTGCATGGTAATTTGGAAAATCCTTTTAGTCTACTCTGTAAGTGAGTTTACTCAGACATATGGGGAAAGAAGCCATAATAATAATGGTCAAAATAAAAATACAAAACTAATGCATGGATTCTAGATCCAGTTTTTCTCGGGATAAATACTACATAACCTACAAAGCTGAGAAACTAGAGAAAGTGTAGAGAGAGAGAGAGAGAGAGAGAAAGAGAGAGAGAAGAACCTTGTCTGCAGCAGTTACAACAGAGGCAACATTGTCTTTATTAAAATTCTGCAAGCCTGAGATAATCTTCAAAAGAAGCCAAAGGTTTGTCAGCATACATAGAATAAATATACTAAAAAAGTCAGACACACAATTGGATTTTGATGAACGAAATCCCTTGAAAATTAAAGAAGCAATATAGGCTAAGACATCAGATATTTTATGAGGTGCTGATATTGACGCCTTTCTCTAAATGCTCATCTTAATGCAACCCATTTTGACAAAACTCCCTTGTTTCCATGACTTCTATAACATGTACTTCTTGTATATCACAATTGGAATGACTAAAATTTTGTGCATACTTCATTGCAACTTGTTCATTGCCGTTAATTAATCTCTGATTTGGTTACTCACAAAGGGTGTACCTCACTAAAGGGTGTAGCTCACTAAAAAGCAAGCTGGAGTCTCAGTGGATGAGCTTTACCTACAATGTTAGAGTTTGGTTCAGGAGGACACATTGTGAGGAGAGGCAGCCTCACTAGCCCGAACGAGAATTAGTCTCACACCTAAAGGGTGTGGAATGTCTCGTAAGAAAAAAAAAAAAATCTCTGATTTGGTTGAAAATTCTGAATTTTCAGCTGAACCCTGAACAATTTAGTATCATCATACATAAAAACCGAACAAATATCATTAGGCAAGTTGAATTTTCAGCTGAACCCTGAACAATTTAGTATCATCATACATAAAAACCGAACAAATATCATTAGGCAAGTTGAGTATGTGGTTCCTACTAATGTCCCCAACAAGATTGCCCGTGAGGAACGTCAAATAAAACGAGCCAAAGATACTACAAATAGAGAGAGAAATTACATTTCCGTGAAGAAAATCAACAAAATGAACAGAGAACAGAAAAACTGGAAATGGGTTCTGCTTTACCTTGAGTGCTCTTCGTTCCCGGAAATCCTTCAAGACAGATTCTTTGGTCGATGACAGTAGCGCTCTGGTAGTAAAGTGGGCTCTTCTTTTCAGAGGTAGACATGGCCTCGAAGAAGCATAATGGATATCACCCAGTAGAGGGTTGTGGTTGGGCTTAAGAAAGGTGTGAGAAGAATAGGAAACAGGCATGCAAGTTAAGGAATGCATGTCTATTGCTCTTATCAGTGGCAAGCAAGCAAGTAGAGTTGGAGTTGGGAGCACAATAGAAGAGGGAACTGAGAAGAGATAAGAGGCTGGTGGCTTTAAACTGTGATCATGAGATAGTTTCTCTCTCCAGTGGTGAATCATCATTTTAAATTATGGTATCTAATTGCAATTACAACTATAATATGTTGTTGTGACAAATTTTACAACAACAATACATTGTAATTGTAGTTGTATTAATTCTATTATTTTATAATTATTTATAATTTTTATAATCATAATATAATTATAATTATAATTTAAAATTATGAGTGAATGATGAGGTAATCTTGCACTTTGTGTATAAAAATGACCAGCTATGTAGAATGGAATTTTGATGTTTGATTTTGGTTATTTGAAGAAAAAAAGCACCATATGGATTGTGATTTCACTTGCATGTATAATTGAAGGTACTTGGTCTCAAGCACATGAATACAAGATTTGTCAGTGTTTTGTATGGGATTCCACCAAGTTTTGTCATGAGGCCAATGTTTGTTTCTCTAGCTCCATATAGTGCCAAGACCACTCTCTCTCTGTTTATGTGATCACATCTCAATTGAGAAGATGAAACCCACGACTTGAACTATACCTATGCATGCCCCAAATAAGTATGATTCGAAGAGGGAATGGGAGACAGGTTTTATGTCCTAATCCAACTTACTTACAAAATCGAACCAACTGCACACATTTAATTATAAAATGATTAAAAAATATTTTAATAAACAAAATTTATATAGTCTTTTTTTTATATAAATTAAGAGCATCTTCGTAAGGTTCAGTTTATTTGAACTGTTCTATACACCTAATCTCCTTAGGTCGAGAGTAATAATAATATGATTTTATAAAATAATAATATACTAACATTTTGTATATTTATTAATTTGTGAAATTATTAAATTGTCTTTATGATCTATCTATTATACAACTAATCAAATTATAAATGATTTAAATAAATATTAAATTACTTATATTTTATACAAGATTATATAATTTTTTATTAAAAATATATAATTTTTGTCGTTTTATAAAAAAATTTAATTATTGAAATCAAATATATATATATATATATATATATATATATATATATTTTTGAGTTTAATAAATGTTATTATTAAAATATATCAAACAATGACCTAATTTAAGTGAAATTACTATTATTAAATTCTACCATCCTAAATTTCTTCTCATGATTTTGATATTAGTACATTAAATATTAATATGATCAAAATTAAACTATTATTTTTAATTAGATTATACTCCTTCAAATTCCTTTTTAAGATATGTACATTATGAAAATTAATAGAATCCAAACAAAACTATTTTTTAAAAAAAATTAAAATTACTCTAAATGATCCTATAAATAAACTAAAATATGTATAAACTCATGCCTTACACAAGAATGATAACTAGTATATATCCTAACCTCATCTCCTCTGAGTGCAAGTTAGCATTTAACTCTTTTTTATTTAGACATAAAGCCCTTGTCATTTATGGTGACTAAGAAAAGATAAAAATAGTTTTTGTATATGTCCGACTAGAAAGATTAATTAAGATGGTTAACCTAAAGAGAGAATGTTAAGTAAGGTTGTTGATTCTTTTCTAATTAGTAAAATTTATGAGATTAGTAATTACTAACATAGACTTTATCATTTAAGTTAGTTAGGAAAAGATAAGAGTGATTTTTTGTGTTAAATTAAAAAAGAGTATAATGATAACTTACGAATGATGAAGAGTAAGTTAGCATATACAAATATAATGTAAATATTTTTACAATATAGTGATAATATCTTTTATTAAAGTTATTTTGTTATCATTTTTTGTTATTCAAAAGACAAAACTATTGCATATCCCATTAGACAATGTGTGAAATATGATGGTAAGAAGACTAGAATAGGCACTCCATAAACAATAATTGACAATGATATTTATACCACCTCACATACTATTTTCAATTATTAAATAAATCTTACTTTTATTGTTTTTACATTAGATTAATAAGTCATATATGTGATGTAATAGTAATTATTTTGATGCTAAATTTTTCTTTTTCAGAATTTTTCTTATTAAAATCTCTCAAATTCCAAAATTTTCAAACACAATATCATGTGAAAGATTAATAACATTTGACATAATTTTATTTAAATTAATGTTGCACATATAAAGTTTAGAAGAACAAGATTACATTTGTAATTAAGAGTTTAATTTTGATATAAACCACACCTCGAAAAACGAAACACATGCCCCTCCACAAATGCTTAGTGGAACTAGCGATACACTACCTCTTTGATATCTTGTTAAATTATATTCTAACTCAAAACTAATTAATTTTAAGTAGAGTTGCCTAACATATATATAAATTGTATTTCAAGTATAGAGACAGGTGATGTAAGATTTTTTATTAAATAAAGTTTAAAAAAAAAAAGAAAACCATACTATTTTAAGATTAAAAACATGCCATAAGTTTCAATCAGAACTTATAGCAATTGTCCACCAATAAAAAAATCTAAGTAAAAATCAAATTCAAAACTTAATTTTGAGTATACGCAATTCAATATTACCAGTTGAGTTAATTTTAAAACAATACGGAAAGATTTACAATTGAAAAATCCAGCATGCGACGACTTTGTATTTTAATTATTTTTTAAATTACTTACGCTTTTAATTTATGCACCAAAACACGCGGTTTCATAGTTGAACTTTTTTCCCCCTCAGTTTCATGTCTAAGGTTAGACGAAAGCAACTTCTCACTCTGTATTTTATAACTTTTTTTGTCAAATATTGTAGGGAAACACCACGTGAATAAAAGGAAAATTTTGATTTTATTGGTGGGAAGTAAGCTCAGAGTAAGACTTTTCAACAATGGTATAAGAAAACAATCAAAACATGGATTGAGATAAATTGCTTTGGCTCAATCTTATCTCTAAGAGAGGTTTGATGAGTCCGTGAGAAAACTGCTTTGATTCACTTGAATCATCAAAATCTTCAAGAAACAGTCATGGAAGATTATTCTTCTCCATCATTGGTCAAGAAACCATTTGATTTAGCAGCAGCATTATTTGACCAAGTTTGCTTGCTAAATTTGGTCCAAATGTGACTTGGAGCGTCGAGCATTAGGTGCAACCTCCACAGTCCCCACATCGCTTGGCAACATCAGGGAGCTCCACCTTTCCTTCCTACTCGCATGCTGCATCCTCAAGTCACGGAAAGCATATGCTCATAGAAATTCATAAGCACTATAAAAAGGATAAGAAAATTTAACGTATTAATTTATTTTATGATCGATCTTTTTAAAAAAATATTTAAAAATTAATTTGTTATCAAACATATGTAGAGATGAGCTCTGTAATTTCTAAATTTGTTGACTTTGATCATATTCTTATTGGATTTTGGATGAAATATCACTTCTATTTATCTAATAATTACTTATAATTCTAAATAAATTCTATCAAATTTTTTCAACAGGCCTCATTACACTCGAGCGCAAGAAACTGGATGAGGGACAACTCAGAAAAAGTACGAATTATACCGAACCAAGTATTCTGACTCAAACATTTGTAAGAAAACTAGATCAGAGGAAAGGAAGTTGAAGCAAAGAGTGAAGCGCACTTGAAACTGAATTGCTGAACTCTCAAGTTTGGAATTAAGAGGCACTAGATTTACATAACAGAGAGAAGAGTACTCCGTTTCAACAATAACCTACAAAATGCGACAAATTGGCTTCAGTTCCATCTCACATTTCCGTCAAAAGGCAGGGATTTTGTTTCCAAAGCAGATTTGAATTAACTTCAACAACCATAAATGTAACAGACATGAATCAAACACCATCCTTCTCTTTCCTCTCTGGTTTCTATTTCTTCTTATTGTTGTGGCAATCATCCATTGAAGACAAAAGAAAACAAAACAGAACAAAGAATAAGGGTCATTATTGGATTTAGTTACAATGGAGGAACACAAAATTCCGACACAGAACATAGTAATTGCAATGAAAGAGAAGCAGGGAGAGAACATCAGAAGGTGAAGCCAAAACGGAGGTAGAAAAAACAGAGGGCGAAAACCATTACGATGGCCTCGATCACTGACATAATCTGGAAAACCACATTTTCCACGAAGGATTCCGGCAAAGTAACCCGATTCCACTTGAATGAAGACCAGAAAAGCTTCCACTTCTCCGACTCTTTCCTCAGCTTCTTCAAGAACCCTCTCCTGTTGCCAGCCATATGCCTCAATCAGCTTGTTCTTTCTCTTTTGGTTTCTGGGTATCTCTTGGATGGCCACGGAGAGAAATGGGTTGGGTTTATATTGAGTGCTGGGGGAGAAAAGGTTGGCTCCACTTTGCCTCTGGTTTTTCCTTTTCTTTTTTTTTATTCTTGTTTTTTCTTACCCCCCACGGTTCTGCATTGGCGTCTGGTGAGAGGAAAGTATACAAGAATAAGGCAGCTGTGGAGGGCAATATGGTAGTTTTGTAAAGTTTGAAAGTTTGAATTGCGAATGTGAACGGGAATGGGAGCAGTGGACAGAGTGGAGTGGTAACTGTCACGCGTTTTTGTGAAGTCAAAGTCTCTGGCGTCTAATTTCCACGTGTGGGGATGGCTAATGGAAAAATTATTCCATGCTGTCAGAAACAAATTATTGTATTTGTTTTTTTAGGGATTTAGATTTTTTTATGTTGTTATGGTGCTGTTTGAGAACTTAAAAAAATTATATATGTAAATAAATAAATAAATAAATATATATATAAAAAAGTATTGTGAGATTAATTTGTAAATATAAAGTATTTTTTTATTATTAAAATTACAAAAAATTAATTTTATTTAACTATAATTTAAGGAAAAATTAATTTTTAAAAAATCTAATTTAAAATTAATTTTTTTATTATTCAATTTTTTTCTTAACTCTCTCTCTTTTCCTCTCTCTTATTCTGTTATAAAAAGTTAATAATCCAAATTTAATATAGTTAAATTTTTTATATTTATTTTTTATTTAATTATATTATTTTTTATTTTGTAAGATAATAGTTAATTAAAATTAGTTTTGAATCAAATTAAATTTTAATTTTAAATAAGTTTATTTTTACATGGGCTTATGTAACTAATTTCTCGTTGTACTATTTTATATTGATTTTCAAAATTTCTAAACACCTATTAAGTAATAAAAGTTAAAAAAATTAATATATAATTAAATATAAATCTAATTTAAAAATTTTATAACTTATTACAATAAAACTTTGCATAATAAAACTGATGTATATATATTTTTAATAGAATGATTTTGCTATAAAAATTATGTCCTACTTAAATGTATTTTTTAATTGTTTAATAATATGTGAAAATATAAATAAACTAAACAGACAACTCAGAAACATGGATAATTTCCTTAACATGTGCGTGTGTACTTTGAATCCAATCTTATGCCCAAAATTCTACGTTATCGCTTACTCCACCGGTACTCACCAGTTAACATACTAATGAATAACTCTCGTGGGAACACACAGAAAATATGCGAAGACTCTGATAGATAGAAAATATGCAGCTTTTTTCTTTTTTTGTTCTTTTTTGACTTGCAGAAAATATGCAGCTTGATGCTAATAGTTGAACCAGTTTTGTTGATTGTCTAGAGAGATATGGACATTTTTAATTGCCAGTGTAAAGGCTTTGTTTCTTCCGATTGCGTTACAGATTGAAACCTTGTTTGTTTTTTTTCAAAAAAAAAAATATTTTGGTGCCTGAATTTGAGGCATATTCTAAGTAAATGTTTAGATTATAGTTTGTTTATTCTAAATCTTAGTTTGAAGTATGCAAATTAACGTTTACCTATAATTAATATATTTAATAAAAGTATGATTACGCTATATTTAAATATAATTTTAGATCTTATTTAAATAAAAATAAAAAAAATTACTTTTTCGTTAGAACCAATCATGATTTGCAATCGAAATCCAAACATACTAATCTTGTTCGCCTTCTCCTGTTGCTTCGAAATTTTCAGAGTCCCTTTCCTTTTCACTTTGCTAGAAATTCGCTGAGATCAAATATTCTTTTTCACTCATCTAAGTGAATGTCAAGTGTCAACTCATGCAGTCATTAAAAAATGGCAGGACGATCCAATCTGTCACTCTTTCTCCGAAGGGTGATGGAAATGGACTAAAGTGTTACACATGCAAATTTTGTACGCAAAGTTATTGATTTTTTAAATGGGTAATGCTATTATCTTCCGGAAACCTAATAATTTTCATAATAAGTATTAAATAAAAAATAAAAATATTGAATGTCTTAAATTAAAAATTTAAAATATATCTAATATTTTTCATTTAATATTTAAATAACTATTAAATTAATTATTAAGAAGATATAAAATTATTTTTTAAAATATAAATTTATGCAAACAAAAAAATTAATTTTTTTCTTCTTTTTTTATTTGTTATTTTAGAGTAAATATTTTGATTTATTTTGATACATCGTTTTAGAAAATAAAAAAAATGTTAATTTCTTTTTAATTTTATCTTTAGTATAAATAAAGTGAAAGAGGATTAGTGAGTGAATAAGACTAAGTGTGAGAGTTAATGAACGAATAATAATATTTTAAGTATTTTAATAAAAGAATAATTTAATCAAGTATATTTATTTTTTATATAAAATTATTTAATATCTTTTTTTTAATTTTTATATAAGTACTTCAAATTACAAATAAAAAAAGATGAAAAAAGTATTATTGTGATCATAAACAAATTTATAGACACATTTAATAGTATGTATAATATTTCATAATTACTAATAAGAATTGACTCAACTGATTAAATAAATTTACATTAGTACGAAAGGGACTACCTTCTATCTCTAAATTTCTTTGCACCTAAAAAATTTATGACTATTTGTGCATTGTCTTCTTAATATAACTCATATGACTCATGAATGTGTGATTTAGTGACAAATAAGATAAAATATTTAATTCAATTTTAAAACAAAATGAAAGTAAATAATTAATCACTCTAACTGGTTAATGGATTGGTAACTACGTTGGATTAATATAATTTCGCCCCTCAATCGACCAAACGAGAATCTCAATAACCAAGAACACCTTCAGAAATGGCTTTCATAGAAAGTTAGAAAAGGCTTGGAGAATCAGTATCTTCTTAACATGTGGTTAGTCTTTAGGTCAATAATGCATTTAAATTGTAATTCTAAGGACTAAAAGCAAAAGATGCTGAAACTATTAAAATATTTAATCACATGAGTACTCTCTGGAGATATTAATATTATTTTTTATGTTTTAATATTGATTACGTGTATCTTAATGATTAGATCCACTCTTCTCATTCTTATTTAAAATTAACAATTTCACTATATATATATATATATATATATATATATATATAATACTACCATCTCATATGTAATAAGAATTGTATTAGTTAGTATACTTTGTAATAATATTATACATAAATAGTATAAATAGGACATTAGAGACCTAATGAGGTTATTAGAGTGATTACATGATTGTAAAAGTATAAGATCAAAGATTTTGTGAGAGGTTAGAGAACAAAGTTATTTAGATTAGTAATTTTTATCTGTTGTGTTTCTATCAATTAGTGCTTTCATTACTTTGAAATTAATCAGTGAAGGAAGATTCACAATTGGATCGAATAGAGGTCTTTGTTGAAAGGTGCAGCAATCACCAAGCTCGTATGGATGCAATATGTACAAGAATACTGCAATATGCAGAAGATATTAAAGGAATGCTGAAGGAATTGATGCATCAAAAAGGTATCGTCACAAAAATTTCAGAAAAGCCATCGATTGATTTTGATGCTGAGGAAATCTCAAAAAATTCATCATCAAAGAATAAAGATCAAGTTTGCTTTGAAGTTGTATTAGTTGCAGGTCAAGAAAGGGAAATCACAAGGCATGTCAAACAAACCAATGGAGAAAAACTTGTTCTTGATTGTGTTGCTCAAGAACTGGCTCTTGACCGTGTGCCATATGTGGGCAAAGAAAATTCAGATATTGATACAGAAACACAAGAAGATGAGGTATTCGAAATTCAAGAAACCTCTATAGAAGAAATTGATAGCAAGAATGGGAGAATAAATGGCATTTCTTCAAAAGTTGAGAAACAGATTGAAACTAAAAGCAAGAAAAACATGGCTTTTCAAACTGAAGAAACAACCACAGTGAAAGAAACCAACACAATCCATTGACATCTACCTAATACATGAGTTTTCAGCCTATAGTGAAAGGGGAGAAGGAGAAAGTATGGTGAATAAAGATTAGAGGATCATTGTGGTCAAGAATCTTAATAAGGAGGCTAATAACAGGCCACATGTGCCTAGAATAGGGGAATTGCAGGAGCTTTGGTCAAATGGGCCTATTGAAATTCTTAATCACAGTTGGGATGCAAGCGGGATAGAGAATGACGAATCCAATTGCCCGGTGAATGGCAATTTTGCAATAGATGCCGTCATTTCGCTTGTTATTGTGCTACTTACCACTATGAAATTGTTGCTACTGCAAGTGGGAGTTTTCATGGCCAACAATGTGAAAGTGTGTTGTAAAGTGTGCTCATCTGAAGGGGTCAGTATGGATGAGACCTCATTTGGGAAAGGAAAAGGAGTTGCTTACAGTTATGTAGCTACAGACCCTCATTTTGTTTTGACTCAAGACTGACAACATCAAATACTAGTGTTATTAGATTATTTTGGGGAAAGAGGGGAAGGGGAACAGCCGTGTAGCTCACAGCTTTCAAATTGGTGGAAAAATCATGCTATAAAGAAATCTGATGATGATTTACGGATGGCATTAGGACTCTTGCTTCAAGGAGATTTTTGTTCCATATCAAACCAACAGGCCGTGTATTTGTTTTTTGTGGCTTTTATCATTGCTTTATGGCAGGAAGAATTTTCTTTTGTAATGGGCTTTTAGTGCATATTTTTTAAAGGGAAAGTTTTACTTGGTTATATTTCAGCTTATGTACTTTTGATGACAGCCTTTAATCTTAGCTTTTTATGGTGGCTTGTTACTATGTCATTTATTAGAGCATCATGACATGTTTTCAAATATCAACCTTGAGGACAAATTTATTTTTAAAGAGGTAGATATTGATAAGAATTGTATTAATTAATATCTTTGTAATAATATTATACATAAATAGTATAAATAAGATATTAGAGACCTAATAAGATCATTAGAGTGATTACATGATTATAAAAGTATAAGATCAAAAATCTTTAAGAGGCTAGAGAACAAAGTTATCTAAATTAATCATTTATATCCATATTGAATTTCTATCAATACGTCACCTCTAAAATAAAAAACTTAAGCTAAGGTGCTCGAGCGTTATGCTTATGTGCAATAGATATAAAACAAGGCCAGACTCGATTAGTCAAATTGAAAATCTGGTGACGGTGGACCCGAGTTGTTGGCTGGTTTGGTTGAACATGCCATCATTTTTTTTTTGGGGTCAAAACCGCTAAATTGGATAAAGATCAAGAAACGTCCAATTTGAACCGGATAAAGTGAATGTTTGATTTTGATTAACTTTTTAAAAAAAAATTACTTTTTTTTTTCAAAAATTTTTTAAATAAAATTTTGACTATAAATTACTTCAAAAAATAAAATAAATTAATCTAATATCACATAAAATTTGCCTTTACCAAATTAAAAAAAGAGAGTAAATTTTTGTAATTTTTTTGATTGGGCTTGCTATTTTTGCCAAATCAACAATCCTGTCAGTTGACCAGGCTGACCCCAACCTAGGTTTTACAATTATATGAAAAAGTTTGTGTAAAGAGAAATTTTTATGTATTTTTAAAATTTTTATTTCATAATATTATAAAGTTAATTCAATAACTTATATGTGTTTTTTTTAGTATAGCAAGTATTATATTTTTTAATATAATATAATATTTTAAAAACACTTAGTTATCTCTCTTGCGCAAAGAGTAATAGTATTTCTTTTAAAATTTAAAATAAAATATATTTTAAATTTTTAAAAGATATATTATTTATTAATTTTATTTTTAAAAATTAATTTTATCAATTTAATTTCTTAAATTTTAAATTATTTATATATTTTATTATTTTATATATTTTAATTTTATTGATTTAATTAATTAAAAAATTAAATTATTATAAATTTAAAATTTTAAAAATTAAATTAATATATATTGTTAATAAATAAAAAAAATTTTTACTCTAAAATTTAAAATCACTATGACTAGTAAAGCATTTAACTGTAATCTTTAAGGCTCACACAGGTGGGACCCACAGTTCTATGGGGGTCTAGTACACCTTGGCTACAGATCGACCTGATGCTCATGATCACGAAGGTTTCTATATTATTTATGATTATATTTAGTAAAGATGGATATGGAACTTAATTATTTTTTCAAAATTTAATATGCCCCCAACGGAATTGAATTGGAAAAATGCCAAACTAATAATGTTTATGGACGTAGATTTAAAAAAAAAATTAGAAAAGTAATTAAACTCTTTCCACATTATCCATTAATTAGCATAAGTGACGATAATTTCATATTGAAGATCCAATATTAGAAACATTTAATTTCTTCCTATCCATATAAATATTATATTAATTTAGAGCAAGATATATCCCAATTGTCTTGCACAAACCTCTATTTCCTCATTAGAATCACCAGCAATTTTGATCGTTTCACTTCTACAATTTCAACTGGGGAGGGAAAGAAGGGTGAATCTGCTAAGGAGCCATGGTTCATCGAAAAATTGAGATGGAACTGGTGAAGAGCAAAAGTTCTAGGCTGGTCACTTTTTCTAAGCCCAGGAAGGGCCTTTTGAAGAAAGCAAGCGAGTTGTCAATTCTCTGTGGTGCTCAAGTTGCCATGTTTGTGTTCTCCCTTGCTGGCAAGCCCTTCACTTTTGGTTCTCCAAGTGTTCAGGCTGTGACCAATAAGTTCTTTCAGTTTCACCAGGAAGAGCCTGAACCAGATGGGGGCCACTGTAAGCCTTCAAAAGATGGTAAGAGGAAAAGGCTTGACCAGAAGCTTACGGATCTGATGAACGAGTTGCAGGTGAAGAAGAAGAAGAAGAAGAAGAAGAAGGAGATGCTTGACAATGCTCTAAACAAAAACACACTTATCAACGGCAAATTTTCAATTGCTGGTCTTAATTTAGTTGGGCGTCAAAAATTGAAGGCTTCATTGGAAGAGCTCAGTGACAATTTGAAAGCGCGTATGAATGAGATGGAGGCATCATCATCTTTGCTTCTCCTTGCAGAGAAACCCGTGAAATAGACAGAGAAGTGTGCCTGTCAAATTGATTGAAACCTTGCGCCATGTAAATCTATGGTTAGAAAATGTACTTTTTTTTTTCCCCTATCGCTCCAAATGTAAGGAAAGGAAACCAAAAAAGTGAATGTTATTAAAGCAGGATTATATACTTTTAAAATTTATTTTAATATTAAATTATTTTTTTTATTTTATTAAACTCTTTAAATTTTTATCTAATTTAAAAATATTAATTTTTTTATTAAATAAAATAAAAATTAATATCTAATTTTAAATTAGATCAAACTTTAAGAGTTTAGTAAAAAAAAAATTTAAGAAGATAATTTGATATAAAAATAAAATTTAAAATTATAAATTATATTTTATCTTATAAAGTCTTTTAACTAAAAGGTTACGTGGTGTGTATATAATGGTAACTTCTGTTTAATTTAATAATAAAATTAATATTTTTAAATCAAATTAAAATTTAAGAGAATTTAGTAAAAAAAAAATTTGAGAGAGTAATTTAATATTAGAACAAATTTTAAAAATATAAATTATATTTTATCTTTTATTTTATTCAATTTTAAAAATTTATGATGAATTCAAAACCAACAACTTTTTATTAGAAAATATAATTTTGTTTATATAAATAAGGAAAACATTCTTTGTTGCGCATTCGTACTAGAGATTCTCTTTGTGCAATAAACATCAACAATCGAACCCTCATATTACCCTCAATCAGGCGAAACTTGAAATTTTTTAGTGAGAATAGTATACAATAGAATTTTAGAAAATGAGATAGATTTAAACATAGTTATATAAACCAAACTGAATTGACAATAGATGACCCAGATCCCTCCAAGGTTTGGTTGAAAGTTTAGATAATTTCTCCAAAAAAAATAATCCATTCAAACCCGATCAAGCATAAGCTTAAAAAACCAAATGGTGAAAACCCGATCCAGTTGAAGCCTTCAACTAGTCCCAAGAATGGAAAAAAATGAAACAGATAGAAAGCTTTGCGTTTTTCCGAAATTGAAGTATCTAGCAAAAAATTTCTTCTTTGAAAATGTGCTTCGTTGTCTTCTCCTCCTCCTTCATTTTCTTGCCTCCTTCATTTTCTTGCCTTTATTTATCGTCTTCGTCTTCCGCCTCATATATCTTCGATTTTGGAAGTCTCGAAACTCGGAGCCAGTGGTACCGAGAATGCCAAAAAGTCTTCAACACCTATTCATTACTTTTATCCTTTGTGTTTTGACTTTTGACTTACATTTTACCATTTTTTTTCCCTTTGGGCAAATAATGTTAGGTTAGATCAGTGAATATTTAGTTTTAATTAATTTTTTAAAAATTTATTATATTATTAAAACTTTCGCATGTAAAAAAATACAAAAAGCTTTGAGCGGTGTGGCAATTGTGGCATTATTTGCCGTTGGCATGATGCCCAATTAATAGAGTAGAAAATTTTAGATATGCTCAATCTAAGATAATATTTTTAAATTATATTATATATTATATATTATATTAATTATAAAATTATTTTATTTCTTATAATAAAAAATAATATTAACTTATATAACTAACGTAACACACGGAGAATATCTAAAAAATTTTCTTAGTAGAGTGGCCTATCTCTTTTTACCTGATTCAAAATTCCCTTCCCCATCTACCCACTAGTCAATGGTCACTTTACCAGCTGAATTCGGCAATTCCGAAGAACCCCGAAAAACTTGACGAAAAGAAAAAAAAAAAGAACCCCTAAAAACGGCAATTCCCATTTTTCCGAAGAAACAAAATCCCCAATTCCCTTCCACGTCTGCCTACTAAATTGCCGTATCCAAAACCTAATAAACTTGGCCCGATTGAAAGGGGCACTGAGCCACCCTCGCTGGACCCGCACGACACGTTTCTAGAAGTTGCCACACACTTTTTTGTGATGCATGTTGTGCTTCTAGGATCGCACCCAAATTCCCTAACCAGCCAATTAACCCAACCCCACATCCCCTGCGTCGTGCCTTCTTCGTCTCCCTCTGCCTCTGTCCTAGTGTTTCACTTGAGAGCGAAAACTAACTACCAATACATGCATGAGGTCAAGGAAATGTGAGGGTCAAGGTGAAAGAAGGCAGTTGACATTGACATTGGCATTGATGCAAAATCACGATTAGGAGTAGCAAATGGTTTGGCTGAATGAATTTTAAGTTAAATAATTAATATATGGATAGAAATTAAATTAATAATTTATTAAAAAATTATTAAAATCATCTAATTTATTTATAATTTATTTTAATGAATAAATATTTAATTTATTTATTAATTTAATTTAATAAATGTGTATTTAATTTATTTATCTTTAATTAAATGCATCTATATTCTTATCATGTATAAATATATTTTATTTTTTAAATCATATATATAAATTTATCAAATGTAATAAATATTTTAATTAGTTTATTAACTATTTATTAATTAAAGTAATTTAATCTATTTAAATACATTAAATCTATTATTATTATTATTATTATTATATAAATTAAATTAAATTTAAATATAAATAGATTGAATAAGTCATAAATTTATAAATTCAATTATCATATCTAGTCATAATGTATGCGGAGTTGGCCAATTTCACAGTTCATACAAAGTAATAAATGTAACTCTCGAGGAATTTCAAGACGTCTTTTTATTTTTTAAATCTTTTCTTAACAGTGGGTTCCAATGACTCGAATTAAAAAGAAGAGGAGAAATAACAGAAATAAAGTGTAAGGCAACAGAGAAATTAAGAGAGGTTGAGACACTCTAAATGATTTTGTTTACGAACTTTGCTAGTCATCACTTTTATTTGTTTGTTCAAAATTAAAATCGAAAGCTTTCCAACCGATCAGATCATTTATTTATTTTATTAAATTACATGATTTTGATGAATATCCCTCTTAAGAGAGTACGTTGACACTTTTAAGGAAGTCAAATTATGTAAAACTTTGATATTTTTTTCCCCATTCCTTTTAAGGTAACATTTTAATCTGTCCATTTTGTTTGTTCGTTTTTCTTTTCCGTTTTAGTTTGTGTCTTCACGTGATTTATGTTATTTTCTTTTATGTATTTTATTCTTTTTAATTTATCAAGGAGTGAGTTAAATGACTTAACATATGATCACAAAAAATGTGACTCATCTAAAATAAGAAATACATTTTAGAGAATAAATTGTAATATTTATAATTATTAATTAAAAATTCTACAATTTATGATTTGATAAAATATAATAATATAGGTAACAAATTATTAATAGGTTAAAATTCATTATATACATTTTTGTACCAATTATTTACTTACATTTTACTTTTTAAATTACACCAAACGTTTTAGAAGATTAAAATCCGATTGGACAAAAAGTTTTTAGGCACATTTATGAATTTTGCAGGTTGTTAGGGTCAAGTCTCTACTCTCCCTATCTAACCCGTTTTTCACATATCTAATTAATAAAAATGTTTTTTTTTTCAAAATTTCCCCTTTCATAATAAAATTTGGTAATTATTATAATGACTCTGTTTTTTTTTTATAATTTTTCCATAATAAATGAGGAAAATGAATGCTAAAAGAAGTCTATAATAAAAAAAAAGGAATTTTGATAGAAGCTCTTTTTACCAAAAAAGGCAGAACCCAAAAAGGAAATTTATATATAGAAAATAAATAAATCACATCCAGATTAGGCAATCGATTAATGAATTCCTTATCAAACACAATTTGCCTATATAATCTCATTTAAATCCTTCTAACGGCTACACTAATGTCTTACCTTAATTGCCTGTAATAATGAATAAATTTTATATTATAATTAATTTCTGATTAAATATTTAAATTTTCAAGAAAGATACTGTTATTACTAATTCAAGGCATAAATTATAGGGAGAATGACCAAACTGCTCAATAAAAATATTTTTATTTTAATTTATCGATCACGTTCATAGTTAGAATTATTGATTAAATTAGTTTAACGAATAATTAATCAAACACGTGAATTGCAAGTCATTCATTCTCCCTAAATTATACTATACAACAAGCCACATTATTTCTCAACGTGACTTGAATTAAAGAATGCTTATAAGTTTTTTAACCAAAAATTATAAACCTTAGATTACATGTGAAAACATTTAATTACATTATGTATTAACATTAATTTACCCAGGTTTTCTTTGTCTATATAAATTAACATCTCAAGTCAAGAAGGAAGAGCATATCATTCTATAGCTTCCTTACTCTCTTCTCTTAGCATTTTTTTTTTTTAAATCTAGACTAGAGATTAGAGAATGGAGGAGGCTAAAAAGACCCAAGGAAGACAAAAGCGAGAGATTAAGAAAATTGCGGGAGAAAAAGATCTTTTTACCACTTTCACAAAGCGAAAATCTGGCATTTACAAAAAGGCCAGTGAGTTAGCAACACTGTGTGGGGCTCGAGTTGATGTGCTCATATTTTCTCCCACTGGAAAAACGTTTTGTTATGGGGAACCTTCTCTGCAGTCGATCACAAAGCATCCTTCAAATCAATTTTTACAAGACCCAACACTTGGTGACATCCATGCTCAGCTTCTGGAGGATCAAAGGAGGTCGGATATCCAAGAACTCAACGAAAAAAATGATGAACTTATGGATCAGCTGTACGTGGAAAAAGAACGAGAGAAAGAACTTGGGGAGATTTTGAAGACCAGAAATGGCTGTGGCTGGTGGGAGGCCAAGATGGAAGAGCTTAGCCATGAACAAGCCAGGGAAATGGAGGCATCTCTTATGGAACTCCACAAGAAATTGGAAAGGGAAATCTCAATCAAGTGTGGTGGTGACAATGCTTCTTCTCTTGTTGGAGAGGGTGAGGGCTCTTCTTCTAGTGTTGCCTTGGCTTCGGGTAATACTGTCAATGGATCTGATGCAGTTTTTGACTCTAATTTAAGTGAAATTGATAACTTTCTTGATGCTTTGGCTGCCACGGATCAAACCAATGGAGTCAGTGATCCATTTTTTACTTGTGCAAGTGGGAGTAATTATATGCCTGAAGTTGGCTTTGGTGCCAACAATATTGAAGCCCATGAATCTGCTTCTGCAATTGCTTCTCTTCCTAATAATCAAGCATGGGAAGTCAACCTTACTGGTTCAAGTGGAAGTGGTAGTCATGCTCATGCCTTCTCCCCTTCAAATGGACACCAAGGAGCTAATCCATTTCTATACTATGCAAGCAATGAGAATGGTGGTTTTTCTTTTCCTCCATTCAATGGTTATGGCCATGGGTACTTCTAAAATTTGCTCTGGGCATCACTACAAGTATGTAATTATGTTTCGAAATTCGAATTGGTAGTGTCGTCTTTCTGTGCTTGGACATGGCCAAAGAATGCTTTTGTTTGACTTGATATATTATGGAGTCTATATATATTGTCATGAAATTTTCCTTGCTCTTAAAATGAGGCCACAATAATATTGACAAATCTTATCAACAATCGATAATTTGCTATCATATTTGCAAATACAAATAACCCTTTGCTTGAATTGGAAAAAAAAAAAAAGAAAATAACGAGAAGAGAAAATAAAAAAAATAAATTTTCTCTCTCATTGCTGAGATGAAGACAAAAATGAGAGAAAGAAAATAAAAAAAATTCTCTTATTTTGTTGTGTAGAAAAATGAGAGGAAAAATATTTATATGAAATGACAAATATACTCTGTCAATTATCAAAGAAAACAAGAGAAAAGACGAGAAAAAATGATAGGTAAAATTGTAAATGTATCACTTTTCTTTTGCCTGTACCAGTTTTCTTCCCATATGTACGAAGAAATTTTTTTAATGGATTTCATGTTTGTTTTTCTCATTAAATTGTTTTTCTCTTTTCTCAACTTCGCATATGTTCTTTACTAGTTGTTTCCTTAGAATTTCTCTCTACTTTGAGAGGAACACTACAAAATTATAGAAATAAGAGATGGATTTTAAGGCTATAAAACACACACTACAATCAAGATGATTTTGTGATCGATTTGGAGATGATATTCTGCATTAACAGAGTTCGATAATGTTAGTGACGTATTAGTATTTTTATTTTGTAAGTGAGAATTCATTAAACGCATGTAAATTTGGAGTTTATTTTATTTGCAGAAAAATTTATAATCAAAATATTTAAAAGGAGCTTTACATTAAAAAAATATTCTTTTAATATAAATAAGTTAATTTAAATATATACTAACTTTATATTCAAAGAGATTGGATTTTCATATGTTCATCCCTTCATGGGTGAGCAAAATATGTTAGAATATGATACACTTATAATTGGTTGATCCAATCCATGCCCAGGACCCAACTCATACGCATAAGTTTTGGTAATTATATTAATAGTAAACTAGTTTCCGTTTCCGCGCGTGTGCACTGCGTAGATTTATGTATATTTTAAAATTACAAAAGAGATTTTGATAATATATAGTGATTTTAATTAAATACGATAATAATAATTTTATTTAAATTTATATTTTAATATACCTTATCTAATAATATTTATTAGACCTTAGTGTGCTTATCTTGAAATAATGAAAAAAAAGTTTAATAATACTAATTTTAGTAAAATATGATAATAATAACTTTATTTAAATTGAATTAAAATTCAATGTACCTTATCTTTAAATAAATTTTATATAATTATCATAATATTAAATTAATGAAGTAAATTTTGAATTAGTGAATAGTATTTATTGCACTTAAATCAATATGTAAATAGAAATTTGCTTTGGTAATTACCCGGAGTTATACACTTGTTAAAAGTTAAAACCATGTCAAGAATATTTCTTTCACAAAAACAATATAACACAGGCAGAGAAACTTCTCATTTAGACAAAATGGAGAAAATTGATATGATATGAAGATTTTTTTTTTTTTTGTCTACATATGATAAGATGATCCTTGGGTATGTCCTTAAGATTGAGTACAAGATTGGGCGTAAGAATAAGTAATGCCAGGATACCTAGGCCTTTATGAGCCCTCCCTCCTAGTCCTAGTGGTTTAGGCTCACACCCATGTGCCACTATTGGTTCAAAGGTTCAGAAATTGGTAAGGTGGCTGTTGAAAGGCCAACATGACTGATCCTTTATATGTTGCTTTTCACTAAAATCTAATAAGGAGCATAAAAAAAGGTTGAGGCTTGAAACAATAAATGCTTGTTAATTAAAGAATTTGGACCAAAATACAATTTTGCAGTCTCAAACTGCCAAAACAAAAAAAAAAATCTTTTAGAGGTTATGCTTGCAAAGCAAAAGATTTTTTTGGACCACAATATAACAACTCTCAAAAATATGCTTTGGGAAGTTAAGCCTTAACAAGACCGAGAAGAAAAAAAAGTTAAGCCTTACACAACAAAATGCATGTGTTTTTTAATTAAAAGTTTCGTACTCTAAGACTAAGACAAAAACTATCAATTTTAACAAAAAATTTTAGTGAGATTACATATTGCCTATTAACAGGAAATTTCAAGATTCGAAACTAAGTCATTTAGTTGTTATGAGTACAAGGTCAATCAGAATATAAGCATGTATTTAATTAGTATTCTAGACTAAATTTAAAGATTTATGAATACCAACTTAGGAGATCAGAGTACTAAGGATATAGAGTAAAAGTAAATTAGAATTTAAACTTGGGATAGTCTTTCTTATATAGGCTAGATATTTGAGTTTTGTTTTGAAATATAACATTTAATTAATAAGGGTAATCCTTTAGATAATTAATTATGAATTCTGTAATTAAAGAAATCGATTCTTATCAAGAAGGATATTCTTTTGATTGAGTTAATCACCTAAGATATTAAGCAGGGGAGCACATAGGATGGATTAGGTTATAGGCAAAAATGAGTTCAAACTAATTTTTCAAATTCAGGTTGGATAAGATTAGATTTGCAAAAAAAATTTATTCAACCCTACCTGAACCAAACCGATCAAAATTGGGTTGGTTCGGCTCGGATTATTGGATTATACATTTTATTTTATTTTTAACATGCAAAAAAAATTTAAAAATTTAAAAATTATAATTTTTATTCTTTTACAATAATACTTGAAGATGCACACTTAAAAAATTATTTTTACTATAAAATCAAACTCAAATGGATGGACAATACCCTTTTAATGTCAAAAAAATATGTAAAACATAAAATTTAATTAAAAATAATAATAATCAGGTTGGGTAGTTTAATCATTAAGTTACAAAAAGGTTAAACTCAATATCTGAATTGATTAATATTGAGTTCATCTAATTTCCACCCTACCCAACCCAACCCAATTATTTAATCCAATCCAAAAATTTTCAATTGAATCGGGTTGATCAAGTTCATAAATTGATTCGGACTTGTGATCACTCTTATTATTAAGAATTGCTAAGTTATTTAGCCATGTTACTTTGATTAGTTAGCAATATCAGTTCAATAGAACCCTCATTAAATTATTATAACAAGCAACATTTTTTTTATAAAAAGAAGATGCCTGTTTATATGAAAAAAATTATTGAATAAGGATCGCTTTGTATTAGATTATTATAAGACATGAAGTTAAAAAAATTAATGGTAAAATTTTGATTTTGTTAGGATATTGAGTATAACTACTTTTGAATGTAATTGTATGAATGTTTTTGAAAAATTATTGAGTACCACGTGATAAAATTAATTTTATAATATTAATTGTATGAATCTTTTTAGAGAAAATCACTTACCCCACCACTTAGAATTAATTTTGAAATAAATAATACTGAATATCACAAATGACACGTACAAATGATATATACAAAAATCAGTTTTTTTTTTTTCAAATGATGTACAATCGTTGCTTATTCTTTCAAAGAACTTGCACGACTGCCACATAAATTCGTTGTCATATTTTTTTTTTCTTTTGACGTGAAATTCGTTGTGATATTCATATGAATATCTTTGTATTAAATAGTCACTTCTTTGAAACGTGTTAAAAATTATATGAAGCGTTCGTCTGAATTAATCTATTTTTTTAAAAATAATTTATAATTTAAATTTTATCAAAAGAGTTAAAAAATAATTTTTTTTTTAAAATAATCTATTGTAAAAATAGACTGTTATGTTACAACGTGATTTTACTAAATTTACGAAACATGTTAGCATCAACTTTTAAACACGATTAATGTATCAAATCAGAACCCAGCTAAGAATCCTGACCAAATATATTATAATGATTTGGTTAATTTATATTTTTAAAATTAAAAAAATCTTCACTCGAAATTCTAAATTTATCCTCAAAAAGCCACACTCTAAGAAGAGTAGTTTGTACACACATGACCCAAATTAATTAATCAATCAATTAATTAATTAATAGAGAATATTTTTTTTTAAGAAAAAAGAAACATGTCGCATTGGTAGTCAAAGAGGGATGAAGGGAATCTTGTTTCTTGTAAGACCCCAAAAAAGCCATCCGCATCGGCATGATATCAATGTGACAGAAGCACAACGCGTCTTTTCTCCACACAACCACAATCGCAATCGCTGCAATTACGTCGTCGACCTCGCGGTTTCCCCTTATTTACCATCGATGCCCCTCCACGAAATTAGCGAAGCCAACCGAAGTAACAGAGATTGTGTGTTGAGAAATACTGCTGCGAGGGATAGATCTCTGCAATCCCCATGAAAGTGAAGCACAGCGTCTCCAAGGGTTTCTTTTCGCTGAGGGGGTTTCGCGGTTTGGAGCTGGGAACGTTTCGAGAGCACGTTGTTTCTCGTTGGTAGGCGGGGACAAGGGGACAGCTTGGGAGGATGTTGGAATTCAGCGACGGCCACTGTTTTCCTCGGGTCGTGGCCGGCGTCAATATCGGTCTTGCTCTCGTTGACGGAATAATTGCTCTCCTTGCGTTTTTTCAGGTTCGCTGTGCTGTTGGATTCGTGGGGTTTTTTATTTTTATTTTTATTTTTTTTGCTCTGAGATTGGTTCGTCTTGCATTTATCATTTTTGAAATTTTTGGCGTTCTGGGCACTTTCGTTTTTTTATCTGATTGGTGGGAAAATGGAGAAGGATGAGGAATGTGCAATGAGGGGTTTTGTCTCGTTTGTGTGGGTTTCGTTGGTGCGTGATTATGAGGTGGGAAATCCGTTGAGCCGTTAAATTTGGGAGAATAAATTGAGACTTTGGAACGTGCATTTTGAAATTTTGACTACTTCTCTATTATCGTGCCTATTGCCTAACCTTATCTTGACGATGATGGCAGTCTATCAAATTCAAAACTTGTTATTGTGAACCATTATTTTATTTTTATTAATCTCTTAAAGACTTGCCCAAACAATTGGGATTTTTTAATATTATTTTTTTATTCAATTGATTCCCTTCATAATTAATTCAAAGTTCCAAACACCATTTGAGTTGGGGAGAATTATCATATGCAGCATGCTGTGTTTAGTAAGCAGTGGTTTCTGTTGGCATGGCAAAATTGTGCAGCTTGGTGGCATAGTTAATTTTAATTACACTTCTAGTTGACTTTTGTATTCGAACTTGATCGTCATTCAGTTTAAGAGTTTGGGATAATGTTTCAAAACATGGAGACATTCAGCTTCTTGTGCATATGCGTGAAGTACCAAAGTTCTTTGCCTTTACTGATTGTCAGTTGTTCTTTTTGGTGCCCCAGTTGGTGAGGATTCACTTGAGGAATTCACAACTTGGCTGGACTCGGCAAAAAGTAAGTGTATTTTCCAAGCTACTATTCTTCAACTAGCTCCAGCTCTAATATAATGTGTGAGATTGCTACAATAACCTGATCTTTTCTGACTGTATGAACCAGTCAATGTTGTAATATGTGAATGGCAACCACTTACTGGTTGGGTCTGTAGTCTCAGTCTTACTGTTAACTGTTAAGGCTTATAGCAAAGCAGTTGGAATTAGGTCCTCACTATACCAAGATTTGAGAGGGTATCCAAATCAACATTCATTAGAGCATGACGATATGAATCAACAGTCTAGTGTGTTTATGGTGAAGGTCATGGGATTACGCTTTTGTTACGACATTAGTAACTATCTTATAGTAATTTCTAGATAGAAATAGGTGCCACCTTTACTTCAGAGTTCAGAGACTTTCTTTCTCCTCCATTTGTCCTTTCTTAATTTTGCTGGTGGTATGACATGTTATATATATCTGTGAGAATCTTAAATGGTGAATGTAGCAAATTATTGTCAATCAAATGTAATCTCCATGTGTCTATGACATATCTAATTTTAATGGTGTCCTAATAATAGTAAAGGATAGGCATGGGGAGGGATATTTCAATTTACAAGTGGCTAGGTATTTGGATGTTGTATTTCAGAATATGCTTCTTCTTGTAGTTGTTCTTTGAGTTTATACACACACACACACACACACACACACATACATATAAAATTATTTATGAGCTTTTAATTTTCATGTCACTTACTAGGCGTATCACTTGCTACTTTACTAGCTTCTGTTTATATATATATATATATATATTAGTTTCTTATGAGACGTAAATATGATATGATGCAGGTGTTTCATCTAATGATTGGCTCTTCTAATTTGGGTTAGTTGTATTTTACTTTTGATGTTCAAGTCTATTGTTGATGTGCTTAATACAGTATATATATTGTAGGTCCTGATTGCTCGTTTGTTATAATTTATTTTTTTTATGGTTAAGTTGAGACTTTAGCAGTTCATAGTTTGCAACAATATATGAGCTCCTGATATTTTAAACTGCTCTTGTTTTAATTGATAATGTTTGGATTTAGACAACTTCACCATTTTATCAGAAAGTTTTATAACATATTAAATGTCAATACATTCTTTAGTACCATCAATTTGAAGTTGTTTTACTTGAAGGTAGCTTTATACTTTGACCTACTTTTCCTTTTCTCCAAGTTCCTGATATTGCATTTTGTTCTTGATTAATAGCTTGTCACAAATGGTCATATTTCTCGTGTTACTCTACTTGCATAAGGTCTGAGGTGTGATAACAGATATGTCTGATACTTCTATTTTTCTTTACACCATTTGAAGTGTCACCAGAAGTATGATCCAGTGAAACAGGAGATAAATATCTACAATCATGTAAGACCATACAGTTCCAAAATGTCTGGCTGTTAGAAACTGAACTTATCCTGACAATATGAATATGCTTATCAAGGAAAAATAGAGGAAAACAAATGCAGTGTGTTCCCAAGCATTCTCTTTCCTGTCTTCATAAGTATGGGTGCCAAAGATGAAGAACCAAATCTGCTGTCCCCTCTCCCTGTCCCTCCAATTAAATCTTGCCAGCTATGAAACAAATAACACGTCATTTATTTTACTATCCATCAACACTTAACGTCGTTATCCTCTTATCTTCGAACCCCTCTCTTCTTCAACCCTTGTTCTTCAAACCTCATCGCATTTGATTGCTTCTCAGAATTGTGACTAGATAGAATGGCAAGAGTAGCCTTCCAATTGATTGTTATTTCTCTTGGGGTTCCAATTTCAGAGTTGCGGCAATTTTCTGTCCTGAGGAGGTATGATTAGAGCAAGGCTATGGGAGACCCTATTTTGGTTGGTTTTCCTTGTGTGTGGTGAAGACCTGTAGTTGCTTCTCATTCCCGTTGGCCTGCACCAGCAAAGACACATTGTGGTCAGGTCTTCCATACTTTTGGCAATCAAACTCCAGCTCTGCATCTATGAAGGGGCAACTTCATAGTGAGGATATGAAGCCGATGAACAAATTACACCCACAATTGCTTGCATTCTTCTTCTTAAGACAGTCACATTGCGGAACTTTGCTGCTCTTGCTTGGTGCAGAGACGTACAAGTAGAGCCTGGCAAAACAAAGGGAGCAGAAACAGAGTAAGGACACTGAGGCCCATTTGGTATTTTGGGGTCTAAAAGCTGAGAGAGATAATGGCACTATACAAAACTTGTCTGTGCTGATGGGTCATATCACAGTCATGGGATTTGTAAATTCTAGAAACATTTCCAAATTCATTTCAGCGCTGATATTGCTGCGCCATATTATGCCCATGGACAGTAGAAGGGTGAAGAGAAAGTATGACCGAAGCACTTGATAACGGCGAAAGTCCGTTAAACTCTAAATAGAATGACATGTCAATTTTAATATTATTTGGCAAGATTTAATTGGAGGTACAGGAAAGAGGATAGGAAGAGAAGACAGAAGATTTTCATCCCCCAAGATGAATGCTTTTCTCTTTCCTCAAAGGTAGGGTCCAACCAGTTAGACCCGAGGTACTTAGCGTTGCTTGGGCCTAGGTCGTCACTAGATTACATGAAGTTCAGCCTATGCATCCCTTAGCTTCTTGGTAGACTTGAAATTTAGTCTGTTACAACTTTAAGAGAAGATGGTTCTATATTTCTTCTCCCTCCATCCCCCGCTCTCTTTGTGTGTGTGTGTGTGTGTGTGTGGCCTTTTTTTTTTTTTATGTATCGTGTAAAATTAAATTAAAGTTACATCGTTTAATAATTTTTTAGAGGATAAATATTTTCACCAAACCCACTTCTGGATTAAAAGCTCACATCATGGAAATCATGCTATTTCATATTAATTGGAAATTAATTGATAAATGGAATGGATCTAGTCAGACTTGTTCAGTTAATTGTAACCCTTATCTGTTACACGGTGAGAGGCGGAGCCAAATTGAGAATTCTGCTCATCAATGAAAAAACACTTTGAATATCTTTGCTTTGGTCAGGACAAAGTTGATTGTGCAACAAAAATGGTGCATCATGCCTGTCTCACAATTTAATTGATGTGAATTCATTGCTCATGATGCTTCGTTGTAATTGAAAACTTGGTGATTCCAGACATTTTTTTGATCTTCCAATGTTGTTAAGGCTAAGCACATGGGTTGCTTGCCGGCCCATCCAAGCAGTTTGAGTATGCTTTTGCTTAAGATTTGGGCTTGGGCAATGGGCCTAATGTAAAAACACCTTGGTTTTATGCTTGGTGATTCTTCTAAGCAGAAAATGATAGTCTTTTGAAAATTTCTCAACGTTATCGTTGCCAGATATGTGAAATGGTTCTATTTTAGCTACTTATTAGTTATCACAAAAGAAGTCTCCTCGGCTCCTTCTTGCTTTGGTGAATTTACTGTGTGCTGGCAATAATTCATAATTCATAATCCATCTGAATTATTCAATTTGAAATTTGAAATTTCAGGTTACTTCATTTATTTTGTATTGACACTTGTTGTTGCTTGCAAGAGATGGACATGTTGGTCACACTCTTGTGGTTTTATCTTCATGGGTATACCTCCATTCTCTACTGACTAGACATCTGTGACAAGTTTATATCGTTGATTAAAATATTTGAACTGTTGAAATTGTTTTGCAGCTTTCCCCAAAATACTTTTTTTTGCAGCATTTCTTCTTCTTTTATCCTTCTGGTATGTAATCTGGCTTATTATCAAGATACTTGAATTTGTTTTACATGGAATATGAATTTTGAATTGCTAGCACCTAGCAGTGTTTGCTAGCAGAATATTACTTATAAGTTATAACTTATACTTACAATCTCTCTTCAGTAGTCTCTATTGTTATATCACTTTCTTTTTGGTCTTTATCCCTTTTCTTTCCTTTTTCACATTCCAAATTTAGTAGTGAATTATTGTTGAATTTATGGGAGCAAGACTGCAATTCAGGCTTCTTTATTATTAGTATATATCCACAAATATATCCACAAACAAACATGTTACGGACTGTCAGTTACATTTGGTGTTCCAAGAATCGTCAATAATTAGAACCTTATTTTGTTTTGGCAGTTTGAGACTTTGAGGTAGTATCATTGTCTAATGTCTTTTGCATGCATTTCATATTTCAAACCACTTCTTTTTTTTCTAAATTCTTGTTAGTTTCTACTGAAAAGCTACATACAGTCACATAAAATGTCGAGTCATCTTGCTTTTGTTGTTGATATACTCATTTGGTCTACCATCAAAGGTAGAATGTAAAATAAGCTGCCATTAATTTTTTACTACAGCTCTTGCCCTTTTGTTATGTCTGCTATCTCATCCTTTTTATTGTCTTTAACTTATTGAAACTGCATCTTGAAAGTTGAAATCAAGGTCCTGAAAACCGAACCGGTCATTGAACCAGTCGATGTACTGATTCAAGGTTTAATAGTTCAACCGTGGTCGAACTGGAATATAATTAAATATATACTTATATTTTTATATATATTAAATTTTATAATATGTATATTAGTTAATAATTTTATATATATATATATATATATATATATATATATATATCACTCACTCATTTGCTATTTATATTATTCTTATTCATGAAAATTTATTTTATTTTATTTTTATTTTTTTCATGTCACAAAGATTTATTAAGTATTAAAATTATTGTTTCTTGATAAATATATTTTATTATAAATCTACTTATTTATATTTAATATGTTAAACTAATTTTATTTTTAATTTAATAAAATATTAGTGTGTATAAATTTTATTAAGACTTAAAAATTATTTACTTAATTTTTAACCTAAGTATACACATATATATTTATTTAAAAAATAAAAACACAATTTAATATAAGTATATAACATATATATTGAACTTATTGACACCAATTGTTAACAATAGTTATTTAAAAGAGCAATATCAGATTCTTGACGAGAGTAATTTTAATATGGATGTCACACCTCTTTTTGTTAGTATAAAGGAAAGAAAAGGCATAATATATTTGAAAGTCAAGCCTGGATCAGTGGTTAGCTGCGGTGGAAGCTTTGTACGTTACCCGTGTTTGAATCCTACCCCACACATTTTGGTTTCCAATATTCCAAAAGTTGAACCAGAACCAGCCAAACCGTGGCCGGTTCGCACGATTTGGACGGTTCAATATCGGTTTACCCATCCGTTACCGGTTCTGAGATATACCGGTTCATTAAATCTGATCGAACTGGTCAGTCCACCAGTTCATGGTTGGACCGGTCCAATCGTCCGGTCCGATCCAGTTTTTAGATCATAGGTTGAAATAACTAATGGATCCACAACATGTAAGTCAGTAATACTCATACAATGGTAGTTTCTACAATGTCAATGTCTGTTTCTACTAGAATACCCTCCCTAATTCATATGTATTTGCATATGCGTGGCAACATGTATCCGTATCCGGTGGTGGAGCTAGGACTACAGTTCAAAGGGGAACGATTTTTATATCTAATTGATATATAAAAATTTAGAAAATATTACAGTTTTTTTATTAAAAATATACCTTATATTTAAAAAATACTATACTTTTTTTTGTTAATTGTGAATTATAACTATTTCTTTTACTTTTATTTTTCTTAATAGCTGTGTAAAATATTAGAAATGCGTAGATAAAAATAATTTCACAATCACTATATTGAAAATTTGAAATCAACCATTTATTAATTGAGTTAACCACTTTTATTATGTGTTAACCATTTATATTAAGTGGTTAAACTGGATTGAAGGTTTGGTTACTTATGCATAAATGTGGTTAAAAGCATAACATGGTATGTACAAATTGTATGTTAGACCCCACCAAATAAATAGTGTACAAGCAAACTTCTTAATCATATGTTACAGTGATTGATATTGCAAAATAAAAAAAAAACTAATATTAAAATATTTTCAAAACCTTTTTTTATTGCATTTTCTATTTTCAAAGTTTTGTTAGGATAATAATCATTGGCGAAAAAAATAAATTACTGTTAATCTCTCTAAAGACCACAGAATGACTAACAGTCACATTAATGATATGCAAAGCATTGCCATAATTTTTTGTGGGTGCAAGCGTGATCTTGACATTAGTTTTTCTAATGTGAAAAGGGTTGGTAGATGAGAAAAAAAATTGTGATGTAATGATGAGTGCAGTGTTTGTGGGAGCACACGAAGAAAAAATTGGTGCAAAAGTTAAAATTATGTTGCTGGAGGGGGGGGGGGGCGGATTTCCCTGCCAGCCCCCACCTCCCTCCACCCCTGCATATATATTTGATCATCTAACTCTACAAGTCATCTACTAACATCAACATGAAAATGCAGTGGTTCATTGAATGAGAATTGAGAAGTACTTTTAGTGATGCTATATCTATATTATAATTTTAGGCTCTTGTATTTTTATTTCTGCTAAATATGAACTACTTTCAGCATTGCTCTTGCCCTTTTGCAGGGTTGACCTTTGCCATCAGCCAGACGATGATGATGATTATGACGGAAGCTTTTCTGAGGAAACTTTACTAGAAAAGACTTCAAATGATACATTAGCAAGCATAGATAGCCATAGAAAGTGCTTTCCTGTTCGATTTGTTCATGTTGGAAATCGGCAAAAGATCGTGATTTTGGTATGGGAAACAATTAATGTTTCTTCTTGATTTTCTGCTCATGTAGTTCTGATATTTGCGGTACCATTTTTCCTCTTTTGACAGTCATCTAATAATTTACTTTACAAAGTATTTCCTTCAAATATGATATATATGATTCACCAGGTTACATTGCTAGTTTTTGTCATCATGCTGGCATTTGCTGTAATAATCTGGATTGGGTTAGGAAAGAATCCCATTGATTCTGCAGTGGCTACTCGGGTACGTGCACAATAATTTTAGTTTTTGTTTTGTAATCTATCATGCCATGCATTGCTCATTGACTTTCTTAATGGCACAATAGTTGAGATTGACTTTTATCCTATCATTTTCACTATTTTTTTTTCTTGAAATGGGATGTAAATGGTTGTTATTTTATTATTTAATTAGAAAAAGTTAATTTTACACTTATTGTTTAAAGAAACTTCTATTTCATTTTGAATTGATGTAGAATTCTAAAGATCAAAAAGGACCTTTTACCCAAGTAAAATTATTCTATCGACTTATTTGGGGCAAAAAATCCCTGTAAATATTGATTTTGCTGAAAGTTAAGTTTGGTCCTTTCTGCTTTAGATTGACTGCATTATGTGTAACAGAGAGAAAAAGGCTGTGTCCTGTGTAGCAGAGTCTTGTTTCTTACATAAATATAGCAGGCTTTAGATAGATATCATGGAGGTTCTTCTAATTTTCTTATCAGGAAAGAATGAGAAGATTTGTGGCCTATGTTGTAAGGATGAATATGATGTTTATGATGGTTTTTATAATATGAGGATGGCTTATATGATATTGGATGGAGTAAATACTAATATCGACAAAGCTCTGGTGCTTATTTAATAGTATCATCTGTGAAATTAGCCTATAGTGCTACTCATAAGCTGAGCTGCCATAGTTCAGATGTGTCAGAATCTGTCTTTTAAATTTGAAGATTGTTCATGAACCATGAGTGCATTCCATTACTTTAGTCTTTCAAAAATGGTTTCAATCATGGTTTGGTGACTAAAAATATCATGCAGGTGTATATATATCTTTCTGCTGTTGTAATGCTTTTGTTGGGAGGAGCATTAGCCTGTTATGGTGAGCAACTGCTATTCTAGTTGTTTTCCATTCTTAAGTTTCAACAGATTTGAATTTGATTAATTTCTTTTGCTTGAGTGGATGTACTACTGGATTTTTTCTTTTTTGGTTGTTGTTGTAAATGCATCATTATTAAACAATTCTTCAAACTGGATATATTTATTCAGCTGATTATCTAGAAGGTATGTTTATTGTTAAATCAGATGAATTATTAGATTCTACATAATGCATATGCTTCTTGCTCTCTACCATTTGCATGACACTGCATTATGCAATTTTAAATGTTCTTATAATTTGATTGTTATTCCTTATTTGTTACAAAAAAAATTCTATTAAAAAATATAATAGTAAAAACTGAATTGAATTTATACAAAATTATAATAAAAATATATAGTTAGCTTTTATGTTGACATATATTCTGAGTTGGTACTCTGTGTCTTATAAAAAACTGATTATTCTCTTTAATACCCACTTGTAAAAGAGTAATTTTGGGTGCAACAAGATGATATTACTTATTATGGCCCATATTTCTGTGGAGAGTTTATCATAAATAAAATCATAACATATACTGTTCTTCCTACATAACTATCTGAATTTCCCATACCATTCTAGCATTATGCTTTGATTTTTATTTTGTTTTATTATTGATTTAAAATATTTTTAATGGAGCATTACTCTCAACTTGTTGGAATTTATTGAACTTCTCATTTTAATTTAATAGTGTTAGCCCATATAGATTATACATTATGCATTGTCTCCCTTCCAACTCCCCTTCTTTCTATAATACATAATAAAGAATGCATCTAGAAGTTCCAGTCTCAATTTAGGAAAGATTTAATGAAAAAGATTCAAATAGAATTAACACCTCTGTGTTACTTCACATAATTTTCTAGTCTTATCTAGTTGAAATTCTGGAAAAAGGGTGATAAGACCTCTAAGGTGTATGTGAGAAAGAAATTCAGGAGGAGCACGGAATCAAACCCGTGCACCTGCCCAATGTGAGTAGTAACTCACTCCTAACAAACTGGTAACTAACTCACCTCACACAGCTGAAAGCCATGTACCGCGTGAACCTAGGATGGAGGTGGGAAGTGTGACTTGGATCTGGGCATTACTTAAGGAGCAGTGCAGCGTAGAATGAGGCAGGAAGGGAGTTTAGGAAGGCTCTGTGAGGAGAGAACCGAGCACTCTCGAACTTGCTTGGGATATCTGTAGTTTCCTCTTGTTTTTCTTCATTTCTATAGCATATTGTATTAGCCATTGCCCCTCTACTCAATTACCCCACTGGTAATTGAGTAGTAGAGGAGATAATAGCTCCATTTTCAGTATACTTCTCTTGAATTCTAGTCCAGTTCTATCAACTGGTATCAGAGCTCCCGATCCGGGAGCTGTGCCATGGTGAATACTAGGATGGAAGCCAGAATTGAAGCCCTGGAACATGGAATGAACATAGTGGAGGACCTAAGAGCAGAATTTGCACAGTGGAGGAAGGAAGCCATCGACAAACGACTGGCTAGAGAGGCACGAGAGAAGCAAAATAATGAGCTGCAGCAAGAACTGCTGCAGTTCCTTAGAGGAAGAACGCCGGAACCTTCACCAAGGTAGACCAGAACCTCATGTCGACGAGGATGGAGATACCGAATGGGCGTATGGCACTCCCAGAGCAATAAATTAAGAAGATCGAACGAGGCGCATGGAGCTACCATTGTTCTCGGGGGAAGATGCTTACGGATGGCTCAATCGGGTGGAAAGGTACTTCCACATCAATTCCATGGCAGACAGAGAAAGGATTCAGGCAGTAATACTAGCTCTGGAGGGAAGAGCACTCAACTGGTACCAATGGTGGGAGGCTCGGACAGTAGAAGTGAATTGGGCGAGGTTCAGGGAAGCTGTTCTCCGGCGTTTTCAACTAACTTTGGCAGGAAATCCGTTTGAAATTCTGTTAGGCTTACGGCAGACAGGCACGGTAAGGGAATTCAGGGAGAATTTTGAGTTGATCTCGGGACCCTTGGAGACATGCAGATGAGGAGATGTTGAGAGGAGTATTTCTGAACGGCTTGAAGGAGGAAATACGGGCTGAACTAAGGCTTCACAGATTGAGCTCTCTAACTGATATGATGGACCAAGCCTTGCTAATTGAGGAGAAAAATTTGATGTGTGGGAAGTTCATTTCAACCGGAGGAAAGGCATCGAGTTAGAGCTACAAACCAGCTCAACCACCTCGGACTATGATGGTGGACTTGGGAGGAAGGCATTATAGCGACATACACAAGGGAGGAGTCGGGATGGTATCAACTAATTCTAAAACTGTGTCAGTGGGCAGTAATCTAGGAGACAAGGCAGCAGGAGAAGGAATGGGAGACAACAGAAGAATTGGATCTAGGAGGTTATCGGATGCAGAATATCAGGATAGGATGAAGAAGGGACTATGCTTCCGATGTGATGAAAAGTATAGTCCGAAGCATGTGTGCAAAAACAAGCAGTTTCATGTGCTGCTAATTGAAAATCCGATTGAGGAGGAGGGTGAGGTAGAACTGGAGCGAGAGCAAGTTGTCGATGAGGAATGGGCCCTACAACTCTCCATACACATAATTACGGGAATGACGTCAAAAAAATCTTTCAAACTCTGGGGAGAAATAGGAAGTAAGGAAGTAGTAGTTCTGATAGATTGCGGGGCGTCTAACAACTTTATATCTAAGGAGGTGGTTTTGGAACTTCATCTCCCCGTTTCAGACACTCCGGAATACCTGGTGGAGGTCGGAGATGGACATAGGGTGAGAAGCAAGGGAGTATGCAGGGGAGTCGTATTACACATGCAAGGAGTGAAGGTTGTTCAGGACTTCTACTTGTTTGAATTAGGAGGCGGAGACGTGGTGCTAGGAATGGATTGGCTGGAAAGTTTGGGGGAGATAAGGGCCAACTTTAGAGACTTAACACTAAAAGTTGAGGTGGCCAAAGAAGTGGTGACCATTAGAGGAGAGCCATCCCTTTGTAGATCACCAGCTTCCTGAAAAGCTATGATCAAGGCCCTGCAGGATGAGGGAGAAGGGTACCTGGTAGAATACAAGGATCTCACTGCGGAACAGCAACCAGCCAACCACCCCTGGACAGAGTTGCAGGACTTGCTGGCCGAGTTCGAGAATCTGTTCCTGAATCCTCAAGGTCTACCACCAAAGAGAAAGCAAGATCATGCCATCAACTTAAAAGATGGAGTACAAATTCCTAACTTACGGCCCTACAGGTACCCACACTACCAAAAAAATGAATTAGAAAGAATTGTGGATGAAATGTTGACCGCTAGAATCATTAGACCCAGAAATAGTCCATACTCTAGCCCTGTTATACTGGAACGAAAAAAAGATAGAGGTTGGCGCTTTTGCGTTGATTATAGAGCACTTAACAAAATTACCATACCTGACAAGTTTCCCATTCCAGTCATAGACGAGCTGTTGGATGAATTGGGAGGCTGAAGGATTCTCCAAACTAGACTTGAAGTTTGGATATCATTAGATCAGAATGAGAAGGGAAGATATCCCAAAAACAGCCTTCCGAACCCATGCTAGGCATTATGAATTCTTGGTCATGCCGTTTGGGTTATCCAACGCTCCCTCCACTTTCCAATCACTTATGAAAAAAGTGTTGAAGTCATTCCTAAGGAAGTTTGTGTTGGTCTTCTTTGATGACATTCTAGTTTACAGTAAGGACAGGATGACTCACTTACAGCACCTTAGAATGGTTTTACAGCAACTACAAGAGCAGCAGTTATTTGTGAACAAGAAGAAGTGTGATTTCGGGCACCCCCAGATAGAATATCTAGGCCACTTGATTTCTCGTGAAGGGGTGGCAGCTGACCCAAAGAAGATTGAAGTAATGCAGACATGGCTTACTTCGAATGATGTCAAGAGCCTTAGAGGTTTCCTTGGACTCACGGGTTACTACAGGAAATTTATCAGGAATTATGGAAAGATTGCCAAACCACTAACCAATCTTCTTAAGAAGGATAATTTTTCTTGGGGAATGGAAGCTCAACTTGCGTTTGAACAACTGAAATCAGCCATGACCAGTATACCAGTCTTAGCAGTTCCAGACTTTTCTAAAACTTTCACGGTGGAAACGGATTCATCAAGCACAGGAATTGGGGCAGTACTGATGCAGAATGGCAGACCAGTGGCTTACATAAGCCAAGGATTTTCCGAGAGAGCTCAAGCCAAGTCTGTGTATGAACGGGAACTCATGGCAATTGTCTTTGCTGTTCAAAAATGACATCATTATTTAATGGGCCACCATTTCATCATTCTTACTGATCAGCAAAGCCTTAAATTCCTAACAGATCAGAAACTCATGGGAGAAGAATAGGATAAGTGGATCTCCAAGCTGATTGGGTTTGATTTCGAAGTCCACTATAAACCAGGAACAGAGAACAAAGTAGCATATGCCTCTCCTGCAGAATGCAATATTCAGCCATCTCTACGGTTCAGTTTCACGGACTAGATAACCTGGTAGAAGAAATTCAAGCGGATCCTAAACTAGGACGGATTATGCAACAGGTTTTACTTCAACCTGATTTCCATCCAGGCTATCGAATAAAGGGGAACCAACTATTGTATAAGGATAGGTTGGTAATACCAAAGTCATCTTCTACTATTCACCTAATTCTTAAAGAATTCCATGATTCTGCAGTAGGGGGACACTTAGGGTTTTTTAGAGCCTTCAAACGAATTTCTGCCCTGGTATATTGGGAAGGGATGAAGAAAGATATTCAAAGATATGTAGCTGCCTGTGAAGTTTGCCAAAGGAATAAATACCAAACTCTATCACCTGCTGGGCAGCTACAACCACTCCCTATTCCCAATCATACGTGATCTGACATTTCAATGGACTTCATCGGTGGTTTACCAAAAACACAGGGGGTGGATACCATTTTAGTGATAGTTGATAGGCTAACAAAGTATGCTCATTTTATCCCTCTTTGTCATCCGTTCATAGCTAAAGAAGTAGCTGACATTTTCATTAAGGAGGTTGTTAGACTACACGGATTCCCATCATCCATTGTCACGGATAGGGACAGAGTTTTTCTCAGCCAATTTTGGACTAAGTTATTTAGGCAAATGGGTACTAAATTGAAATTCATATCAACATACCATCCACAGACTGATGGCCAAACTGAAGCAGTCAATAGATGCCTCGAGACTTATCTATGTTGTCTTACTGGTACTAAACCTAAGCAGTGGCCTAAGTGGCTTAGTTGGGCAGAATTCTGGTACAATACCAATTACAGCAGTGCAACGAAACTCACTCCATTCAAGGCTCTATACGGTACAGACCCGCCTATATTATTTAAGGGAACACCAAAGCCCTTCGCAGTTGAGGACGTCAACAAGCTTCTGGCTGACAGAGATCAAATGCTAGCGGAGCTCAAGGATAATTTGGTGATGGCACATAACCGCATGAAGCTACAGGCGGACAGACACAGGCGAGAGGTGATTTATCAACCAGGTGATTGGGTTTTCCTCAAAATCCTACCATATAAATTACGCTCCGTAGCCCAGAGACTTAATCTAAAACTCAGTCCTAGATACTATGGTCCCTACGAGATCCTAGCCCGAGTGGGATAGGTGGCCTATACATTAAAATTACCCGAAGGCAGTCGCATTCATCCAACCTTTCATGTGTCTCTCCTCAAAAAATCTATCTCATCTTCAGCTACCAGCCAACCATTGCCCCCTTTTTTGGCTGAAGACTTAGAGTTGCAAATGCAGCCGTCTGCCATTACCGCTGTTCGTACCAATGCAGCTGGAGAATAAGAGGTCCTCATCCAATGGCAAGATCTCCCAGCATTTGAAAGCTCATGGGAATCTATGTCCCACATGCAAGACCAATTCCCAAGCTTTCACCTTGAGGACAAGGTGAGACTTCTGGGGGAGGGGGGGAGTATTGATAAGACTCCTAAGGTGTATGTGAGAAAGAAATTAAGGAGGAGCACGGAATCAAACCCGTGCACCTGCCCAATGTGAGTAGTAACTCACTCCTAACAAACCGGTAACTAACTCACCTCACACAGCTGAAAGCCATGTACCGCATGAAACCTAGGATGGAGGTGGGAAGTGTGACTTGGATCTGGGCATTACTTAAGGAGCAGTGCAGCGCAGAATAAGGCAGGAAGGGAGTTCAGGAAGGCTCTGTGAGGAGAGAACCGAGCATTCTCGAACTTGCTCGGGATATCTGTAGTTTCCTCTTGTTTTTCTTCATTTCTATAGCAGATTGTATTAGCCATTGCCCCTCTACTCGATTACCCCACTGGTAATTGAGTAGTAGAGGAAATAATAGCTCCATTTTCAGTATAATTCTCTTGAATTCTGGTCCAGTTCTATCAGAGGGCTTTATAGGTATATCCATAGCCCTTATATTATCTTTAAAATACACCTTCTCTCTGTTCCCAAATTTAAAAATACTGATTATTTGCATGATGCCCAAGCATCCTTGATTTGATTGCTCTTGCAAAAGGTCACTCCAACAGCCTCAGACACCTTCCTCCAAAAATTATAGTAAACTGTCCAATTTCTTCCTACAGCTAATTTACGAAAGCCTCTTGCTGTAAGGACATATCATCCTGCTTCAATAAATTAACTATCTGTGTCTTTTGGCTACCAAAGAAACTATTTGATGTCATTCCTGTTTACATATTTGGTGCTAATATAAGGAAAGAGTCATTAGTTAGCAGGTTGAACAAATGCTCGAGTATTATTAATACTTGCCCTGAACCATCCACATAGCTCCAGCTTGGTTAGTAATCATACAGAATGAAACATTCCAAACACCACTCTATAATGTGGGCTGGCTAGTGTCCATTACATGACAGAATATGAAGTCTTGAATAGTTTTGATCCCAATTACAGGCTTACAGTCCAGGAAGAGTAACATACTAATATTAGATCACAAGGCAGTCCCAAAGTCATGGTTATTCACTAACTTCAATTTAGCAAAGTTAGGCTAATATTCAAACTAGAATAAACTTGAATACAAATGAAAGCATAACTCAAGGATTTCAGCTCTTTCACAATCTACTTTGATATCATGGTGAGAAAATTTTCACTAGCAAATAAAAAATTCATGTCTTGAGCAAGTTTCACCATTCCTCTATAAGCACATTCGACAAGCAGCCTTAGCTAAAGGGATTAGAAGCTGAAATGTTCCATGATAGTGAGCTTCTAATTTTATACTCTCCGTACACTTTGGTTTTCCCCCTTCTTGGTTCCAAAAAATTATGTCATTCATCAAAATTCCTGGATAGGAAAGAAAGGATAAGCTTCTGGCATGCTGCTCTGAGTTCTGCATGAATCCTTTTTCTTCAACGTGTGTAGTAGATATTGATACTTGAATACGAAACAGTCTGTGATTTGTGCAAAGTTTAAAAGGTAGTCTTGAATTACTCTCATGTTAACTTAGCAAAAATAAGGTTAATGAGTTTTTTTGAGGTTGAATATTTCTGGGTAAGAATGTGAGAATGTTGGAGTTGATATTGAGTGAAGATGAATTATGAAAAATTCACTTTTTGGTTCATAACTTTTGAGAGGCAATAATCTATGACTAGGGACATAAAAGTAAGGCTACATATTTCACTTGGTCAAACTACTAGTTTTCATTGCAGTAAAGTTGAACCAGTCATCAGGGTTGGATTGTGTGATTCATTACAGACACTATGGTTGATCTTTTCTTTGCTTTTATTTCTTTCCATTTTGTTTCAGTAAAATCCAACTAATTACCATTGGAACGATTTCGTGAAACTTGTGTGCTGAAAGGCCTGATCTTAAATGAGAACGATATTGAGATGATAAGATACTTTGTAGCTTTTCTGAGCTTTGATGAAATTTTTGTAATGCATAGTTCAGTTATGTACCAAGGCAGAACAATTTAGTAAGGTAGCCCTTACAGTTGAAGACAAGGTATTTAAACATGGAAACTTTTTTACTTCTATATGGCGTGATCATAGTTTCTTTGTATTTCAAATTTTAATTAATTTTTATTTACTTGAAATGGATTATTGGAGGAGAGTATCCTTTTGAGCATGTGCGTTTAGAGGAAGCCACCATCATCATTCTTCCCATTAATGTATGTCTCCACTATAAATTTAACTACTTTTCTATATTAGATGTAGCTATTTAAATGGATCCTTTGTATTCAATAATGAATATCATGACAATATCTAAATGAGTTTGTTATTTGAAAAAGTCAAAGTCAAATATATTTTTTTTGGTTGAAGTGTTGATGACCAGTCAGATGCGTGCTTTTGTAGGCATAGTTTTTCATTACAATTTTTATAGTATTTTTTCTTAACAGGAACCTTATTATGCTTGAAGATGAGCAAAGTGAGAGCTGAGGAACCTTCATCTGAAATGTGGAAGGTACTGTATTGCTGTTTCCACTAGAGTATTAGACAACACATAGCCTTTCCATTTGAACTTTTTTTTAATAAAAAAATGGTGTGCTGGGTCTGCCAGCCAGTGGGTGCCTGCCAAGGCTGCAAGCACTTTATCTACCTTATTATCTGATATATAAATGAGGTGCTTATATATATTATGGGTGGGGATCTACTTACTCCAGATGTAAGTGTTCTATACTTACACCACCAAATTACATTTTGTAAGATGCAAATTTACCAATTTAGTCATTGACTAATGTGATATTATCATGATGATTATGCATACTAAATTTAAGATAAATCAAATCATAGGCATATAATCTAAGAGTTGACACTTGACAGTACTTATATTTTAAAAAACATGTATACGTTAAAATAAAGTAGTTGAATTAAGTATCAATTAATTTTTAAATCCTATGAAATTTTATGGGCTTGATCTACCTCACGAGTAATGACAACTTTCAATACAACGGTTAGGTTGGTGAAATTCAATTCATATAAAAAGTTATTCAATGGAGTGTGTGTGTGTGTGCATAGAATTCAAATAATAGATTATTGATGTATTCATTTCTCTCAGGTTGCAGGTTTAACTATAGTCTCTGTTATATGCTTCACATCAAGTTCCTGTGTAGCACTTGTCACGGACATACCTGTATGTATAAGTCAACTGGCTGCATGAGTTGTTCTATGTCCTTTTTCTTGATCAAAGCTTTTAAGATTTCCTGAACTTTCCGATCACATTGTTATTGCAGATGCTGTATCACTGGCATCAGCGGCATCTGAATGATGTTTCCACCACTCTTTTACTTATTTTGTATTATTTTGTAGGTATGTGCTGTTAATATAGTTCTCGGTTCTCGTAGGAATCTGTAATGCCTGCACTATCATGAGTGATAACATTATTTGAAATAGTCTTGAATGGCTGCTGTCTAACACTTGGTTTATGTTCTCCTTTCACTAGAGAACTTGAACATAGCATACACTTGGTAATTGCTTTTTGAAGTGATTTCAACTCCAGTAAATCTGAAGCTCGCACTTTTTCCAGGTTCATCAATACCTTCAGCAGTGGTACTGTGGGTAATGAGAGAATTACCACCTGCAGAAGCTGCTAGCATACTAGAAGAATCAAGGACATTAGCTTTTGTTGGTGATAGTTCAGTTGCAATTCATCATCCTCAGCGCTGGACTACTGCAACAAGCATGCAGAATCAGGTCCCCATGTCACTTATCTTTCCCTTTGGCTAAATAATCTATGCAGTCTACAATTGTTGATCTGACTACACATATTTGTTGGAACCTTTAAGCTTGATTTAATGATGTGCAGACTCTTTCACATCCTTTTCTGAATTTTCTTTCATTAACTTCTCCTCCATCAATAGTATATATATTTTTTATAAGGATTGCTGAATATTGACACTTCAAGATTCACAATCATCTTGTTTCTGATGAGTGTGGAACAAGATGGTTGATCTTAAAAGGTGAATTTAAATGATGATTGGGCATAATACAGAAATAGTTCATCTATGCAAAATATTATGATGTCAGTAAATTGGACAGAAAAACTATGTTTAGCGAACCTGCAAGCTTGGTTCATTTTGTAGTGTAGTTTTCTTTATCTTATAGTAGATTATGTTTCTGTGGTACCTTGCCGGATCTATGACATGAGTGCATGACACTTTTCCTGTGGTAGATTATGGCATTATGCTTCTGTCGTAATTCTGTCTGTAGCCAGAAGATTTGATAAGAATCAGCCTGGAGTTGATAATAATATGAATTTTTTTTTTATTAGTTTTACAAATTTACTTGTGCATATTAAGAAATTAGCTTTTAAACTTGAGGCATTTCTACTTGACCAGAACAAAATCCATTAATGTTAATTGAAAGGCTATAGCCAATAAATGGAAAAGATCATAAATGTGACAAAAACACTAATGCATCTACAGGTAAGTGTATACTTTCTCCTTAGGTCAAGATTGTAGAGTAGAAGTGAAAAAATCAGACATGTTATGTTTGTCTTAAAAGCAGGTGACTGGTGCATTATTCGTGAGACTTTATATTCTACTTTTTGTCAAATCAAAGAATAACGAGTTGTTTAAGTTGTATGCTTAGACAGAAGTTTCGAACACCTTAAAGATTTCACAAAATTTTGTTGAATTACTATAAAATATATCTTCTAGTAGATAATATTATATCAAAATGCATAAGCAAATATAAAACCTTGTATATCCAGGATCATATGAATTGGTTCAAATTCAACATGGTTAGCAATGATGACAAATTTCATAAGAGAGAACTTAAGATTATGAGGAAAAGATCTTTCATATGTTGCATATATCTGATGGGGAACAACATAGTTCGAAAACGCTCAGTAAAGAATGTTAGACCCATGTCATAAGGGAGAACTTAAAATTGAGGGGAAGATCTGCAATATGATGCACATAGTTGAAAAATACTCAGTAAGAGTGTAGGTCCATTGGATTAAATGGCAGAAAAGAATGACTTAAGAGAGTAATCAGTTTTAATCCTGGATCCATATTTACTTGACTTACTTATAAAATTGCGCCAAGGGGTTTTGTTTTGTGATGAAGCAATGTAATATATAATTGATGACATATTAAGTGTTCCATGTTTATATTTAACATTTCTTGCTAACAAGGGAGGTAGAAAGTCTTGGCATATTATATCAGAGGAAGTTTTGGTTGTATATGTCCTTCTTTAGGTAGAAGGAATTTGGTTGTGTTATGGTGAGCCAATGAGCCAAATGACGTCATGTGACGAAAAATATTAATTGTGGGTTCAACGGAGGTGTGGATCCTTGTCACAAGGACTTAAGGATCAGTGCATGTGAAAAGTCAAATCATATAGGTGAGAGGGTTCCTGGTTATACTATGGGTGTAAGGGAGCATTTTTTGTTGGATGGATACATGTCATTTGGTATCAGAGCCAGCCACTCCACCATGTCTGAGGGATTTTTACACATGGCTTACAATACATCATATACCTTTCTTCCTTCTTGGAACTTGCACCCTTTGAGTTAATGTAACCCTTTCCTATGCATTTCTTCTTCTCTTTTCTGTTTTGCTTTGAGTCTCTGACTTTGTTTCAGACTTCCTTACATAAAGAACTGTATAGTGACTTACGCACTTTCATTGTTGCAGGCATTAAGAGCGAGTCCTATATAATTGTGTGTTAACCTTTGCAAATATATCTTATTATTCTGCTGGAGTTTGGGCAGCCTATTGGGATTTCTTCAGAATATGTTTAACCCTGAACGGAGATGAGAAAATGATGCTGGTGGATGCAAGCGTTCTAGGGCCTTCAGGCTCCGGTTACCTCAGTATTTACATTCTAAATCTAAATGTATATAGCAGCGATTTGATATATGAAAAATTCTCTTATAATACAAATTTTGGGATGCTACTGTGCCAATGATGGTTGGGTATTTTTCCAGAGTTTGAAAAACTCGTCTGATGTGAACATTACTCTTGTAAATTGAGCTTGTTCTTCTAACCCGCTTGCAAGCTGAATCAATTTCACGGTTCTAAGTAGATGCTTCTGTACCCAAGGTACACATTACACTCAAACTCTGGCTTAATTGACTCCTGCACTCACAAGTCACAAGTGACTCTGGTAACCATCTAGATAGAAGTGGACGAGACTTATATAGAGTATAATGACTACTAGGGAAAGTATGTGGCTCCTACCCTGAGATTTGTCACTTCCTATAATTCCAAAACAAGCAATACTTGAACCTTTCTGCTTGAGTCTCAGTTTTAAGTTTCAGCCAGAGCTTGTTATACTTACACCCTGATACATAATCAGATCCATGGATTTTTTGAAGTTATGCAGGAATCACACTTTTTAAATAACTTATGTGATGTGTGTTTGGATTAGTTTATTTTATGGTTAAAATGGTTTATAATTAAAATTTTTCTTAAAGAGCTTTAAAAAAAAGTGAATTTTTTTCCAAACATACTGGTAGTGTGCAAGACATAAAACATGTAACTAGAACTTCCCAATAGCAAAATACCATGACAATCAGAAATTAACCTTACTAATGAAACTTTCATAGCATCTCGGAATGTTAGCTATTGATGTTCTCCTCGGTTTCCTTCAGCAAGGTTATTCTTTAGCCACTTGTGCGTTTTTCCTAGACACCACGTTAGATCATGAGCATAAGCTGCAGCAAATTAGGTTGCGAGTTTGGTCCTAGTCTAATGCTACGTGAATATGGCCCCCGCTTGCTGCATGCAAAGTTGTCCTCAGCTAAAAATAGCTTTGATTAATACGTTGACTATTTGTGCGAACAGGCCATGTGGACTGAATGCATTTCCCTTTAGTCCTCAGTGAGTATAGTCCCCAAAGCATATTCTGCAGCTATCTGTCTAGCAAGTTTTTTTTTTTTTTTCAAAAATAGTTTTCTTGGCATCTTGTAGTTCTTGTAACTGTTCTCATACTGTGTCTGCTATTTAGATAAGCCTACTTTTTGCTTATAATAGCATATCCAATGCAATTAGCCAAAGCAATATTTTTATACATTTAGATCAGCTTATGTTGAAAATTGGCTTATGGTGAATTTGTAAGATTTTAAGCAAATTCAGCTATACCCAAACACTTGTGTGTGAGACACAATTATACGAGCACTTATTTCACGCCATCCAAAATGAGGCGCATGTTACATCCCTCTCCAAGAATTTTAGACAAAAATGAGAGAGTAGGAATTTTCCATACAATATGACAATTTTATAACCTCCATTGCTTCTAACATTTTAAAATTTAGAGTAAAATATACTTTTTCTCCCAGGCAAATATCTCTGATCAATTTCATTTATCACGAAATTTTATCGATTTAATTTCTTAAACTTTAAATTACTAACAAATCTTGTCCCTTTATGTACAAAAAAATACGAGGAAATTAAATAGATTTAAAGATGAGTTTTGTTTGTGACTTTAAATTTGAGAAATTAAATAAATAAAATTAATCAATGAGATGAAATTAATAAATGAAGTATTAGTGAAGGATGAAAAATAAGGTTTACTCTAAATATTAAATCTGTGTGTATTTGAATTAACTTATTTTGTTGTTAAAATAACTTATAATCAAAATCTTTTTGAGAGAGATTTTAAAAAAAAAAGTGAATTTTTTCTATGATTAAACTATCCCAAACATGCTTTCCTGTTGATTTTATTCAATTGCAACCTCGTTTATTGCTTAGTGTGTGAACTCCCATCGCAATCATACAACAAATAATTGCCATTGGGCTTGAAACTACTATAACATATAATTGATTTGAATTGAATTAATTTAATTTAAAAATCTACTCTCATGTGTAAAACTTATTGCAAAATCAAATTAATTTTAATTTTATAACTTTAACAAAAAAATTCATAAATTAGTGGTCTTTAAAAATTTATAAAATTGCAATGAGATAATCCATTTAATCTTTTATTAGTTTCATGATCCCTCTACCAATATGGATTTTTTTTTTTTGGATTCTTGTAAGATGACCTGCTTAAATTTTTTTGGCCCTACAAAGTATTCTCTAAAAGAATTTGAATTTATGATATTACATGTATAGCCCGTCCTACTAATTTTTTTTTTGACTTGCCCATCCTACTAGAGCTTAAGAAAATGGATTCTAATAAATCCATAGTTCATTATTCATTTGCTAGTATTTTATAAGTTTAAACTATTTATTTTTTAATCAATAATTGTTAACAGTGTACTTTACTCTCTAGAGAGCACCTTATGGTTGTTAACAATGTAATTTACTCTCTAAAGTGCATCGTGCACTGTACAAAATCTTATATATACTGGAGAAGCTAACGACGTTTCAGCATAACATTTCAACCCTAACCTAGTCTCATGACACCTGAGCATATCTACCCTAAGCCAATCAACCAGCCAAGTATATTTTTTTATCAAACACGTATAAATCTTCTATCTTCCGGTACGTTGCACTTTGTACTTTTATGCACCCGGACAAAAGAGAAAAGGAGAGGATCATAGAAGGATTTGAATCTTCTCATATTACAAGACTATTATTATGTTTAAGAGAGATAAGTATATATTATATTATGCTAAGGCCTATTATAATAAGTTATAAAATTCATATTTTATATTTTAAACTTTTTATGTCTTTCTTTTTCTAACAAAACATTCTTCTGTTAGTAAAATCACAAGAAAAGATCTTGATCCATCATAAAATTCTAGAAGCATTCAGATTTCCAGGGCGCCAAAGGTTAAGCACCAAGATTGATTTTGAATCACCATGGGGCCTAAAAGGGCATGAAAGTTAGATGGGGCATTGTTAGCACTAAAAAAGTGTTCAGTGGTGCGCCACTACCACTGCAGAATTGGAAGGACAGGGAGGACGTAAACGCACAATGCATGCAGGACAATCATCTCCATGTTGCCAGAAACCCAACTCTGGTACAATAAAGGATGGCCAAAACCCAAATATAGAGAAAACCAAAGCAACGACAGAAATTTGGGCAAGCCATTTTCACATAAAGTATCAACAAGTACCGGGGTTCTTTCTAGAAATGAACTTACAGCTCGGTAACATGATCACCAACACTAGAAACACTTGACAAAGTCAACAAATGCAATAATCATGCCAAACCATAATTTCAACAATACACAAATGCTACAGGACAATTATACATATAGTCATGTGAGAGCACTGTCTCCTTGTGAGAGTAAGAGGCACAAATCTTGATTAGTGGATCATTTTGGTATATGTGGCTAATATGAGAACATAAAGTCATGAAATATTTTTAAATAATTACGTAACTTTGAAGTTCCTATTCTTGACCACCCATACAAGATTCAAATTGAGCATGCTCGTGAAATGACATCCAATGCAAAAATGAAATAGTGGAAGACATCAGCACCAGAGGTTACACAAGCAGTTAGAGAACGAGGACGAAGCAGGGAAGAGACTAGTCACAAATTTATAGTACATTCATGGCATAACATGCATAATAAAAATTATGCGTTTTAGGCGAAAACTTAAGCCAATATCCACTATCCATACAGAACAGAAATAAACCAGCAGCACACAAACAGAAACTAAAAATACAATTATGATAGTATTTTCTTACATGACCTGAATAAGTTAAATGCCAGCCGTGTAATTTATTACTTTCCAAGGCCTTTTCCCACAGGAGGGAACAAGGCAAACGATGCTGGAAAGGGTGCTAATTCACAGAGGGTAACCAATAGAGTCGGAGAAAATGGAGTTCAACTGTTGCCACAGCATATGTCCAACTTTATAGTCCAACTCCAAGTTGCTCCACTTCAACCTTGAGAGACTTGAGGTAGTTAACAGCATCATCGAAAACAGCAACAGCATCCATTTGGTTACCTCCACCAGGCACAATCCTTCTTAATATCCTTACCATCCTCTTCATCTCCTGGTGCTTCCTTTCACTGCTGCAGTAACCCCTGGTCTCAGAAGACTTTCGGACAGAAGATGAGGACTTCTTCTTCCTTGGTTTTGAGCAGTAACTGGAGCAAGTATCAGATGTACTTTCATAATTTTCGTGAGTCCTTGCTGTGCTGACTTCTTCCTCATCAGAGTCTTCTAGTTCATCCACTCCCAAGCTCAGCAGTGCATCAATGTCAGCAGAATCCTCTTCCAAAGGAGATGACATTTCTCTTTCTATTTGATTAACTTTCTTCTTTTCAAAATCAAGAGTACAAGTAGCATGAAGATTTAAGCCAGGACTACCAAATTTGTAGGCCATTGCAGGATGGAACATAATTTTGCTTTGGTGATCTGTTTGATCAAAGACAATGAAATTCTTAGGGCAAACCTCAGAGGGCAGCAATTTAACTCTTTCTAATGGTGTTATCTGCCTCACATGTGGAGGTAAAACGGCATCAAAGGCAGAAGCAAGGGGAGCATGCATACAAGTATCAACTGCTTCATCTGCCAAAGGAGGTACCACCTTTCCCGGGAGAAAATATTCATGATTCTGCATTATAAAGTTCTGTTCACTCTTACTAAGCTCCACAAAAACAATGCTGCTTTGGCCTTTGCAACTGGCAATTATTCTTAATTAAAGCTGGACGTAAGTTTCTAAAGGAATGTAAAGACTAAACAGTAGGCACTAAGGTGAATCCATTTGAAAAGTAATGGCAACTTTTTCAAACTAAAAACGTCATCTCTTCTGCAGCCTTCTAATTAAGGAGTCCAATGTGAGGCAATCCCTCCCTAAACCAATGTCACTCAATACTAGACTACGTAACAGGTTTAAGCAACTGACGAAAATACTCAGCCTGCAAAAGAAAATAGTGTGGTATCAGCAGCTTATAACAATACAGGGAAAAAAACCAAAAAATGGATAACCAGAGAAAACGTCCATCCCATTTGAAAAGGATGTACTTTCAAAAAAGTTATGAATAACCTTCAATGCCCGTTTCTTTGTAAAACCATTAGCCAAAACAAGATAACGGAGCTCAGCCTTCAATGTTTTTAGAAACTAAAAAAATTGATCCTCTTTTTCACAATATCCTTATGTCATAAGCTATAAGAATAGTCAAATTCTGATATCTTCCAGGTAACATGAAAGGAATGATACAAACTGCCATCAGCTATTTACACCCAACGTCCATCTCCTTGGCAACCCAGAAAATGGGAAGAAAAAGAAAATAAAATTTTACCTGGCAAACTTGCATCAGTTGGTTGTATGCAATGACTCCAACACACATTTTAATCTGCCCAACTTCCTTCACAGCTCGATATCTCTTTATCGTTATTGCAAAGTACATTCTCAATCCTCCCAACAGTTTTGGTAATGAAAGAAAAAAACACTAATAAAAGGAATTCCTTCACAACCCAATGAGACTTCACCTACAGCAGAAAGAAGCTACATAAGATCATCAGAGGTAATAAGAAAGCAATGTACAGCATAGAAAGGCATAAGGCTCCATAGAACGTTCATAAAGTATGATATCACGGCAGCTGTATTGTTTTATATCTAATCAGTGATTGGAAGCAAGAGGACCTATAAGATGCTCTCCAGCAAACCAAAAACAATTGTAATAACTCCCAGTTTCCACTTTCCACAGTAAGCAATAGGAATATAAAAAAGATCATTCTAAAATACACTCTAATTAAGTTTACATTACGAATATATGACCTGATTAATTTTACAAAAAAAAAAAATATGAAGAAAAAAATTATAGCAGCAGATTGATGGGATAAAAACTCTCACCTGAACTAATTGAATTACAGAATCACGCGAAAAAACACCACCAAACGAACACAATTCCTATTGTAATCCACAAACAAGGAAGTCCACGGCATCTTGATTTAGCTCGACTCCAGATTATCAGAAAAGTCAAACCCAAACTTCTGCCCTGAAAGTGTCAAAATAAAGCTTTATTGAAATGCAAAAGCAACTATGCATAACAGAGAAGTGAAGAATACCTCACTCCAATCTAGCTCCCGGAAATCGCAATAAAAAAGCAAGAACTAACAAGAAACAGTAATTATCCGAGTTCAGATATCGAAGGCATTACATAATATACAAAAAATTAAATAAACAAACAAAGACCTCCATATAAACAGCCTAAATCTAATCTCTAGCACAAAATTCATCATTCAAATTTCATACCAATCAACTTACATGCTATTTTCTAGCCAAAAACAGAGCAAAGTTCCGAACTTTGAGTCAAATTTGACCCCAAAACCAAATCAGCGAATCAATTCCAAAAAGAAAACCCTAGCAATCAGAAAACGCTTACTACAACTTTTCCCAACAAGGAAATAAATAAGAGACCGCATAAAGCAAAGTACAGCACAGCAGAAAAATAATAAATTTAAAAAAAAAACCACTTTCAGAAACAGATCTTCAAACTGGAATTATAGCAGCGAGAAACAATTGCGTTTAAAACATTGACAATTGAAACGGAACTAATTGGGGAAAAAGCATAGTAGCGACAGAGCTTTACCTAGGGTTTGTGAAGAAGAAGGTCGAAGACGAGAGCTGATGAATGAGAGAAAGGATCTGATAGATTTTTTTGGCGAAGAAGATGTGCGTTGGAGTTTGGGAGCATGGGTTCAAGTTTTGAAGGCGTGAGGAGATTAGGAGAGGGAGAACGTGAGCCGTTGGATGGGATCAGAGAATGCGCTTCCGTTCATCGCGGGCGTGATGGTGACCGTCGGATGAGAGAGCACGCGTGAAGGAGGAGTGGGGCCCATGAGGTTTGACGGGTGCATGTTCTGGAATGGACTCTTCTATTTTGTGTAATGTGTTTGTGGCTGTGGGGTACACAACTTACAAGTTTTTTTTTTAATCAAAAATATATTTATAATGTTTAACTTATTTAAATTATTCGATAAATTTAATTTTTTTTAAATTAAAAATAATAATAATATAATTTTTTTTATAAATTATAATTCTAAAAATCAAACGTAATTATTATAGCTAAAAACGTAATTCAATTTTTTTATACCAACTACTCCAAATCAACAAGTTAGAAGTTAGAACTACAACTTCAACCTTGCTTTATTTATTGGCCCAATCAAATGCTAATCTGCATTTGAGAGATTTAACAAATGATAACTAGTAAACAACAAAAAGGTTGGTTTATTAGTACACACGAGTAAGAATATATGATACATGATTGTTGTATTTTTTTAAGACTGAATTTTGATAGCATGCCTTTAAGAGGTCTAACACCACCACACTGCATCACTAAAAAGGATATTGAGTAAATTACTCTCCATGAAAACCAATACAAATCTCAAAAAAAAAAAAAAAATACAATACAAAACTCTTTTATAATAAATGAAGTAAAATATAATTTATGCTCTTAAAATTTATTTTAATATCAAATTAACTTCCTAGTTTTTTTTTTATTTTTTTACTAAACTAAACTTGCATTTTGATCTAATTTGAAAACGTTAATTTGCTGTTAAATAAAACGAAAGTTACTCCTATGTACACATCACGTGACCTACATGCACATCACGTGACCATTTAATTAAAAGATTTTATGAAGTAAAATATAATTTATATTTCTAAAGTTTCTCTTGTATCAAATTATTCCTTAAAAAATTATTTTGTCTTCCTAAAGTTTGGTGTAACTTAAAAGTGAATGTTAACATTCATTTCATTTAACAGAAAAATTTATGTTTTCAAGTCAGACCAAAATTTAAGAAAGTTTAATGAGACTAAAAAAATTTTAAAAGAGTAATTTGATGTTAGAATAAATTTGAAGTGTATAAATTATATTTTACCCTAATAAATTTGGCAACATGTTGAAGTTAGTTGAAAAGTTCTGGTTGTATCCTTTTTATAAATATAAGAGTGTTTTAAGTTCTCGCAATAGATAGAGAGGCTTATATAAGAGAAACAGAGAGTAATTTACTCAAAAATACAACATTAACTTGAGCGTTGAAGTCATATTACAAGAGAGGGGAAACAATGGGCCAAATTTTTTTTAAATTATTTGGTACAAATATTACTGAGTTTCACAAAAGTAATAAGAGTAATAATTATATCGATACAAATAACTATATCAATTAACGAGAGATAAAATAATAAAGTATTAAGATAAATATAAATACAAGCCTAATAAAAGGACTTATCGATATAATAGAGAAATCATCTTTCAAATAAACAAGACAACCTGGCTTATGTTAAAGGATCTATTACTTCAGGTAAATATACCTATCATTGCATACTTACAAATTAGTGTCACTTTTAACTTGAGCATCAGAATATCTTTTACAGGTATATTTCCACCTTGATTAGAGCAAGTAGTAGATCATCATATACCTTGATTGAATTTTAAGTATTGTAAAATCCTTAAATCTACCTCGAAACAAAAATATTGGAATATATGTGGTTGAAGACTTAAAGGGTTTAAGTTTGGTCTATTAATAGTCTAAGTTTTACATGATCAGTGAATCATATATTAATTAAAAATAATTATATTGTGTCATTCATTTAAAAATAAATAAAAAATTGTACTATAAGTGTGATACTTTCTAATTTTATTGGTAATGTAAAAAAAAATTGCATTGAACAATATAATTAACAACTTAAGTAACTAATATTCTTAAATTAAAAAAATTTCCACCATTTCCTCAATCAAAATCTCCGTAATTGAATTTATAAGTTTTACTATATAACTTGTTATAAATATTAATAATGCCACTCACAATTTTTACAAACTAAATTCGTTAAACTTTTAAATTTCAGAATTATGTTAGTAAATTCACATTAGATACTAAATTTATTTAAAATTTGCATTATTTTAAATACAATGAATAAGCCAAAAAAAAAAAAACTCTAGAATATAAATATTGCCCCACAAAAACGATACGACTATAGAGTGAATCCGCTCATGTCCAAATAGGTATAATGCAGTTCACGACATGTTGCCACCTACTTTTTTTGTCACAAAATCAAAATGACGTGCTTTAGATTCTGAGCCAGAACATTAAAAAAAAAGGCATAGCTACTATAAAGGTAAAAAAAAGTCTGTGGAGCATATACTTCAGTGATTATGAATCAGTAATTAATTTTACTTTAAATTAATGTGTTCGAATTTATTGCAAAACCTTGTATTGCTCTTTTTTTTTTCCCGGAAACTTATGGAACAACTAAAAAGGGGAATTTTATGCTTAGTTTAATTTCCTCAAAAGACCATTTTATGATGAATGGTAGGAGAATTTTCTATGGTATTTTCTTTTTCACAAGAGAGAGATCCAATTGATATAATAAGAAATTGAATGTGTTTGACATTGGTTTTACCAATTCTATATTCTTTGCTATGACAATTTTTTTTTTTGGATACATTGATAGCACATATATTTGAATCTATGACCTCTAATATATTATCTAAAGCCTTCACTACTAACATACTTAGTTGTTTGTTTGCAGTCCAGTTCTTTCCCACCACTCAGATAATGGTCAAGTTGCTTTTCCATATGTTAGTAGAAATAATAGAATGAGCTAGTCCTACTACATAATCTAAGGTCAATAGTTGTTGTTGGTTCCACCAAACTTCATTAGGGGAAAAGAGTGTCGTTGATTTTCCATTCATCAACCAAAGGTTACTACATATAGTGATGATACCAATTGGCAAAATCCAAATGCTGTGTTGAAAAGAGTAAAAAGCCAAAACCTCCCTAAAATAAATGGAGTAGGCCTTTGTCGAGATATAACAATTTACTTTTCTTCTCTCCAATAATTTACCATTTGAGTTTGCGGGGTGCATAGGGTATATAGGTTGAAAAAAAAAAATATTGAGCTAATTTATTCTGGTGTCTGCATTGCAATTACCAGTGATAAGTGTTTTATATTTAGGCATAAGTGCAGTCATCATAACCTGAAATTAAGATGATACAAGGTGGTGTCACAGTCACAGCAATGGAAAAAGGTAATTTAGAAACACTTTGCTTTTGTGAAATGACAGATTGAGTTTATACTTAACTTGAGTCAGTGATGACTATATGAGGCAGAGTTGTCAAAATTAATTGAAATATTTTCCAGTAATTCTAGAGATTCATGACAAGGAAACATGATCCATGAGTGTATACGCAGGATATTATTTTGTATATCTGAAACAATTAAATCTGCTGCAAAGTCAATATTAAAGTATTACAGCAAAGCAGCATTGGTTTTCTGGCTTAGCCAGATACCAACCTTCCTGCAAATCAAGATATATATATATATATATATATATATATATATATATATATATATAGATATATAGAGACAGTCATTTTCAAATTTCAACGATCTCAAAGTAGCACATAGTATGCACATGGACTAATTTCAAAGGGAGTTCCAAGTAGGTATTTGGTAAGAGATAAAAAAATGAAATAGGAATAGCAGATTTTTTATATTTTGACCTTTCATATTTTCATTATTCTATTCTATTTTATTTTATTTCTTTTCATTACATCAAACATAGACAAAGATGACTTAGTGGAGTTTCTCTAGTAGATGAGTTTAACCTGCAAAGAACTATCAAATTTTAACAGTGATAACATTTTTTCTGAAAGAAAATGGAATTTGAAGACTGAACATGATTTTGCTTCACATCCACACAATTTGAAGATCTCAAAACCTGCAGTTTTCATACAGAAACAAAGTTAAAATCTCTCTATTCCCTCTTGTCACTTCTATGATCTTTAAGAAAACAGCACTAGAGAGAACAGAGTCAAACAGTAGATAATTCTAAGGCCCAATTAATCATTTCACGACCAACTGCAGTCCAACTTTTGTGGGGTTCCCCTTACCCAAAAAAAGAAAAAGAAAGATGCAGTCATATACCCTAAACTAGGAATAATGTTCTCATAATTCTCTCAATCTAAGTTTTCTCCATTATAGCAAATCATGTGTCATTGTCTCCAATCGGCAGGTTTCCTTCACTAATTTTCGTCCAGAAAGTGTGTCTAATTCCATTTTCTTACATGTAATGATCGATGTAAATTGATAGTTAATATTATGTCATTGGATAATTATTTTACAGAATACACTTTTAACAACATCGTTCCGTTAAAAAAGTATAATTACATGGATCATACCAAAAGAAAATATAAATCTAGAAATTAACTTTTGCTCTATATTCTATATATATAACTTGACATACAATTTAAAATTATCAGATAAACTTGGGTTCCAATTAATCAAGACAATAATTACTTAACAGTGAGATCAATGAAATTTTCATTAATTTATGGAAAAAACATTTAAATAATGCAAATGCATCAATTCTTGTGCAGAAAAAGTAAATAGAAAATTTATTAAGAGGAGAGAGAAGAGGCTATGGAATCCTATCATTACAAAGAGTTCTGGCTCTAGTTTTACGATTAGTAATACATGATTATGCATAAACAGATACTTCTTTCATTTATTTTTATCTTATTTTAGATAATTTTTTTATCTCAAAATATCTGTTATTATCTTTATCTGTCATTTATCTGTTATTTTTTTATCTTATTTTTTATAATTTTATCTTTATTATTTAATAAAAAAAAATTTAAAAAATATTAATCAAGTGAGATAAATAATAATTTAATTATATATATATATAATTAAAATTATTTAATAATTTTTTTATCTGTGTGTAATTACTTTAAATTACAAATAAAAGTGGATGGAAAGACTAGCATTTTTTCTTTACTCCAATAAATAACTTTTTATTATTGCCAAAGCCATTATTTATTACAGCATGTTTGGGAAGCTGGTCAAAGCTCCTCAAACACTACTCTAGCTAGCGGCAACTGAGCTTTAATTTAGAATCCTGCTCGGTTACACACCAATCCTAGCGCCAGTGTTGAACTTGGCCTTGTTGAACTTCTGGGTTCCACCTCTTCTTGAGGGAATTTTTGGTGCCGTTGGAGCGGGAAGAAGGCAAGGCAAGTCCCTGGCTTTGGAGGCTTGTGCGCCGGTGTTGGACTCCGCATGGTCAGACTCCGAATCTTGTTCGTTGCCGAATTCCTGCCTACCTGTCCCGCTGTTGTTGAAGCAGTCCTCAGTGCCGTTGCATCGGTTGTAACCGAAAAGGTTGCTGAAGAACCCTGACATGATGATGATGATGATGATGATAATGATGATGATGCCCCTAGCTACGATGTTAGCCCTTAATTATAAGTTGCTGTCTTAATTTGCTCTATGGTGTTTCGGGTTGCTTTGATGTTTCATGTCTTGCTCACTTAACCTGCTTTTTATAGATGCAGAAAAAAGAGAAACTCCATCCTACTGTTTGCTTTGAACACAAATGCTGAGAAATTCTTGTGTGCTAAAGAAGTAAGACATTTTCCCAGCAAGTAAGACATTTTTCTTAGGAGTAAATCTATGAAGACCACTAACTCTTAAAAGAGGACAAGCTAGCTAGCTCTCATTTGTGGAGTCCACTTTTCAACGAACATGATATTGGGTTAGTTAATGATATGAGCAAGTTGCTAATTTGTAGAAAAATTGTTAGGTGTTCAAGAAATAATACATTTATATTATTTTATATCATTTAAAAATAATCATATCAATTTATAGGCTATTGTTATCTCTAAAAAATTTTAATTTAAGCTAACATCAATGATCTACAAAATTGATATAGCTTATTATAAATGATATAAAATAAGAGAAATATTTTATTCTTTAAATACTACAAAAATCTCTCTGCTTTGTGTTCAAGCACACAACGCGAGGTTCTCTTTTTTCTGTATTTACAAAATGTAGATCAAGATCTAGTTTCTTGAAACAATCCAAGCATATCTGCAGTGACAAAACCACAATATCGTAGGTAGGTCAGACCATGGCAACATAAATTCCACAAAACAATAAGGCAGTTAGTATATATATTGAAAAAGAAATATTTGATTTCGGTTTTGCTTCCAATTTTGTATTATATTGTATCCGTCAAAGCAACAAATATTCTGTTGGATAAAGGAAAAATGATTTTAAATGAAAAGTACATGTTTGCTAAGGAGAAATACTGCTATATATATATATATATATATTATATATATATAAAATAAAGATTTTGGTCTTTTTGAAGATATTCAACAAATGTCAAAGTACATGAATAGTTTTACATATTTAGCATGTTGGGTCATATATGACTTGATATTTGTACATCTTATTCTTAAAAGCTTTATTTGATACTTCTATTGATCTATTTTCACTCATTTATAATTAAATTTTATTTAAGGTTTGTAAAAATATCTTTCATTTAATGATAGTTCTTTGTTTTTAGTTAACTTTTTTTTATATTCTCCATAAGACTAATCTTTTTGAGCTAAAAATAATAACGATAAAGTTCTTCTCATGAGATGAAACTCTCAAGAATGGAATTGCAGTTCTCATACTTAGAAGCATAATTCACTTTCACTACACTAATATATTTTGAGTTGTTTTGTGTCCAATTTTATATTTTATCCGTCAACACAACAAATATTCTCTTGGATAAAGGAAAAATAATTTTAAATGAAAAGAATATGTTCGCTAAGGAGAAATACTGCCAAATATTGTTATATATACCAATTAGACATAAATTTACAACAAATGATTCATGCAATTCTATAAACTATATATATAAAATAGAGATATTCTGGTCTGCTGGATTGCACGTATCATGTTTAGAATCTATTTCAACACGCATCCAAACACAAAAGAATATTATTCTATGGAAAAAATAAAAGTGTATCACCAAAAAAAAAAAAAATTCTATGACCCATATCCACCACAACCTGTAAATTTTTTTCTCATGTAAATCTATTAACTCTTTCATTCATTTATTGTCAGTCATCTATATAAAGTAGCTGTATATTATTATAAATATGAGTTAACTTAACTAGTTGAGAGATCTTAATAAAACTCTTATATTCCCATATGGAAGGATTGGAATCCTTTATAACTAGTAGTCTCAATTTGGCCGTTATCCTTACTAAGAAAAATCTCATAAACAAATTAGAAGTAATCCTTTTGAAAACAAATATTTAGAAATAATCCTTTTGGTGGGGTTTCTATCTACCCCTTTCAAGACCGCAGACATGGATAGGTGCATTGACAAGTAATATTAGAGTAACTTTTCTTGTTACCATTTTACTTAAAAAAAAGAAGAAGTGTGTATTGCTACTCTTATAACAAAACCCTCATTATTAATTATAATAATAAATTGTTTTAAAATTTTAAAAATATCTTTGCCAGTTGGCCGTCCTTCGTTTGATCGGTGCTTGCTCTCTCTTCCATTTATAAAAGATTAAGGAAATTCGCAAGCGTTCCTTCCGGGAGTATAAACCAGGAGTAATATTTTCTTTTCTTTTTTTTATAAATCTGGAGTATATTATAAGATTTGGGCCAGAAATAATAATGATACAACTCTCTTTATGAAATACAACTATCAAGAATCTAATCGCAGTCGTCGTGCCTAAAAATATAGCTTATATTTACTATGCCAACATTCTTTAGATTGCACTTCACTTTTATGTGAAATATGTTAAGTGCTACTAAAATATCTCTTCAATGATAAATTCTAGTTATGCTTGCTGTCGGAAGTAGGTAAATAAAAGGAGTCATATTCATATTGTACCCTTTTCAGCCTTGAAGTTTAAGTTATTCTTTATTAAAATAATATGTTTATTTTTCTCTTTAATTATTTATTTATTTAGTGATTTATAATTTTGTATCATTAATTTAAATAATATATATGTTATAGTAACCACACACACATACATATAAAATTTAATATATATTCAATTATGATATCCGTTCAACAACTAATTTAATTAATTAAATCGGTTAAATCATGAATTACTCTCTTAATCGGTTCTCTCGATTAATTTTTAAAAAGTTGATATCTATATATATTTACATACAAGTTATACTTTTGCAAAGTAAATTATCATATCAGCAATAGATTAAAATTAGTCAAAAGTGAGATCAACGAGATTTTTATTTTTTCAAAAGTATTCAATAATGTAACCACATCAAATCTTACCCATAATAATCCTATCGTGATAAAATTAGATAGAAAATTAATTTGTTAAGACGAGAAAGAAGAGACTCAGAAACCCCTATTATTACAAAGAACTCTAACTCTGGTTTACCGATTGTATAGTAATATAACATTATATGACACAAATCATGCAGTAACAGATACTTATTTTTTTTTTTTTTTTTTCTTTTATTCTAGTAGAAAACTTTTATTATTGCCCGAAGCCATTATTTATTATATGATCATGTTTGGGAAAAGGTCGTCAATGCTCCTCAAACATTACTCTAGCTAGCAACTAAATTAAACCAACCTCCTTCAGTTATTTGTAACCATGTTTGGGAAGATGGTCAAATTAAAGCTACTCAAACTTACCATGTATAGCTTACGAAATATAACTCTCAGGAATCGAATTGCAGTCATCGTGCCTGAAAGTATAGCTTACTTTTATCATACCAACATTCTTTTAAGTTGCACTTCACTTTTATATGAGATATGTTAAGTGCTAATAAAATAACTCTTCAATGATAAATTCTAGTTATGCTTGCTGTCGGAAGTAGGTAAATAAAAGCAGTCATACTCATATTGTACCCTTTTCAGCCTTGAGTTTAAGTTATTCTTTTATTAAACTAATATTTTTATTTTCTCTTTAATTATTTATTTTTTAGTGGTTTATAATTTTGTATCATTAATTTAAATAATATATATGTTATAGAAACCACACGCACATATATATAAAATTTAATATATATTCAATTATGATATCTAGTTCGGCAACTAATTTAATTAATTAAAACAATTAAACCATGAATTACTCTCTTAATTGGTTCTCCAATTAATTTTTAAAACTTTGATATCTATATATATTTACATACAAGTTATACTTTTGAAAAATAAATTATCATCTCAGCAACACATTAAAACTGGTCAAGAGTGGGATCAATGAGATTTTTATTTTTTCGAAAGTATTCAATAATGTTATTACATCAAATCTTATCTATAATAATCCTATCATGATAAAATTAGACAGAAAATTAATATGTTAAGATGAGAGAAAAGAGGCTCAGAAAGCCCTGTCATTACAAAGAACTCTAACTCTGGTTTCACGATTGTATAATATAATACAATATTATATGTCACAGATACTTGTTTTTTTTGTCTTTTATTCTTGTAGAAAACTTTTATTATTTCCGAAGCCATTATTTATTATATGATCATGTTTGGGAAGGTGGTCAATGCTCCTCAAACATTACCCTAGCTAGCAACTAATTAAACCAACCTCCTTGAGTTATTTAAAACCATGTTTGGGAAGATGGTCAAATTAAAGCTACTCAAACTTACCATGTACGTATAGTCTATTCACAAAAGTCAATTGATGGAAATTTTATTCTCTACAAAACTATTTAACAGTGTGCATCACATTTTTTTTCCCTATCATAAATGACATAAAATAAGAGAGATGTTTTATTCCATAAACAATAAAAAAAATCTCTCTGCTTTGTCTTCAGGCATACAGTGCGAGGTTTTCTTTTTTCTGCATCTATAAAATGTAGATCAAGATCTAGTTTTATGAAACAATCCAAGCATATATGCAGTGACGAAACCACAATAACTTAGGTCAGACCATGGCAACATAAATTCCACAAGACGATAAGGTAGTTAGTACATATATATATATATATATATATATATATATATATATATATATAATAGAGATTATGCTCTGCTTGAAAATATTCTTTTTGTCGTGATCAAACGTGAAATTACATAAATAGTTTTATATATATCTAGCATGTTTGGTCATATATGACTTAATATTTGTACATCTTATTCTTAATAGCTTTCTTGATACTTCTATTTATCTATTTTCACTCATTTGTTATTAAATTTTATTTAAGGTGCTTAACAATATCCTTCATTTAATGATAGTTCTCTATTTTTAATTAACTTTTTTTTATATTCTCCGTAAGACTAATATTCTCGAGCTAGGAATAATAACGGTAAAGTTCTTTTTTTGAAATGGGACTCCCAATAATGGAACTACAATCCTCATGCTTGGAGGCGTAATTCACTTTCTCCACCCCCATACATCTTGAGTTGTTTTGTGTCCAATTTTATATTTTATCCATCAACACAACAAATATTCACATGGATAAAGGAAAAATATTTTTAAATGAAAAGAATATGTTCGCTAAGGAGAAATACTGCAATATATAATTATATACCAATTAGACATAAATTTACAACAAATTATCTATGCAATTCTAGAAGCTATATATATATAAAATAGAGATATTCTGCTCTGCTGGATTGCACATATCGTGTTTAGAATCTATTTCAGCATGCATCCAAACACAAAAGAATATATTCTATGGAAAAAATAAAAGAGTATCACCGAAAAAAAAAATTCTATGGCCCATATCCACCACAACCTGTAAATTTTTTTCTCTTGTAAATCTATTAACTCTTTCATTTATTTACTGTCGCCCATCTATATAAAGTAGTTGTAAATTATTGTAAATATGAGTTGACTTAACTAGTTGAGAGATCTTAATAACACTCTTATATTCCCATATGGAAGGATTGGAATCCTTTATAACTAGTAGTCTCATTTGGCCGTTATCCTTACTAAGAAAAATCTCATAAACAAATTAGAAGTAATCCTTTTGAAAACAAATATTTAGAAATAATCCTTTTGGTGGGGTTTCTATCTACCCCTTTCAAGGCCCCAGACATGGATAGGTGCATTGAGAAGTAATATTAGAGTAACTTTTCTTATTACCAATTTACTTAAAAAAAGAAGAAGTGTGTATTGCTACTCTTATAACAAAACCCTCATTATTAATTATAATAATAAATTGTTTTAAAAATTTAAAAATATCTTTGCTTGTTGGCCTTCCTTCATTTGATCGGTGCTTGCTCTCTCTTCCATTTATAAAAGATCAAGAGAAATCACGCGCGCTCCTTCCGGGAGTATAAACCAGGAGTAATATTTTTTATTTTTTTATATAAATCAGGAGTATCTTATAAGGTTTGAGTTTGGAGTAATAATGATATGACTTTCTTTATGAAATACAACTCTCAGGAATCGAATTGCAATCATCAAGCCTGAAAGTATAGCTTACATTCACTGTACCAACACTCTTTAGGTTGCACTTTATTTTTATGTGAGATATGTTAAGTGCTACTAAAATAACTCTTCAATGATAAATTCTAGTTATGCTTGCTGTCGGAAGTAGGTAAATAAAAGCAGTCATACTCGTATTGTACCCTTTTCAGCCTTGAGTTTAAGTTATCCTTTATTAAAATAATATGTTTATTTTCTCTTTAATTATTTATTTCTTTTAGTGGTTTAATGTTTTGTATCATTAATTTTAATAATATATATGTTATAGTTACCACACACACACATATAAATAAAATTTAATATATATTCAATTATGATATTCAGTTCGACAACTAATTTAATTAATTAAAACGATTAAACCATGAATTACTCTCTTAATCGGTTCTCCAATTAATTTTTAAAACGTTGATATCTATTTACATTTACATACAAGTTATACTTTTGAAAAATAAATTATCATCTCAGTAACACATTAAAATTAGTCAAGAGTGAGATCAATGAGATTTTTATTTTTTCAAAAGTATTCAATAATGTAACTGCATCAGATCTTATTTATAATAATCCTATCGTGATAAAATTAGACAAAAAATTAATTTGTTAAGACGAGAAAGAAGAGGCTCAGAAAGCTCTGTCATTACAAAGAACTCTAACTCTGGTTTCATAATTATATAATAATACAATATTTTATGACACAGATCATGTAGTAACAGATACTTGTTTTTTTTTTCTTTTATTCTTGTAGAAAACTTTTATTATTGCCGAAGCCATTATTTATTATATGATCATGTTTGGGAAGGTGGTCAATGCTCCTCAAAACATTACTCTAGCTAGCAACTAATTAAACCAACCTCCTTGAGTTATTTGTAACCATGTTTGGGAAGATGGTCAAATTAAAGCTACTCAAACTTACCATGTACGTATACTCTATTCACAAAAGTCAGAATGATGGAAATTTTATTCTCTACAAAACTATTTAACAGCGCGCGTCACATTTTTTTTTCCCTATCATAAATGACATAAAATAAGAGAGATGTTTTATTCCGTAAACACTAGAAAAATCTCTCTGCTTTGTGTTCAGGCAGACAGTGCGAGGTTCTCTTTTTTCTGCATCTATAAAATGTAGATCAAGATCTAGTTTCCTGAAACAATCCAAGCATATATGCAGTGACGAAACCACAATAATGTAGGTCAGACCATGGCAACATAAATTCTACAGGACGATAAGGCAGTTAGTATATATATATATAATAAAAATTCTGGTGTGCTTGAAAATATTCTTTTTGTCTTGAACAAATATGAAATTATATAAATAGTTTTATATATCTAGCATATTTGGTCATCTATGACTTAATATTTATACATTTTATTCTTAGTAGCTTTCTTGATACTTTTATTTATCTATTTTCACTCATTTATTATTAAATTTTATTTAAGGTGTTTAAAAATATCTTTCATTTAATGGTAGTTCTTCACTTTTAGTTAACTTTTTTTTATATTCTTCGTAAGACTAATCTTCTCGAGCCATTTTTTTATATTCTTCGTGAGACTAATCTTTTCGAGACAGTAGTAATAACAGTAAAGTCCTTTTTATAAAATGAGACACTAAAAAATGGAACAACAGTCTTCATGCTTGGAGGCATAATTCACTTTCTCCACACCGAAACATTTTGAGTTGTTTTTTGTCCAATTTTATATTTTATCCATCAACACAACAAATATTCACATGGATAAAGGGAAAATAATTTTAAATGAAAAGAATATGATCACTAAGGAGAAATACTGTAATATATAACTATATACCAATTAGACATAAATTTACAACAAATGATCCATGCAATTCTAGAAGCTATATATATAAAATAGAGATATTCTGCTCTGCTGGATTGCACATATCATGTTTAGAATCTATTTCAGCATGCATCCAAACACAAAAGAATATTATTCTATGGATGCCATTATTTATTATATGATCATGTTTGGGAAGGTGGTCAATGCTCCTCAAACATTACTCTAGCTAGCAACTAATTAAACCAACCTCCTTGAGTTATTTATAACCATGTTTGGGAAGATGGTCAAATTAAAGCTACTCAAACTTACCGTGTACGTATAGTCTATTCGCAAAAGTCAGATTGATGGAAATTTTATTCTCTACAAAACTATTTAACAGTGCGCGTCACATTTTTTTTTTCTCTATCATAAATGACATAAAATAAGAGAGATGTTTTATTCCGTAAACACTAAAAAAAATCTCTCTGCTTTGTGTTCAAGCACATAGTGAGAGGTTCTCTTTTTTCTGCATCTATAAAATGTAAATCAAGATCTAGTTTCCTGAAACAATCCAAGCATATATGCAGGGACGACCATGGCAACATAAATTCCACAAGACGACAAGGCAGCTAGTATATATATTAAAAAGAAATATTCGATTTCGGTTTTGCTTCCAATTTTGTATTATATTGTATCCATCAACGCAACAAATATTCTGTTGGATAAAGGAAAAATGATTTTAAATGGAAAGTATATGTTTGCTAAGGAGAAATACTGCTATATATATATAATAGAGATTCTGGTCTGCGTCTGCTTGAAGATATTCTTTTTGTCATGAACAAATGTTAAATTATATAAATAGTTTTATATATTTAGCATGTTTGATCATATATAACTTGATATTTGTACATCTTATTCTTTTTTTATTGATACTTTTAATTATCTTTTTTCACTTATTTATTATTAAATTTTATTTAAAATGTTTAAAAATACCCTTCATTTAATGATAGTTCTTTATTTTTAGTTAATTTTTTTATATTATCTATAAGACTAATTTTTTTGAATCAGAAGTAATATCTTTATATGATAAAAAAACAGCGTGTCACTTTTGTTTTTTTTTTTTTTTTGCTCGTCTCTCTCGTCCCCAATTGATAAATTGAAAAAGGAGATATTTATTGAAGAAGAAATAGAAGAGGTTTAAGAACACCATTGATTCCATAGAGCTCTATAGCTCAATCGATATTCATAATTAGTAGTACAACAGGATATGATATAGATCAGGTTACGTGCAAATAGCACATATAGTTGTTTGGTTTGTTGCTAAGAACAAACTTCTCTTATTGCAAAGTATATATATTATAGCATATGTTTGGGGAGTGGTTCATAGCTCCCCAAACGTACTAGAAGTAACTAAGCTCTAGTCGTCTTCTGCTCATTAATTGTCGCTCTTAATACCCAATCCTAGCGCCAGTGTTAAACTCGGCCTTCCCAAATTTTTGGGTTCCCCCCCCTTTGTTGTTGAATGCATTTTCAGTCCCATTGGAATGGTAAGGAGGCAAGTCTTCCATTTTGGAAGCTTGTGCGCCAGTGTTGAACTCTCCATCATCGTTGAAATCTTGTTCTTTTCCATCGTTGTTGAAACAGTTCTCAGTACCGTTGTTTCGTTTGACACCAAAAAGGCTGCTGAAGAATCCTGACATGATGATGCCTAGCTAGCTAAAGTTGCTGTCTTTGCTCTCTTGTGTTTCAGGGATTGCTTTGATGTTTCCGGTTTTGCTCGCTTCGCCTGCATTTTATAGATGCAGAAAAGAGAACCTCCCCATCTTACCCTTTGCTTAAACACTAAGTATTCAATCTTTTAAATTGATTGGTTAAATACTGAGAAGCATATATGCAGTGACGAAATCACAATGGCGTCCGAATCTCTATTTTTGAATATTTATATCACAAATGAAAGATGTGAATCAAATCAATTCCAAGTTGTCGAAAGAATCGAACAAAACGACAAGACATTAGCATTTTAATAAAGAAATATTCGATTTCTGTTTTGTTTTCAATTTTATATTTTATCCATTAACACAACAAATATTCTGTTGGATCAAGGGAAAGTAATTTTAAATTAGAAGTATATATTCGCTAAGGAAAAATACTACTGTATACATGGGTTTCTTTAAGTTAGATTGAATTAAATTTAAAAATATATATTAAAAGTATATATTTGTTAAGAAAAAATACTACTGTATACATGCGTTCCCAGATTAAATTAAATTTAAAATATTTTTGTACTTAATCAATTCATCATAATAAAAAATAAGATTAAGAAATTTTTTTTTAAATGCAATCCAATCAACTTGCACTTGAAGGATTGAACTTGAAGAATTGAACTTGTAGATTCGACATAAATTAATAAAAAAATTTTACTTATTAAAATATATATCAAAATTAATATCAAATCAAAAATTAATTACATATTATAATAAATAATTTAATAAATTTAATAAAAAATAACATATAAAATTTAAAATAAATTAAAAATTAAATATAATAAAACATAAATCTTATATATAATATAATAAATATTAATTTTAAACATAATTCATAACAAGCACGTTAGAACAAAACATACACTAGTAACTTTTATTTATTGAATGATAGTTCTTTATTCTTAGTTGACTTTTATTTATTTTGCTATCAACGTGGATTGACTCTGCTGTAAGCCTCAATTATTGTTGTCCTGCAATGCCCTCAGCACTTCATAGGGCATCAACATCACCAAGAAATGACTTTATTTTGTGATGTGCGGGCTCATCATCAAACTTCCACGCACACAAAAAAAAAAAAAAAAAAACTCAGCATTTTTATTAATCCCATGACTTTCCACTTCTTTAACAAGATGTACGGATAGAGAACTAATCAATGTGGCACTGCGTATTCAACTTCACCTAAACTCCCCACTATAATCAGGGAGCGCAGGGGTACGTGCTGTACATGTATTTAAAGGTAATTTTTATTATGTGAATGAGAAGTATTTTTATAGATTTAATTTATTTAAATTATTTTATAAATTTAATTTATTTTAATTAAAAGTAATAAAATTATAACTTTCTTAATAATATCTATAATATAAAGGTACCCCATATGTAACTTCACCACTATGATCTCTAAAATATAAAAGAACATTAAAAAAAACAAATAAAAAACGCTCTGCGTATGGACCACTTCAAACAGAATATTGGAAATTGTATTCATTTATGATATTTGTAATAATAATAATTTATATACAATCAATTGAATAAGTTGTAGTGATTGCAATCCTACGTTAAATCTACATTTGGAACCAAACAACTTTTGGTATGAATAAAATTAATAAGAAAGAAATCATATTAAGAGCGTATATATTTGGTCTGAGTAAATATTTTTTATTTTGATTTATTGAAAATGATTTTTGTTTTTAGATTTTTATGTTCTAAAAAATAGTTTGGTAAATATAATTTTTTTAATTATTATAATTATAAAATTGTTATCATGTTTCGTATTTTATTTTTAAAAAAAAACATGAAAACGATTATTTATTGTTTTAAAATTCATTTCATTTTATTATGTTTCTATTAAAAATAAAAATAAGTCAATCATTAATTCATAACATCATATTACAAAACTTTACTAATTCAAACCACGCAAGGTGCTCTAGATAGGTACTATTTCAACAAAAGACAACAAACAAGCACATTAGCACAATACATACATTATTTGCCAACGGACAACATGGTTCCCACCATAATAACATGCGCATTCAATTATAGTAAGACTAACTGTTTTTGGCATTAATTGGGAACCAAGAGTTCGAACCTGCTGTCATCACGTCAAGTTAAAGACCATGTTAGATGCCGCATTTTGTAAATTAACACTGAACAACTCGTTACAAAAAGCAAAGAGGGTTATAGCTAAGAATGCCACGGATTATAGTAATTTTGATGATTCCTTTCTAGTGAACAAATGAAAATAAACAAATTACTTAGATGTGTTTAGTTTAGAAAACTTTCTAAATGCTAATAAATTTTTTGATCGAGAATACTTTCTATCATTGAAAATGAAACCATTTTAATATGTTGTCATTCTAATTTCTAAAATACTAACAAATTTATTTATTTAATGAGTTTAATTTTTATCATCATATGATAGTATAAGAAATTTTACATTAACAATATATCAAAACTAAACCTATGTTATATTTTAATGATCTACAAAATTGATATAGCTATCATAAATGACATAAAATAAGAGAAATATTTTATTCCTTAAACACTAAAAAAAATCTCTCTCCTTTGTCTTTAAGAACACAGTGCGCGGTTCTCTTTTTTCTGCATCTATAAAATGTAGATCAAAATATAGTTTTCTGAAACAATCCAAGCATATATGCAGTGACGAAACCACAATAACGTGGGTCAGACCATGGCAACATAAATTCCACAAGACGATAAGGCAGTTAGTATATATATTGAAAAAGGAATATTCGCTTTCGGTTTTTATATATATATATATATATATATATGGTCTGCTTGAAGATATTCTTTTTGTCGTGAATAAATGTCAAATTAGATGAATAGCTTTATATATCTAACATGTTTGGTTATATAAGACTTGATATTTGTACATCTTATTCTTTGAAGCTTTATTGATACTTATATTTATCTTTTTTCGCTCATTTATTATTAAATTTTATTTAAGGTATTTAAAAATATCCTTCATTTAATGATAGTTCTTTATTTTTAGTTAACTTTTTTTTATATTCTCCATAAGACTAATCTTCTAGAGTCAGAAGTAATAACGGTAAAATTCTTTTCATAAAATGGGACTCTCAAGAATGAGACTACAGTCCTCATGCTTAGAGGCATAATTTACTTTATCTACACCAATACTTTTTGAGTTGTTTTGTGTCCAATTTTATATTTTGTCCACCAAAACAACAAATATTCTCTTGGATAAAGGAAAAATATTTTTAAATGAAAAGAATATGTTCGCTAAGGAGAAATACTGCTATATATAATTATATACCAATTAGACATAAATTTACAACAAATGATTCATGCTATTCTAAAAGCTATATATATATAAAATAGAGATATTCTGCTCTGCTGGATTGCACATATCATGTTTAGAATCTATTTCAGCATGCATCCAAACACAAAAGAATATTATTTTATGGAAAAAATAAGAGTATCACCGAAAAAAAAAAAATTCTATGACCCATATCCACCACAACCTGCAAATTTTTTCTCATGTAAATCTATTAACTCTTTCATTTATTTATTGTCACTCATCTATATAAGGTAGTTGTATATTATTATAAATATGAGTTGACTTAACAAGTTGAGAGATCTTAATAAAGCACTTATATTCCCGTATGGAAGGATTGGAATCCTTTATAACGAGCAGTCTCATTTGGCCGTTATCCTTAATGAGAAAAATCTCATAAACAAATTAGAAGAATCCTTTTGAAAACAAATATTTAGAAATAATCCTTTTGATCGGGTTTCTATCTACCCCTTTCAAGACCCCAGACAAGGATAGGTGCATTGACAAGTAATATTAGAGTAACTTTTCTTATTACCATTTTACTTAAAAAAAAAAAAACAAGTGTGTATTGCTACTCTTATAACAAAACCCTCATTATTAATTATAATAATAAATTGTTTTAAAATTTTAAAAATATCTTTCCCTGTTGGCCTTCCATCATTTGATCGGTGCTTGCTCTCTCTTCCATTTATGAAAGATCAAGGAAAATCACAAGCGTTCCTTCTGGGAGTATAAACCAGGAGTAATATTTTCTTTTTTTTTTATAAATCTGGAGTATCTTATAAGGTTTGGGCCGAGAATAATAATGATATAACTCTCTTTATGAAATACAACTCTCTGGAATCGAATTGCAGTCATCGTACCTGTAAATATATCTTACTTTTATTATGCCAACATTCTTTAGATTGCACTTCACTTTTATATGAGATATGTTAAGTTCTACTAAAATAACTCTTCAATGATAAATTCTAGTTATGCTTGCTGTCAGAAGTAGTTAAATAAAAGCAGTCATACTCATATTGTACCCTTTTCAGCCTTGCGTTTAAGTTATTCTTTATTAAAATAATATGTTTATTTTCTCTTTAATTATTTATTTTTTTTAGTAGTTTATAATTTTGTATCATTAATTGAAATAATATATATGTTATAGTAACCACACACACATATATATAAAACTTAATATATATTCAATTATAATATCCGGTTCAACAACTAATTTAATTAATTAAATCAATTAAATCATGAATTACTCTCTTAATCGGTTCTCCGATTAATTTTTAAAACTTTGATATCTATATATATTTACATACAAGTTATACTTTTGTAAAATAAATTATCATATCAGCAACACATTAAAATTAGTCAAGAGTGAGATCAATGAGATTTTTATTTTTTCAAAAGTAGTCAATAATGTAACTGCATCAAATCTTACCCATAATAATTCAATCGTGATAAAATTAGACAGAAAATTAATTTGTTAAGACGAGAAAGAAGAGACTCAGAAACCCGTATCATTACAAAGAACTCTAACACTGGTTTCACGATTATATAGTAATACTACATTATATGAGACAGATCATGTAGTGATATATATATTTTTTTTCTTTTATTCTAGTAGAAAACTTTTTATTGCCGAAGCCATTATTTATCATATGATCATGTTTGGGAAGGTGGTCAATGCTCCTCAAACGTTACTCTAGCTAGCAACTAATTAAACAAACCTCCATGAGTTATTTATTGCCATGTTTGGGAAGGTGGTCAAATTAAAGCTACTCAAACTTACCATGTACGTATAATCTATTCCCAAAAGTCAGATTGATGGAAATTTTATTCTCTACAAAACTATTTAACAGTGCACGTCACATTTTTTTTTTCTCTATCATAAATGACATAAAATAAGAGAGATGTTTTATTTCCGTAAACAATAGAAAAATCTCTCTGCTTTGTTTTCAAGCACACAGTGCGAGGTTCTGTTTTTTCTGCATCTATAAAATGTAGATCGAGATCTAGTTTCCTGAAACAATCCAAGCATATATGCGGGAGGACCATGGCAACATAAATTCCACAAGACGATAAGGCAGCTAGTATATATGTTGAAAAAGAAATATTCGATTTCGGTTTTGCTTCCAATTTTGTATTATATTGTATCCATCAACGCAACAAAATATTCTGTTGGATAAAGGAAAAATGATTTTTAAATGGAAAGTATATGTTTGCTAAGGAGAAATACTGCTATATATATATAATAGAGATTCTGCTCTGCGTCTGCTTGAAGATATTCTTTTTGTCATGAACAAATGTTAAATTATATGAATAGTTTTATATATTTAGTATGTTTGATCATATATGACTTGATATTTGCACATCTTATTCTTTCTTTACTGATACTTCTAATTATCTTCTTTTACTTATTTACTATTAAATTTTATTTAAGGTGTTTAAAAATATCCTTTATTTAATGATAGTTCTTTATTTTTTGTTAATTTTTTTTTATATTATTCGTAAGACTAATTTTCTTGAGTCAAAAATAATAATTTTATATGATAAAAATAGTATGCGTCACTTTTGTTTTTTTTTTTTGCTCGTCTCTCTCGTCCGCTATTGATAAATTGAAAAAGGAGATATTTATGAAGAAGAAATAGAAGAGGTTTAAGAACGCCCATGATTACATAGAGCTCTATAGCTCAGTCGATATTCATATTTAGTAGTACAACATGATATGATATAGATCAGGTTACATGCAAATAGCACATATATTTGTTTAGTTTGTTGCTAAGAACAAACTTCTTTTATTGCAAAGTACATATATTATGGCATATGTTTGGGGAGTGGTTCATAGCTACCCAAACGTGCTAAAAGTAACTGAGCTTTAGTCGTCTTCTGCTCATTAATTGTCGCTCTTATACCCAATCCTAGTGCCAGTGTTAAACTTGGCCTTCCCAAATTTTTGGGTTCCCACCCCTTTGTTGTTGAATGCATCTGTAGTCCCATTGGAATGGGAAGAAGGCAAGTCGTCCATTTTGGAAGCTTGTGCGCCAGTGTTGAACTCTGCATCTTCGACGAAATCTTGTTCCTTTCCATGGTTGTTGAAACAGTTCTCAGTACCGTTGTTTCCGTTGACACCAAAAAGTCTGCTCAGGAATCCTGACATGATGATGCCTAGCTAGCTAAAGTTGCTGTCTTTGCTCTCTACTGTTTCAGGGATTGCTTTGATGTTTCCTGTTTTGCTCGCTTCGCCTGCATTTTATAGATGCAGAAAAGAGAACCTCCGCACCTTACCCTTTGCTTAAACACTAAGTATTCAATCTTTTAAATTGATTGGTTAAATACTGATAAGCATATATGCAGTGACGAAATCACAATGGCGTCCAAATCTCTATTTTTGAATATTTATATCACAAATGAAAGATGTGAATCAAATCAATTCCAAGTTGAAGAAAGAATCGAACACAACGACAAGACATTAGCATTTTAATAAAGAAATATTCGATTTCTGTTTTGTTTTCAATTTTATATTTTATCCCTTAACACAACAAATATTCTGTTGGATCAAGGGAAAGTAATTTTAAATTAAAAATATATATTCGCTAAGGAGAAATACTGCTTTAATAAGATGTGAATCAAATCAATTCCAAGTTGAAGAAAGAATCGAACAAAACGACAAGACATTAGCATTTTAATAAAGAAATATTCGATTGGATCAAGGGAAAGTAATTTTAAATTAGAAGTATATATTCGCTAAGGAAAAATACTACTGTATACAGGGTTCCCTTTTAAGTTAAATTGAATTAAATTAAAATATTTTTACACTTAATCAATTCATCATAATAGCAGACAAGATTAAGAAATTTTCTTTTTAAACGCAATCCAACCTAACTTGCACTTGAAGGGTTGAACTTGTAGATTCGATATAAATTAATAAAAAAAAGTTTAACTTATTAGAATATATATCAAAATTAATATCAAATCAAAAATTCATCGCGTATTATAATAAAAAATAATTTAATAAATTTTAATAAAAAATAACATATAAAATCTCAAACAAATTAAAAATTAAATATAATAAAACATAAATCTTAAATATAATATAACAAATATTAATTTTAAACATAATTCATAAAAAGCACATTAGCACAAAACATACACTAGTGACTTTTATTTATTGAATGATAGTTCTTTATTTTTAGTTGTGTTTTATTTATTTTGCCAGCAACGTGGATTGGCTCTGCTGTATGCCTTAATTACTGTTGTCCTGCATTGCCCTCAGAACTTCATAGGGCATCAACATCACCAAGAAATGACTTTATTTTGTGATGTGCGAGCTCATCATCAAACTTCCACACACAAAAAAAAAAAAAACAAAAACTCAGCATTTTCATTTATCCCATGACTTTCCACTTCTTTAACAAGATGTACGGGATAGAGAACTAATCAATGTCGCACTAGGTATTCAACTTCACCTAAACTCCCCACTATAATCAGGGAGCGCAGGGGTATGTTCTGTACATGTATTTAAAGGTAATTTTTTTTTTGTGAACGATAAGTATTTTTATAGATTTAATTTATTTAAATTACTTTATAAATTTAATTTATTTTAATTAAAAATAATAATATTATAACTTTCTCAATAATATCTATAATATAAAGGTACAACTTCACCACTATGATCTCTAAAATATAAAAGAACTTAAAAATAAAAAATAAAAAACGCTCTGCGTATGGGCCACTTCAAACAGAATAATGGAAATTGTATTCATTTATGATATTGGTAATAATAATAATTTATATACAATCAATTGAATAAGTTGTAGTGGTTGCAATCCTACGTTAAATCTACATTTGGAACCAACAACTTTTGGTATGAATAAAATTAATAAGAAAGAAATCATATTAAGAGCATATATATTTCGTCTGAGTAAACATTTTTTATTTTGATTTATTGAAAATGATTTTTGTCTTTATATTTTTATATTCTGAAAAATAGTTTGGTAAATATAATTTTTTAATTATTATAATTATAAAATTGTTATCATGTTTCCTATTTTTCTTTTGTTTTTAAAAACATGAAAATGATTATTTATTGTTTTAAAATTCATTTCATTTTAATATGTTTCTATTAAAAATAAAAATAAGTCAATCATTAATTCGAAACATCATATTACAAAAATTTACTAATTCAAACCACGCAAGGTGCTCTAGATAGGTAATATTTCAACAAAAGACAACAAGCAAGCACATTAGCACAGTACATACATTATTTGCAGACAGACAACATGGTCTCCACCATAATAACATGCATATTCATTTATAGTAAGACTAACTATTTTTGGCATTAATTTGGAACCAAGAGTTCGAACCTGCTGTCATCACGTCATCACGTCAACTCGTTACAAAAAGCAAAGAGGGTTATAGCTAAGAATGCCACGGATTATAGTAATTTTGATGATTCCTTTCTAGTGAAAAAAATAAACAAAAAATGAAAATAAACAAATTACTTAGATGTGTTTAGTTTAGAAAACTTCCTAAATGCTAATAAATTTTTTGATCGAGAATACTTTCTACCATTGAAAATGAAACCATTTTAATTTGTTGTCATTCTAATTTCTCAAATACTAAAAAATTTATGAGTTTAATTTTTATTATCATATGATAATATAAAAAGTTTTATATTAACTGTATATCAAAATTAAATTCATGTTATATTGAAGTATAGTGGATATGAAAAATCTAACATCCTAATATTAAAATATTAAAATATTAAAATTTTAAAAAATTTTCAAGCTATCAGAAAATTTAAACGACCACGTATCTATTATAATATTACAAGTTTCCTTAGTTATGGAAAGTTCAGAAGCTTTTAAAGGTATATAGAAGTACTAACAGACAGCCAAGGGCATTTGGTCTAGTGGTATGATTCTCGCTTAGGGTGCGAGAGGTCCCGAGTTCAATTCTCGGAATGCCCCTTTATTTTGAACTTTTTCTGAAACAAACAAGCCAAACAATGATACCTCGCTATCTTCCAAGATCAACAAAGCACATTTCAGAACATAAAAATTATGGTTTCTACAAAAGAGAAAACATCTATGTCCCCACTTTCAGTATACTAACTGGGAAGTGCTCATGGAGTTCCTCCCAAACTTATTGCAGACGAATAAGAAATACAAAGACACCCTTATCTTAAACTTCCTACCCCTCAATACCAGAAAGGATGATAAAACAAAGTTTAGAATTTTCAAGTCTAGCCATAAAAGTAAATCAAGGTCTAAATAAGATATCTGTTATTCCCACTAAGCATACTTGCAGCCACTGTAACCTGTACATCGAAGCAAAACAGAAAAAAAATCAACTAGTTCAGATCTCAGAATCCCAAGAAACAAAACAATAGTCCATGTTTATAGAACAATTATGAAAAACCAATTATCACAAACGAATCACATCCTTGCTTCCTTCTCCCTCTCAATTTCTCTTTCCCATTTTCTTCACAGAAATGCAGAAATATAATGCATTATGGTGACCTTATTTATAGCAGATAAATGGCTTACTTGGGTCAGTGACAACAATAAGACCAGAGCCTGTGAAGTCACAGTTCCAAGAATTTCTTCCCATTTCTGCATAGTAACTGTTCATGACAACAGAGGCATGGCTTATGAGAGTGTTGGGGTTGAAGCAGGAGCCACCTTCTTGAATCAGCTTGCAATCCCTCAAGATGTTACAAGCATATTGAATATTAGATGCCAGTTCAGCATCATTTGCTGAAGGCTTTGCCACACACCAACTGTTCTGGGCTTCCTGTATTTCATAACCAAATCAAAACAAAATCTGAGATTTCATGAATTTTTATGGTAGATACTTATTAAGTAATGAATTTTTTACCGATCCATTGGCGAACTTCAAATGCCCTCCTGCACCAGTTAATCCAAAATCAATCAAATACTAGCAAATTAGAAATATGTCTGTAATTTGCACCATTATTTTACTTGGCAACGCAGTACTCAATATCTGAAAGGTCAAAATAAATTGAAGTTTCTGCAATACGAAGCACTGATGTATATTTGGCCTAATTTTGAACTAAATTGCCTGGATGGTGAGTATTGGAACTTAGATCAAACTAAAAAGAAAAAATCATATACACATCTTATAAACAAACTTTTATGGAATTTGTTGGACATTATAAACAGATAATACACATAGAAAGAGAAAATGAGAAGTACCATGAGACAGAAGCATCCATAAAATCTGGCAAACACAACAAACAAGAACATAAATTGCAACCCATATGGCCAAGAAATAATTACCTGAGTTGAAGGAGAGGAGAAGAGGAAAAAGAAAGAGAAAGGGAAGTGACCCAGTTGATTTTGTTCATGGTGTGATCGCCTGAAAATGAATAGACAAATGGGGTGTTTCAACCGTAAAAAGAGAAAGCAAAAGTTGTGCTTATTGCAGTTATGAGGACTGAAAAGGGCAGGGGTGTATATATATAGAAGGGGGGGGGGGGGGGGGGGGGGGGGGGGGGGGGTCTCGTAATTGATATTGGCCAGAGAAATTTTGGTGCCTAGCAATTGATTAAGCCATTTATTTGACCAATCAAGTAGACAACATGGCGTGGAAGGTTAGCATGTTGGAAGAGAATGGTGTTTCCATAGTTAGTGGTTTCGCAATATCTGTCCATTCACCTTCTCATATAGAGAGACACTCACTTCATTGTAAGATGAAACGATGGGTTAAGGCTCCAGAGGTTGACTGGTTGAGGTTAATGGCCAGAAAAGCAAAAGACGAGACTGTCTTTCTGTGTTCATGACCACAGTAATCGTCTGTTATGCCATGACGTGGAGATATAGATAATTGCAAGGGTTAAATTTAGTTTGCTTCTATTGGTTTGGGGCAATATTTATCATCTCGTAATTTCAATTTTGTCACTTTGTATGATATGTTTTTATTAATACTTTGCTTATTGTAATTCATTACTTAACATATTTGAGATTTTTTTGTATCTTTTCTAAAATTTATTAATTAAAAAGTATTTATAGGTATTATAATTTATTAAATCAGTATGTTTGCAAATAAAGATATATCTAATTTGCATAATTAATATTCTATTTTACTCAACAAAACTTAATTGTTATTACAATATCAAATTTTTGAATCATTTTTATATTTATACACTTACCTTAAATAATATGTAGTAAAATTATTATATAAGTTTTCATGAAATTAAACATCACATGGTGGCAAAGTAATTTTTGCCTCAATCCACATCAGCCTAAATTAAATTTAACCCTAATTAATTGCAATCCTATGAAAAGGTTATGGATCCACCCGTTCAACCCAATTACAATGCCAATTTACTAGTTCCTAACACATATAGGTTCACTTCACTGGTCTTCATGTTTCGTTTATTGAAGGCTTATATTAATTTCTCTGTCTTTTTTTTTCTTTAATGTGTTTTCTCTTCCTTCTCATATTATCATTTAGCAGTTTATATGTGCATGGATGTAGACTATACAAGACGAAGTAACCTTTTCCTTTCTCTAAAACCCTCGTGTTACTGGTGAAGGTGGGATTTGAATTCAGTTCCTTTTACTCTCAAGGCAAAAAAAAAAAATAAATTCAATAGCTGAGCTAAGTGACACATTATTAACTATATTTACAATCAAAATAAATTTTAAAAATAATTAAAAATAATTACAGGTAATCTTGAACCTTCAATTCTGTAATGGCATTTTCTGATTATGAAATTTGAATTAGTACAGTAACGGACACGTATGCATATGCCTCTTTTTTTTCATTTTTTTACTCTCAAAATATACGCATACACACATTTATCCTTTGTTTGAATATAAGGGGAAAAAAATGAGAGTAAAAAAAAATTTCAAAATTTGAAACGAAGAAAAAACTTAAAGAGAAAATTTTGAATTTTTTGTTTCTAAATTTTTTTTTCTTTTTTATTTTTCTCTTCAACCAAATAAGAAAAAATTTTAAATTTTTAAAATTTTCTTTCTCTCCTCTTTTATTTCTCTCATTCCAATTGTAAGGTTAGACTAAGTTTGAATTAAAGAGAATAAAGAGAACATGAAAGAAAGATAATGCTTATTTTAAACTTAAAATCTTAAAATAATCATTTCTTTTCTTTTCTTTTTTCTTCTATTCTCATCCAATTCAAACATATCTTTAAAGAGAAAAAATCATAGCTTAGGCTATTTCTTAAAACATATATTTGATTATGTGTGCTTATCAATTGTTACTTTAACCACCACATGCATTTATATTTAATTTTTACTATCATCGTGTCTCTTTTTTCTAGTTTTTTTTTCCCTCCATAAACAGAAATGTACATACTAACACGTGTTAGAAGGGAAAATATTATAGCCCAAGCTAATTCTTAAAACATTTGTTTGATTATGTGTGGCTGTCAATTAATTTGTCACTTCAACTACAACTATTTTATTTTCACTATCATCGTGATGTTAAGATGTTGAGTGCCAAACCCCAATTAAAGGAAGGATCAAAATTAAAATAGTTAATTTCTTAAGAATGATGTTTTTTTTCTTAAAAAGGCGAATTTTTTCATCTTTGAAGTTGACTTTGTTTCCCATTTCTGTCATACGAAAGCAACTTTATTTATGACCAATGACAACTTAATTTGTTTTTATCTAGTTTTACACATTGTTTTTATTAGTGGTATGTAACTATACTTGCAGTCAAAATATTATCCAATTTTTTTAGTGTATCAAAAGTTGAATTATCTCTAAATTTCATGCCTCCTAATTATCTCATTAGTTATGCCCAAGCGGCTCCAAGCTATTACCACTTCATTTTACATTTTTTTTAAAAAGGACATTATTCTATCTTAAGATCATGACAAGTTTTCAGAGAACATTTTTTGTAAAACTTACAAGTTGTCAACCAATAATGTTCTTTCACAAGTATCATGTAAATGCAAAGGCACTTACAACCATATGTTAAAATTAGCATTCACATTTATCCACATTTATGCAAAACATCATGAAGTACAGTTCCTACCTACACCAGCTAGACCAGCTTGCTTTCGTTTGAGAACATTCATCACCGTGCTATTATCTCCCTCCAGAACAACCTTGGAAAAACCATGTTCCAAATATTAAAAGCTAGCAAAGCTCCCTCTCGAATCGCTATGGCTTCAAGGACCGAAGGATTTTCTATATCAAGGTTTCTTTTAGCCATGGCTTAGTCCTACAACTCCAATCCTTAATTAACTCAACCAATCCACAAAAGAGAAGTTTGCCTGAGAGAAACGTGGAAATATGAACCCTGAATTCCTCCACAATTCCTTTAAGACGGAACAGACATGCTTTTTTGGTGACACTGAACAGTCCTGCTGAACTGTCTTAAAAGTCTTTTTTTTTTTTTTTGAGAGATAACAAATTGGGTCCATGAGAATCAATCAGAGTTGACTTAAGGGATAAGATAAAGTTAGTTGACATAGAGGTTTTAGGTTAATTCTGACTAGTATTGTAAGTTCTTGTTGCAATTTGTGATATGACTTTGATCTTAGAATGAAACAACTTTTCATTCCTTTAACTTATTATTAAAAAAATATTGAAAATTGAGTCCGTGGACATGTCATAGCATAAAATACATATCTTAGTACACCCTAAATCATGAATACATGATATTAGAACACTAAATTTAAACAACAATTGTGTCCTTGAAGATATTTTGAATTGTGTGATAAATCAATTTCAAAAAATAATGTAAAAATTGTACACGCTTGTGCACTTTAGAAATATGATCTTCCTCTCCTTGCTCCGTCATCTAGACTATATTATTTGATGTAGCAATAAACCGATAACCATATATATGAAATAACACATACATACGTAAGAGAGGAAAGGAGAGTGATCCTTTATAAAATGTTGTCTTGATTCCACTTATCATGGATTCAAGTAAATAGGCTTGCACATAGTATCCATGATACTAACATGTTGAGCCCAAGGCTCAAAACCTAATAACATGTAATTTTTAATCTATTGGATCACTATATAATGATATGAATTTCAAAAAATATTAAGTTACCATTCAACTAGTTTTCGCAAACCAAAAGTATTAATCAATGGAAATTCAATTATAAAAAAAATCTAACATTTGCCTCTATTAATCAGTGCCACTGTGGTGGGCGATATACATGTTCCTAATGGATCTATCCAAAGGAGAAGTTGATAGTAACGATAGTTGCCACACTTCTCAAAATACCATAAAACAAGTCATGTCTCCATATACGTTTCTGAGTTGAAGCCGATACTTACCCAACGAAACAAGCCCATATTACATTCTCACCACCTCTAGGCGGGTCTAAGGGATTCAAAAGGAAAATTTTCAAAGTTGACAATAAGTTAGGATTCAATAAAACTTACAAATTGGCCAACCGTGCATAATCTAAGCCAGGGATTAAGAACTTCAATATTTTAAACCATCTAAACAGTATTAAATTTGATTGTAATTTAATTACTTCTTAATTAATTTATGCATTGAACATGCAAGATGGCTTTGACTTCTTACTTGTGAAAGCTTTATTGAAGAAAGCTGTGTTAGAAAATTACTTTCTTTCACGGGTTATGTTAAGAGAACATGTTAAGCGTTAAAGCGCCAGCTAATGCACATATTTTTAGCGAAATGCACATATTTTTTTAACTTAATAATAAAAATCAATGCACCTAGTCAATGCAAAAATCAATATTATATAATAAAATATTTTAAGTATTTAATTATAAAATTAATGCAGAAACCAATGAATCTATTACATAGACAAATTAAAATATTAATTAAGCTTAACATATTTACGTTAAAGAAAAATATTACTCTTACACTCATTTTTCTACACCTCTCTCATACATTTTTACTTTTCTCTTTTTGTACATGAAAAGGAAATGTAAGAGAGAGGTGTAAAAAAATGGTGTAAAAATAATATTGTCTTTACATTAAAATATGTGAGACACATATTCGTTTACTTAATTATTTGCAGATAATTTCAGCCTTTGAGAAAACATATTCTAAAAGCATCCAAAAATTTCTTCTTTAAAAAGCTCATCCAAACTTCATTATACAACCAACCACCTTAAATAATACCTTTATAAATACCCCCATTTAGGTTTTTAGGTGCTTGCATTGCTATATATTTATTAATAACAGCCAGCAAATGATATGAAGAATACTACATTTTTTAAAGAATAATAATAATATTCTTACACTACTTTCTATTATACAATTTTTACACATTTAATTTGCATTATAGTAATCTATGTTAGAACTTTAAAACGTTAATATTTATCATAAACATATAAAAAAAAATGAAAGAAAAAGGTGTGAGGTAATACAAAATGTTCTGGCCCGAGAGTTACCATCTTTTTAACTACAATTTACAAATGTTTCTACTAAAAAATTAATGAGTAGATAGGAATTCAAAAGATTATGTATGTATTTATAGTATGACTGGTTTGGTTTTTTATCTCAAAATTATAGTTTGGGTAAAAATCATAAAAGACAATATTTTGCGTAAACTATACTTCAGAAGTTTTTAAAAAGCAAGCCAAACTAAACATACATTTAGATTAGTTTTATTTTATATTTAAATAAGCTTATAATCAGAATTTAAAAGAATTTTTTTAAACAAAAAAATTTTTCTATTAAAATTAATTACAACCCATTCATCCATTGACATTTTAATCTATACTATATATAATGAAAATTTTCTTATTTGGTCTTCAACTTTTACTTTTCTAAAATGTCATTAATAATTAATTAAATATAAATAAAAAAAAATAAAACTATAAATTCATAATTCTTTTTGGTAACCACTATTTACAGTTACCTTGAGCACCAATTTTCTCTTCTCTTCTCCTTCTATCTTTATTTTTTTTTGCCATCATTTGTTATATTTAATTATAGCAATAACTTTGCATCCTTTTGATATTTTTTTATTGGAGAGAAATCTTTTTATTTTGTTCGTCATGTCATAATTATGTTTTAATATATAGAACTCCCAGGAAACAGTAGTAAGTTTTTCATTTGATGTCTAACATTTTACTTTTTTTAAAATGTCATTAATAATTAATTAAATATAAATAAATAAAAAAATAAAACTATAAATTTATAATTCTTTTTAGTAACCATCGTCTACAATTACTTTGAGCACTATTTTTCTCTTTTCTTTTCCTTCTATTTATATTTTTTTCCATTATTTTTCATATTTAATTATAATAAAGACTTTACATTTTTTTGATATTTTTTTATAAAAAAGAATTTTTTTTTTATTTTGTTCATCATTTCATAATTATTTTTAATATATAAAATTTTTAAAAATCAAATAACAATTTTTATAATTTAAAAATTTAATTCGTTTTTATTATATTAATATTTTTTAAATAATATCTATAAATATAAAAAAATAAAAAATACGAATTGATTGACAATTAATATTAATAATTAGCATATGCACAAAATATCAACACAGGACAGTTTGGAGAGCAGTGACATGGAAATGTACGAGTCTTGTGTCACATGATACTGTGTGGCTTGCCATTCTCCCATTCGCACCAATTGACTTCAAGCGATCGAAGCCGTCATTCGGCGGTGGGTGCTCAGTACTGACACAGTTACTCCGTCAGTTGCCGACACGCCAGCCACAAACCAATCTCAAGACTCATCACGCGCAATCTTTTTGACTGTTATCTTGTACAACTTGCATTTGCATTATTAATTTGGCAACTGTCCAACTTGTTTTTCTTTTACGGTCACACACAGCTATCCCCCAAGCCACGTTTGGCTCGTATCAATATCGTAAGTATTGCTTTTAAGCTCAAAGACACGGGAGGTTCATTGAATGAAATAAGAATACAGTAGAACTAGAATGATATGGAATGAAATAATTTTAAGGTTAAATCATAAGAAATTTTTTTTAATTATAAGTCATATGCATAAAGGCATTCTGTATTTTAAAACTTATCAACATAATTTTTTGAACTAATTAAATTATGTATATTGACTCTCAAAATTTTATGCACGGTACATGGGAGTTAATATGCACTAGTATGTAAATTTTTTTTGTAAGTTTAGAGAATTATGTTAATGAGTATTAAAACAAAGAAAAGATTTCTACACATGACCTATAATTGAAGAAAGTTTGTTGTAATTTAACATATTTTTAATATATAATATCATAATTTTAAAAATTAATGCATGAAATTAATATATAATAGAATAAAAATTAATCTAAATAATATAAATGTCTTTCATAAAATAAAAAAAGAAATAAACTTTTTCTTGTATATTTTATATATGCAAAATGAATGCATTGAAAGAATTATTCAATTTTAATTTTTTTTATAACTTGATATATAATAATAAGTGTTATCACTCAAGAAAATGAAGAAACATTGTTTTACTTATGATAAAAAAAAATTAAAGTGATAGCACTTTCTATTATCTATAGGTTAAGTGAGTTAAATTTAATAAGGATATAATGGTTATCATTCTATCAAATTAATCAATAAGGGAATGTTGAAAATATAAAAATTTAATCTCATTCTCAATTCACCTCTGGTGGAAGGAGGAATAAATTTTCATGCTTTATTCTTAGTTTTGTGTATTTGAACTTTTTTTTTTGTATTAACAAACATGAGAATCTCACCTTCCATAAAATGAGCAAGTAATGGCACTTGCCTTGTCATCCACGCATAAATTATTATATTTTAGACTCTTACTTGCCAAACTGGTTACTGCTATAAACACAAAATGTCAAAAACCTTATACTCAACTTGAGTAGTTAGATGAGTAGCACATCTTAAACAGGTTTCTGCTAGGTACTAAAAAAGAAAAGACAAATTAGATTAAACACGGTCGAATGTACCAAAAGAAAACTCAACAATATTATTTAGATACCATTTTCGTTACACCATTCTTATATTTTTTCTTTTTTGTGATGATAAAACAAGAAAAATATACATTTCAACACATTTGCTCTATTTTTTTTTTCCAAAACAAAGTGATGAAAGGTTTAGTATAGAAGTTTTGGTGTGCATCAAACATTTTTGTTATCTTCTCTCACTTGCAGCTTTGCGTTTGCGGCTACATCCATGTTAGGCCTGTACTAATATGTAACGTCTCAATCAGGAGAAATGCAAATTGGTTTTGACATACCGGGATGACCTCAAGTCAATTTTAAGATATTCTATTCTTATCCAAACAATCACGGTTTTCGTCCTTACGTTAATCTCTGCTAATGATTTAACGTTCCAGTCTGTCACGTGAACACTTTGTCACAAATGGGGTCATGGTTTCTGAGATTGAAAATGGTTGAACTTTGTATATAAGTTCAGCTTTCATACAGTAATGTACAACTGAATCTTCTAATCATCTGCAGTGATGTTATCTCAAAAGATGAGTCTGACTGTAGTCGTAGTCCTTTCCCTTGTAGCTGTAGTTTCCCATGCAGAAACAAGCTTGCAAGTTGAAATTGAAGCTTTGAAAGCTTTCAAGAACTCCATCACCCATGACCCAAATGGAGCTCTTGCAGATTGGGTGGACAGCGACAATCACTGCAACTGGTCTGGCGTTGCCTGTGACTCATCTTCCAATCATGTCATTGCAGTTTCTCTGGTTGGTCAGCAGCTCCAAGGGGAAATTTCACCGTTCCTGGGAAACATTTCAGGCCTCCAGGTTCTTGATTTAACTACAAATTCATTTACTGGACACATACCTGCTCACCTCAGTCTTTGCTCTCAACTTTCTCAGCTATATCTTGTTGAAAATTCTCTCTCAGGTCCAATTCCTCCAGAATTAGGAAACCTGAAAAACCTGCAGTATTTGGATTTAGGTAGTAACAACTTAAATGGAGGCCTCCCTGAGAGCATATTCAACTGCACTTCTTTGTTGGGTATTGCTTTCGATTTCAACAACCTCACAGGTACAATCCCATCAAACATAGGCAATCTAGTTAACCTTATACAAATTGCAGGATTTGGTAATAACTTGGTTGGGTCTATACCTCGTTCCATAGGCAAGCTGGGAGCTTTGCAATCTCTTGATTTTAGCCAAAACCAGTTATCAGGTGTAATGACTCGAGAGATTGGAAAGCTGACAAATTTAAAATTTCTTCAATTGTTTCAAAATTCCTTGGTTGGGAAAATCCCTTCTGAGCTTGGTCAGTGTAAGAATCTTTCAAGACTTGAGTTATACGAAAATCAGTTCACTGGAAGCATTCCTCCTGAGCTAGGAAATTTAGTTCAATTGGAGATATTGCGGTTATATGGCAATAACTTAAATTCCACGATTCCATCTTCCATATTCCTGCTCAAATCATTGACCCATTTAGGACTCTCAGAGAATAACTTAGAGGGAACAATATCTTCTGAGATTGGATCTTTGAGATCTTTACAAGTTCTAACCCTGCATTTAAATAAGTTTACTGGGCAGATCCCTTCATCAATAACAAACTTGACAAACTTGACATATTTGTCAATGAGCCAGAATCTCCTTTCAGGTGAACTTCCTTCAAACATGGGAGTGCTTCATAATTTGAAGTTTCTAATCTTAAACCATAACCACTTGATTGGATTCATTCCCCTTAGCATTACCAATTGCACTAGTCTAGCAAATGTAAGTTTATCTTTTAATGCATTTACTGGGAAAATTCCTGAGGGCTTTTCAAGGTTGCCTAATCTTACTTTCCTGTCTCTTGCATCCAACAAAATGTCTGGGGAAATCCCAGATGACCTCTTCAACTGCTCAAATCTTCGTGTTCTAAGTTTGGCAGAGAACAGTTTTAGTGGATTGCTAAAACCTGGCATCCAGAACCTGTTTAATCTCCAGCTTCTGCAGCTGCAAGTAAATTCATTCATAGGACCAATTCCACCAGAGATTGGAAACTTAAATCAACTCATCACTTTATCCCTTTCTGAAAATAGGTTTTCAGGTCACATTCCACCAGAACTGTCCAAACTTTCTCTCCTTCAGGGGCTTTTCCTCCATCACAATGTATTAGAAGGTATAATACCTGATAAACTTTCTGAAATGAATCGACTAACTAAACTTATGCTGCATCAAAACAAGTTGGTTGGTCAGATACCAGATGCTTTATCAAAGCTTGAGATGCTTTCATACTTAGACCTCCATGACAACAAGCTTAATGGGTCCATTCCAAGAAGCATGGGGCAGCTTAATCATCTTTTGATTTTGGATCTCTCCAACAACCACCTCACAGGATCAATTCCTGGAGATGTCATTGCACACTTCAAAGACATGCAGATGTATCTTAACCTTTCTTACAACCACTTGGTTGGAATTGTTCCACTTGAGCTGGGTATGCTGGAAATGATACAAGCCATTGATATTTCAAACAACAACCTTTCAGGCGTCATTCCCAAGACACTTGCAGGATGCAGAAATCTGTTTAATCTTGATTTTTCAGGGAACAATATTTCCGGTCCTATTCCTGCAGAAGCTTTTAGTCACATTGACTTGCTTCAAAGCTTAAACCTTTCAAGAAATCATTTAGAAGGTGGAATCCCCGAAATGTTGGCAGAGCTTGAGCATCTTAATTCCCTAGATCTTTCTCAGAATAACCTGAACGGAACTATTCCCGAGGGCTTTGGCAATCTTTCCAACCCGATACACCTCAACCTTTCTTTCAATCAACTTGAAGGTCCTGTACCAGTGACTGGAATATTTGCACATATCAATGCATCTAACATGATGGGAAACCGGGCTCTTTGTGGAACCAAATTCTTAAGGCCATGCAGAGAAACTAATTTTCATTCACTATCCAAGAAGAGTATATCTATTATTGCTGCCCTTGGATCTCTTGCCATACTTCTACTTCTAGCGTTTGTGATTTTAATTCTCAACCGAGGCAACAAACTCTGCAATTCTAAACAAAGTGAGAATCATGAACCAGAGTACAGTTCAGCATTGGCTCTTAGAAGATTCAATCGGAAGGAGTTAGAAAATGCCACTGGTATTTTCAGCGTAGATAACATCATTGGTGCTAGCAGCTTGAGCACTGTTTACAAGGGTCAATTGGAAGATGGCCAGATTGTAGCCATAAAAAGATTGAATTTGCAACAATTCTCTGCAAATACTGACAAGGTCTTTAAGAGAGAAGCCAGCACCTTGAGCCAGCTGAGACATAGGAATTTGGTTAAGGTACTTGGATATGCTTGGGAGAGTGGGAAAATGAAGGCTTTAGTTCTAGAGTACATGGAGAATGGGAATTTGGATAGCATCATACATGACCAAGGGGTGGATCAGACTAGGTGGACATTATCTGAAAGACTCCGTGTTTTCATTTCTATTGCCAGTGGATTGGATTACTTACACTCTGGTTATGATTTTCCCATTGTACACTGCGATTTGAAGCCTTCTAACATCCTGTTAGATAGAGACTGGGAAGCTCATGTCAGTGATTTTGGGACAGCTCGAATACTTGGTCTTCATCTGCAGGATGGTGGTACCCTTTCCTCATCGGCAGCTTTGCAAGGCACTATTGGCTATTTGGCACCAGGTATAAGCCTTTTCTAAATATAATTATCTCTTCTAATCAAAGTCCTATATATTTTATTACAATTACCTTCATGTTGGAGTTACAATCTAAATGAATAATTTAGTTCTTCTTGGATTTGTACGGTTAGTGAATCCTGCACATTAGATTGTCCTAATCAGTGAAAGTAGTATCAAGACATGAATGTGTGTATAGTTTTCTATTTGCTGTTTGTACAATGCATGTGAGTCCTCCACAATAGATTGTTCTATCCAGTGAAAGTAGCATCCTGAAGACTTGCATGTGTGCACATTTTTCGTATTTGTTTTTTGTACACAATGCATAGGTTATATAGCTCACACCACAACCATTACCTCCCCCTCCTACCCTTTCATTTTTATTTTATAATAATTAAGTGAAATATAAGTTGCTAATAAAATTCATCGCGCCTTCATTTTGTTTAAACATCTTACCCTTTAAAAGTATTAAGAGACAAAAAAGCAATGATCACTAGATCAGTGTTTGACTGTACCAGGTTCACAACATGGAGTAGAATTGTTGTTGACTGCATTAGCATATTCGGCATACCCCATGCACTGATTATCATTCTCTTTGGTTTCACCTGGTGTGGGTTTAGGTTTTGCTACTGGTGACTTCACTGAATTAACGTGTAACTGAGGAATGGGCTGAAACATTTATTGGTAAATTCACATATCAATGGAGAACACTATTGACTATCCCCTTAGATAGCAAACATAATCTAGTTTCCCTTTTGATGCACAAATAGATAGCTAATTGTTTGCTTATAATAATCAACTAAGCTCTTTTTGAACCTCAAAAATGTAACTTCGTTGTTTGTTTCCAAACTTTCCAATATTCTTTAGTCTACTAACTTTGTACACCCAATTTTTTTTCATAATTTTTCACTCTCTCAGCACGAGTGTTTTGTGTAATACCCAGAATTTGCCTACATGAGGAAAGTAACGACTAAAGTGGATGTGTTCAGCTTTGGTGTCATAGTAATGGAGTTTCTGACAAAAAGAAGGCCAACAGGGCTCTCAGAAGCGAATGGCTTGCCAACAAGTTTGCGCGAAGTGGTGGCGAAAGCACTTGCAGATGGAATGGAACAGCTTGTTGACATTCTGGACCCTGCCTTGACCTGGAATGTCACTAAAGAACATTTCGAAGTAGAGGCAGAGCTCTTTAAGCTATCCTTGTGCTGCACCCTCCCTGATCCTGAAGATCGACCTAATCTGAATGAGGTGTTGTCTGCCCTTATGAAGCTTAAAGCATCAAGATAGTGTCGTAGTTCACAATCACTAGTACTATCTTGCTAAACGATAAACACCATCGATCAATCTTTGGTGCTGCTTTTACCAAAAATAAGGGAAGAAAAATGCTAGTGGAACTTTTGCAGAGTGACCGTTATTGCTTCCAAATCATGTAGATTACATAAAGTAATGCAGCAGTGACTGTCCCTTGCCGCATACTCTTTCCTTTTCTCTCCCCACTCTTGGGTTAAATGTCAATATACTTATATATTCATTTACAAGATTTCACGGTGGAAACCAGAGAAATTACAAGGTTCACAATATAATCATATCAGAAATAAGGAAAACTAGCAAAACTATGAGCCGAACATCATATGAATCTCTGAAACTGGGATCCTCAGTATAAAGTAGGCCCTGATCGTTGACTCATCCCACCCTTGTTCTATTCCCTTCTCATTTTCAGTGAACAATTGAATTCGTAATTGGAGGTCATAAGTCTCTAATGTTTCTATTATGTTTATGGACAAAATTGAAATTTAAACCATGGCTTTTTGTACATTTTTTATAGTTAACTATGAGAGTTGATGGAATTGATGTGCTTTGATTAAGTTGAAGATTTTTCCAACAATGGCTTCCTTAGTTTTATAAGATTTGTATAGAATCACCTTCAACAACTTTTCTATTATTTTACACATATTGACAGCCAAAAGATGAATGAACTGCTCTGGCATTTCATATTTCTTTTGCCATTACCAATGTTTCAGTTATTGCCATAACCATATAAAGAAGTTCAAGTTTAAGCTGATTTATGAACTTCCTTTGCTCTTTTCAATTTTCATCCACCATTCCGTCCACCAATATGAGTTACTGATAGTATGTTTGTTCATAGCAGATTATTTCTTTCTTCACTTGGCATAAAACATTAAGGTAAGCGGTGGGAACAGAGGAATTCACTTTTTCAATGTCAATGAACTAATGCATGGTTAATTTTACCGCCCCTTTCATGCTGATTTGAGTATCCTCTGAACGTGGAAGAGTTTTCCTTTTCAGTCTTACACAGCCATCAATGTCATAACTCATAATAAGTTTCTGAAATTTTGAGTTGTAAATAATAAAATGCAAATCCCCCGTTAGTGAAATAGGAGGATATAACATAATAAAGACCTTTAATCTACAGAACTCCTAGGATCCCACCAAGTAACAAAGTTTTATAGGTAAGATTACATTATGTACTTTCAACATATTGATTGCTATAACAGCTACAAAGCATAATATCTATAAAATAAAACAAGAGACGGCGAAAGGGTAAAAATAATGGAGACACAATAGCTGTGGTTGCCTCAATTACTCGGAGGATCATTATGAAGAAATTCTTGAATGGTTGAAGGGAACTCCAACTCTCCAAAACCACCATCAGCACCCTCAGAAATAAAAGCAGCTTTCCCTAAAAGCAGGTGTGCCAATCTTAAGGGCTCTCGCTTCTCCTCCCCACCATCATTCATAAAGTGCTTAATCCACCCATCTAACCTCTGCGCCTCCTTCCTACACTTGGGCCCCTTCACACCAACAATCTTTGAATAAAACCCACCTTCACAGTGACAAGAATTGCCATCATTATCATCCTCAAAACCATCCCTCCGTCCCACTTCTTCCTCAGATAAGCCCAAGAGCTGCATTAACCGTTCAATGTCATCCGTCTCATCATCTTGAGCTTTATTTACAGTTCTGAGGTGATCTGAAGCGCTAGCTTGAGATGGGTCTTGATGGGTTGGTGGGAATTCTTGGGAAATGGAGAGGAATGCTTGAGGAGGTTCACTACTATCTAGGGCAGCAGAGCTCTCGCCGCCACTATGGTGGTCCAGGTGGAGGAACATGGCTGAGCTCAAAGACCCTCTTGATAAAAAGTTGCTTTCTTGAATTTGAGATTCTGTTGGTGGCAGCGATGGCAAAGGCGGCGGCGGCGGCGGCGGCGGTGTAGATGGGGGTGCAGGTGGTGATGGGTGCTCTAATTTCAGCCGCTTTTCAACCTGGGGAACAAAATCCTGTCTTGTTTAAAATAAAATAAAACAGCGGCAAGAACACTCGACTGCGAAAGTGTACGAGGATGCAAAAACGAGGGACGATGATGGGATTGCGATGGCATACCTGTTTTAGAGAGGAGAAGAAATTGGAATGCGGAGACAGCGATAATGGTCGCATTTTGTTGTCCATTTGTTATTTTTTTGGTTAACACCTTCGTCAAAGAGGCAGCAGTACAGTACACTGAATACTTAATAGGACACAGCCAAGAAAAAGAAAAAACTAAACTAAATAGGAGTATAGTCACATTCATGTATACCCTAGAGTACGAGTGGCCTATTCGATGATAGGAAGCACGGAAATTTATCTCATGTTTGGGGCCTTAGAATTCAATTATCATTATCAATCCCCTATACATATGAAACGTAGCGTTTGGTTTGATTTTTTTTTTTGGGTAAAATGGTTTGATTAATTTTTTTGAAAAAAATATTTGAGTAAAATTTTAAATATAAGCATAAAATAAACTAACTAAAACACATACTAAAATAGTGATGAATCGATCTTTAATCAAATCGAACCTATCATCAACTTGATTATGTACTGTTTCAATAATACGTGGGTTGAAGCAATCACTTCTTTCGTGACTCCCATGGCTAAATTTAATTGTTAACTGATTATCAATTTGACACAAATTAATTTTTTTTAAAAATGTATTGTAAAAATAAATTACTTTTTTAATGTATATAAACAAATTGACTTGTGTTGGGAATGTCATTTTGATTTGAAATTAAATTATTTTTAATAATTTTGATATTATTTGAAGTATTTTTTATTTTTATTATTTTATATTTTAATTAATTTATACAATATGACGAGTTTCTCCCTAACTAAACCAATCCCGGTGCCCCTTTCGAATTAATAAGTTTTATAACTACGGAATAAAAGGGAAGAGAAACAATAAAGATCGAAATGGTGTCAAGTAAAGAAACATTCAATTAGACGGTGCAAACAAATACTTCACATTTCCTCTTCAGAAATACATTCCAAACAAATACATCACCAAACACCAATCTCAAATTCACAAGTGCCATTCCTCGTCAACCCAAATCCTCGCTCACTTTCCGGGGACGAAGTTGGTGGCGTAGGCCCAAGCGTTGTTGTTCACCGGGTCGGCAAGGTGGTCTGCGAGGTTCTCCAGGGGGCCCTTCCCGGTCACGATGGCCTGAACGAAGAATCCGAACATGGAGAACATGGCGAGCCTGCCGTTCTTGATCTCCTTCACCTTCAGCTCCGCGAAAGCCTCCGGGTCGTCGGCCAGGCCCAACGGGTCGAAGCTCCCTCCCGGATACAGCGGGTCGGTCACCTCTCCGAGAGGCCCGCCGGCGATACGGTAGCCCTCGACGGCTCCCATCAAGATAACTTGCACGGCCCAGATGGCGAGGATGCTCTGGGCGTGGATCAGGCTTGGGTTGCCCAGGTAGTCGAGCCCGCCCTCGCTGAAGATTTGGGCTCCGGCCTTGAACCACACGGCCTCGCCAAATTTGACGCCGTTGCGGGCCAGGAGCTCTGGGAAGACGCAGCCGAGGGCCCCGAGCATGGCCCACCTGCAGTGGATGACCTCGAGCTCGCGGTTCCTGGCGAAGGTCTCTGGGTCAGCGGAAAGCCCGGCTGTGTCCCAGCCGTAGTCACCGGGGAACTCACCGGTCAGGTAGGAGGGGGGCTCGCCGGAGAATGGGCCCAAGTACTTGACGCGGTCAGGGCCGTACCATGGGCTTCCGGAGACTTGCTTGGTGACGGTCTTCCTCATGGAGACACGCCCAATGCCGAGCTCCGGGGCTGAGGGAGAGCGCTTCACAGCCGTGCCGGCGAAGGACGGGGAGGAAAGAGCCATGGAGGAGGCAGCCATGGTTGAATGAGAGGCTTTCTGCGGTGTCGAGCTTTGAGGAGTGTTTGAAAGTGGTGACAGAAATGGTGAACACGGGTTGGTATTTATAAGGGGTTGGAGGGGTAAGGCTTCTTATCGCATGGTATCTAAAACTGCACTCTCATTGGGGGTTCAGGATTTTGTTGCTGTTCTTCGCTGTCCACTTGGCACTCTCTAATCCACTAATGGGTTAGATTCTACACATGAATTGCAGCCAATGTGGGTGTTCCACGTATAACGGCAGGATTCCAGTAGATAAATATATGTAAGTGTTAATTTTAATTCACCTTATTTTTTTAAAAATTTAATTGACTTAAAATTATAAATTTGACTTTAGTTCATTTTATATAATAAAATAAAGTATATTAATTATTAATAAAAAATTAAAAAAAATAATTTAAATAATTTTATAATTAATTATATATATATATATATATATATATATATATATATATATTTTATTATAATTTTAATTATTAATTTTTTATCAACGATTATATTTTTTATTTTATTTTTTAAAATAAAAAATCTTAAAATTACGGTCTTATTATTGTCCGCAGTTTACATAAAGTGGAGATATTTATGGGGGCACGAATTGGATTCTTCTTTCTGCTTACGGACTTGATTTGAGAACCACAAAATTGAAAGGACAGTGACTGTAGTTTAATTTTTGAGCTAATAGACATGTGATTTGTTTCTAAGAAATATTACAAATTGTGAAAAGAACGAAGTCCTGGTTGTTGGTTACAGAGGTGGATTTTAATGTGGGGACAATTACATGAAATGAAATCTGAAAGAGGAATTTAAAAAAAAATGTAAAATGACCAGAACCTTCAATTTTGTTTGTATTATTATTTGGTCCAGTATTTTCAAAAATAAACTCAGCCCCTCGTGAAGTTGGAAACGAAGAGGTTCCACGTCACTTTTCTATGATACAACTGCACAAGCGTTCTCATCCATACGTGCACTTTTGTTTATTAGCAACAGGACAATGCATTTTGGACCCTACTCTTTAGCACTTGATATTTTTATCAGTGTGTGCCATTTTACTCTTCTCTTTGGCAGATATTAGCCTATCCAAAATCGTAATGGCAATTTCTCATTGGATGAAAGGGGAATTTATGATATTTCTTTAGATATATTTGATCTGTTGGTCCTGAGGGAAAAGAATTCAAAATTGATAAAGTGGTACATGAAGAACCAACAGGACAAAAAGGAAATAAAGTCTTGCAAATTTTCCAAATCATTAGAAATTCAGATATAGTTCTCTAAAGCTCCTTAGAAGGTGAGCTTAGACAAATGGCATGGTATGGTTTTCTTGCCTTCTTAGGTTGAGCGGGTGGTGATGTAAATTTATTTCAAACCAAAGAAAAGAGCATAGTTTGAATTTTATGTAATAAAGCTTAACCTAATTGGGTCTTCAAGATAATTTTATTCAGTTTACTAGCTGTCTTTGCCTGTTGCATATAGTTATGAAAAACATGGAGCTTTACTTCAAACTCGGTCACAATTACATTTACAGCATGTTGAGCCTTCTGACAGAAAACACAACAGAAGAATTATAAAAGAAAAAGAAAAAGAAATAACGATTGTTCATATAAACAGAGATTTGAAAAAAAAACATTAGAGAGGAATATTCATTACAAAACAGAATATAGATAAAGAAGTGATGAGCTGAATTGGAGGTACCATCTTCCACCATATTTCTTTCAGTAATAGCAAAGAAGTAATGAAGCCCACTTGGCTTGCTTTTTTCTCGAAAGTTCCATAGTTTTAAGTTTCACCACTTAGTGATCTGCGCATTTTGCAAATGTCTCAAAAACTGATCGCATAGCTCATTTTCAAATAACAATTCATAACATGCATAGTAAACAGCCCATGTTGAAATTGAGAAGGATTATCAGTCAGAGTCCTAATAAAAATGTCCTTTAATTAGTAACGCAAAGGCTTTAGTTGCCACAATAATAAAGCAACAATTGAATATTGTAAAAAAAAAAGAGGGAATGTCTTCTCAAATATACACAAAAGGTTAGCATCATAAATGTCAAATTAGAGACTGTTTATGGGTCTGAAACCAAAATCCGTAATTATAAATTTAAAGAAGAGAAAAAGTTGGTGACTTTATGAGTCTGTAGTTATAGAATAAAAGGAAGGTGGAAGAGTAAGAGGCAGAGGTTACATGCGTAACTTTAAAATAGATACTGCTCTTGAAATACTCAAAGGACAATTAAGAAGAATTTGAGAATTTTGTTCAAGCTTAGTTTAGTGACAATAATGTTTGCCTTGAAATATCTCACACAAGAATTGATTCTTGGTGAGAAACACATCCTATCTCCCTCCACCAAACATCCGACAAAAAAAAAAAAAGACAACTAAAAAGAACTTGAGAATTTTGTAAATTTGCTCATGGGACAATTTTAGAATGATGTTTCAAGGTTCTAATGTGGCAATTTTGCAATCTGCGCTTTAAAAATTATATTTTATAAATAGATTTGAGACACAAGTCCAAGGCTAATAAAATAGGTCAAAGTTTATGGACTGTTCCATATAACTAAACACGTGGAGTGAGCTTTAACTTGCAAATGATAGACTATTTAAAGTGTAGATATTTTACCCCAATGGATTGGGTGGCTTAAGAGGGCTGCACTAGCCCATATTCTTGAACATAACAGAGTAAAAAATGGAGCGATTATAAAAGATAGTAGTTAATGATAAAAAAAAAATAAAAGATAGTAATTACTATTAAGTAATGGTGAATTTTATTCTAATTTTAGTATATTGAAGCCAAAATTTTAAAAATTATTACGGTTTTACTTAATAGGATTTAGAAAATTAGTAATTTTGTGAAATTTATAGATTAAATATATTTAAAATTTTAATTATAATTTTTAGTACGTAGTTTGATAACCCATTTTACAGTTAGACTCTTTGATTGTAACACAGAAGCCTTAGCCACGCGAACTAGAGTTAGGATGGAGGAAGCCTACCCATTTTGGCTGCTCTACACAATGCTATTGGTAAGCAAATCTTTTGGGTTATATGATAGGAGTCTAATAGCGTATTTAGTATGATATAAAGAAAAGTAATAGAATAAAATAAATATTATAAAATTTTTAAAATTAAAACATAAAAAATTATATATTCTTATTTCATTCTTTTTTTTTTGTGCCAATTTTCATTCCATAAAAAGCTTCTCATAAAAAACCTCTACCCATTTTCCTGGTCTATAAACAAACACTTTTATCTGTAAGTTAAATAAAAATTGTTCATCATATGTGACAATTTTTTATTTGTTCACATATTTTCAAAAATAAAAAGTACCAATGTGTTTTTATTAAAAAAAGAAAAATTAAGTTTAAAAAAAAATTGATGTGTTCACGGGCTCGGGTGGATTCAAGAATATGAGAAATCCGAACCAAGAAAGATTATTGGTTTGAGTAATTGATCCAAAACCCGAAAAGACCCGTTCACAATCAGTACAGTTCACGGGTTGAAATTAGTTTAACTCGCGGACCTGAACATTGACCTGATGACCCGATAGTCTTTCCGCATCCTTTTGTTTCATTTGGGCTCGGTGGCTTTCGCTTCAGAAATCAGTAGAACACGAACCCTGAGCCCTTGGTTGCTTAGGTGCTTCCATCTTCGTTGGTTTGAGTGGTTTCCGGTGGCCGAAGCCTCCATCAGGGCAACTGCTTCGTGACCAGTTCCGTTGCTCGACGCTGACGTCGTTGGTGAGCGCATTTCATCTTCTGCTTTTTGGTGCAATCAAATTAACTGCTACTGTCTGCAATTTAATTTTTTATGTCGAATTTTAAATTCTGTTTGATTTAAAAGAAAAAAAAATTCAACCCAATGGTCCAAAGGCCGAACCAACCCCACCATGCTCAGGTTGGTTTGATTCGGGTTGCATGGGAAAAAGTTGCGAGTCCGAACCAAACCAAGTTTGATTGGATTGGACGTTTCTTTTTCTCCAGGAACTGACCTGACCCAACTCCTAAAGAGCCCTAGCTATCTCTATCACCTGTTCCTGTCGCCGAAGCACACTGTACCAACGCCAATCACTGATTCCGCTCAGGTTCTAACACTGCCTCTCTCCTTCTCCTCCTTCATGGCTTTGTCTTCTTTCCTAAATCAAATTCACCAGCTGAACTCTTTGGTGGTTATTTTCAGTCACTTTCTTAACCTTTATTAGGGTTTCTTTATGCTGAAAATTTTAAATATCAATTTCATTATATGCCCACAAATTCTTGAGGTTTCGTTTATCCTTGCTCAGTGGGACTTGAGAATAGGACTAGAGTGTTACTGAATGATAGCTTCGTTCCTAAGTATCAATGGTGCTTAGAGCTTTTTTTAGTGTGCAGAAATTATCATTGATTGGTTCATGCAAAGAACTGTGGTTTGGGGTGTTTTAATTTGATATGGTACAGTTTTTTAGTCTTTTTTATTTTTTTCCCCTTATTTTTTTTGGTGCTAACGTCACTGTTCTTTATTAAATTTCCGCACATTTGTATCTTTCTGATGCTGATTGGTTTTGTTATAACTTATAACCTTTCTCACTGCAATCTTTTAAATCGGATTTTCTTAATTGGTTATGTTTTTGTTTCTTTGTCTTTTCTTCATCTCATGGCTGGATGCTGATTTTTTGTGTTATTGTGTAACTTGTAAGTTGTAACATTTATTTGGGATAAAAAATTGTAACTTATGATTTTATAATCTGATATTCTCAACCCTCCACAGGATTTGGGAAAATTACCAATTTATTTTCCATGGCTAACAATCCATCACAGCTTCTCCCTTCAGGTTTTTACTTTTCTGATTTCATTCCCTTCTCCCTCTAACTCCAGAATTGAACTCTGTTTTTAAGAGAATATTTGTGCTGGAAATATACAGAGTTGATTGACCGCTGTATTGGTTCGAAAATATGGGTTATAATGAAAGGCGACAAGGAGCTTGTTGGTACTCTTAGAGGCTTTGATGTTTATGTCAACATGGTCCTTGAAGACGTTACTGAATAGTAAGACCTGAACTGGCGTATATTAAGTTTTTATCCACGTTTTGACGTCATTCTTCCTGATGTTCTATTATTGGATTTTGTGCGTATTTAGTTATTTCTATGTAATACATGTGTTTGTTTGGTAGGATAATTATAAAATGGAACAGAAGATGTGTCTATTTCAAGCTTTACTGTGATGCATTAGGTTTTAATCAACATGAAACTCCCATACAATGCTGGATGGTTTCATTAAACTTTGAGGGACTGAATTGTTTTATTCATGAATGCAATGATCCAAACTGTCAGTTATATTACCTTAGTTTGATGATTTACAGTTCATTTTTTCCAACTTTTTGAAGCATTTATATAACCTGATTTTCGATTGGTATAATATGGGAGTAGCAAACTAGTAATGTCGCTGATCCGAACATGGTTGTATCTTTATTTTTCAAGTGTCCTTTTTGGAGGAAATTTGCAAAATATTTTTGGCATATTTATCATTCTGAAGTTGCATGGAAATATAAAGGCTGCAATTATAAGGATTTAACCTGCTGTTCCGTGTTACTTGTTGAGTGGTAGTGACACACTTTGTTGTTTTGATTGTCACTGTGTTTCTGCTCTCTTAATTTGTTCTCTCTGTTTTCCTTCTTGTGTGGAGGGTGGGGGTTGTGGTGGGAAGATTATCTTTTGAATTAAGTTTGAGATTCTTTATTGCGAGTATGCTTGCTTTAAAAATATAGTGCCTTTGTTTCTTTGTCCTAGAGAGAAGAGTTTAACGCAACTGTTTTTAAACTTCCCACTTTTTGTACATTGTTCACTGGCAATATCTTCTGGAGCAGATCATTTGGAATTTTAGTTGAAACCTAGCTGTTGTCTATCAGTTTGGAATAATTGTTTTATTGATTAGTTTTAGGGACTTGAGCAGAAGTATAGAAAGCTCTAGGGTAGTGTGCTATCTACGCTTTGATATGATGTATTTGGATTGAATAGAATATTTAGATTTTCAAGGAGGAGTCCTTTTCCATATATCTGCAATGTGGTAGGATAATTTCCATGGCTTTGGCTCTTGACTTTTTTTAGGGGGTTTCTTTGATAGATATGCAGAGTGATTGGATGATATTGTTGTATTGATGAGCTGGTCTTCTTTTGATGATTTGTATTTTTGTCTCTGCCCTGGAGGAAATCTTATCCTCCTTCAATGTAATCCTTCTCTTCTCTTTCAAATAATATGTTATCCTTTTTAAAAAAGAAATAAAAAAAAGGCAAGTTTTTGTATTATGTCATTGTGTGATTTTGAGCACTATAGTGCTCAACTACAAATGGAGGGAGGAGAGCTATCATCTGTCTGGGAGTTCTTGTGTCATATTATTGTTCTTTTCTTGGATGGGCATGTCTTGTCTCTGCAATGGGTGAAATTTAGGTGAACATCTATTCCCTTTTATTATATTTTTAATTATATGCAGATCTATTGGTGCTGTAAAATTATATGTTTGGTTGATTAGTTTTTTCAAAAAGGTTTAATTAATTTCTCTAGATGGAGGAACTCTTCTTGTTACTTTGACATTATTGTTGGTTAATCTTCTAGAAATTTGAGAACTTGACTTTTTATTGATTGAGAGAAAAAGTTAACAAAAATTAAATTGCTAATAATGCATGGCTTAGTGGGATGGAAAGAAATCCAATTTTTCTGGATGTTTGTTATAGTGTAAAGAGAATTTCTAATAATGGTCTAAAATATAAGTTGTTTTTGGAGGTTTAGTTAAGAAAGTAAAAGAGCTCCTTGACCGTTGATTTTGTCTGAACACCTATTTTAATTTGAATGTGTGTGTGTACTAAGAATTACTGTGGACCGGCAAAAATTAAACCCTTAAGGTCAATACAATAAAATAGTTACTAAGATCCATGATCCCAGTCACTTGACTATTATTAAGCATGGTGCATCTAGAATTGCTACAATACTCTGAAATTGAAGAGATTAGAATTAGACATAATCAGTTACATCCCAAAGCTAATATGTGAGAGCTAGGGCAACACATATCTATTGTGTATTTTATTGAGGGGTATTTTCCATGATTCTAGCTGGACCAATTGGTGTCTTCCACATGTTTGACTCTCCCCAAGGCCCAAATGAGAAAACTTCTGATTTGGCCCAACTGTCTTATTGCCACCCTGCACAAATACGAAATTGCCCCTCTTGGATAACTCTACCTTACCTGGATGCCTTATCCTCAGCACATGCAGGAAACTTTACGTTCACCAGGAGGGCTCACTCAAATTCCGTTACTTCCACTTTTCTTCTTTCCACTACACCTGCCAGCTAGATAAGAGGGCAAGCCCCAAAATAACTGCATTCAGGTCATGGATAACATAACCACCTTTACCCCTCAAGATTTATAAATAGGGACTTCCTACTAGTGTGAAAGGACTCCCATTCTCTACCCTTCTAGGATTTATGTAACTGAGATCTCTCCAAGAAATCCCCACCGTAGGGTCTTCGGAGCTGCTCCCATTCTATAGAAGCATGTTCCATATAAGCCAAATTCAGGTCTCAACTATTGTCATCAGGCCTCAAAACAAAATTGCAATAATGAATGTTTCTTTCAACTTTTTATTTGGTTGTCTTTTGTTCCTCCTCATTCTTACTCTGTTAATGGCTTTTCTTAGGCGGGACCTTGTGTGAGTAAGGGAAAGAGGCATGGGTAGTAATACTGTACTAGAGACTGAAATTTGTGGATCTTAAATCTAATGGTTGTATGTTTATAAAATAATTACCGATAAAAGCATCTCAGTACTCCGTGTCTTATAATTTATTCCAGTCATAACAGGTTTAAAGATCTAAGTGCTTAAACTAGCTCTCTCTGTTTTGGAATTTATATTTGCTGCCAAGGAAAGATGTATATAAAGTGTTTATGTTAAACTTTTTATGTAGTTAAAACTTTTCTTTCCACCATTGGTGGCTTTCTCTGTCTAGAATGATCCCATTTGTCATACTGATAAGATCTAACCTTCCTGTTCAGCCATACTTCCTTTTGTAGCAATTTAATTGTTTGCATAGAAACTACAAGATAAAAGGTTAATAAATTTTTGTGCAAAATTTAACAAGATATCCCCTCGTTCCTTTCAAAAGAAAAAGCCAATTACTTGTCTGCTGAAGTTACTTGTTGTGATTGGGCTGTTTTTCTTTCTCAGTTTCTTGTATTCTTGCATTTCTGTTTCTTGAGCATGCATAACCTTATAGATTTAGCTTTCCTAGTGGGATCTTTCTTTTTGGTTTGAGATGTCTGAAATGTGTGGTCTGAATTTGTTAGTAAGGCTAATTTACAACATTTCTGATTAATCAACTTAATTGTTTGAAACTGTACCTACAGAGGACCTTCTTACTTGTCGTGGCTTTTTGTGTCTGCATGATTTATATAATTATATTAGCTTTCCATTCTCCCTGATTTGTATGTTCTTGCCTGCGTGTACATGCGGATGACTTGGGCACATAATAAGTTGATTGGTTTATTGCTTCTATATGAATACAACAGTGAGATCACTGCTGAAGGGAGACGTATAACAAAGCTTGATCAGATTTTACTCAATGGAAACAACATTGCCATTGTAAGTAACAAGTAATTGCTTTTCATTTGTATACAATCTATGGAGTGTTTATTAATAAATCATTTGATGTGACATTACTTTAGAAAACATTGACAATAAGTTCTCAGTGTCACACGACTTCTAGTTGTTCATCTGCATCACGCTTTATGCCATACTGACACTAATAATTGTCTGGGATATCTAAGCTACAGTTTTAATATTGTGTAATGCAGTTGGTCCCCGGTGGTTCACCTGATCCAGAATGAATAGGGCTACTTGGTTCCCCTTTTTTCACTTTCAGATGTTCTAGACACATTATTCCTCTATTTTAACGAGGATTCTGGGGCCACCTAGGTGTTTTCTTTCATCAGTTTGTTGTTAGGATACATGGTTGTAGTATAGTGCCTGTTCAACTTTTATCGTCATGGTAAATTGTGGACTGTCCATTGTAACAGGCAATGCCACTGAATATAACAATTAACTGTGTCCCCTTATATTCCTTTGAATGCTTGTACTTTCATTTCTATCGACTTTCACTCGTCCGCTGTGAACTGATTGTGAGTTAATTGGACTCTTGATCCGCATTTTTATGTTGTGAAACCCTTTTTTTAATTATATAATTAAATATTGGTTCACATATGATAAAATGATGAAGCAGGTTATTATGGTAACAATATTGGCCCTCCCTCCTGAAATTAGGGGTATATTCCTTTTTCTGGTTTAGTAGAGTAAATTATGCTAATTTCTTTTTAGGTTAATAAAATTTAGACTGGGCTTCCATCTAGTTTCAGAAGTTACATTGATTTCATTGTCTTTCTATTTTTATCTTTATCTAAGGCTATATCATTATCTTTCTATTCTAGAAGCTTTAACTCATTGTAGGAAAAGCGATTTTTACCACTCCAAAATTGAAGAAATTGGTCGTTTCGTGGGCAATTACACTAGAGTAGAGGAAACGGTGTGACAAGTCAAAATGTTAAATAGCTTCTCTTACTATGTAGCACATTCCACTCGTTGGCTAAATCAAGGAGCTAACACAGCTACTGAATGTTGCTCAAGTCATTAAACAATACATGGCAATGGTTCAGATTCTGAATATCAAATCATTTGTATATCCAAAGTGTTAGTTCCTAACAATAAGATAGAAAATATAAAATAAGAAGATTTTATATTTCTCGTCAGATTATTTGTCACGTCATAAGATATGTGAAGAAAAAAAAAGAACAGAATGAATAGGGATATTGACAAGAGCTATTTATGAACAATAAAGATCGCCCTAAAAGGATTACTAAGCATGTTGGTTTACAGGGTCATATAGATTATAGTTTATATGAAGTTATTTTTCTCTAAAACATAAACTAATTGAAGGACTCTATGAAAGTCATGTCTGTATATATGTTGTTGTGGAAAGACTTATCTTTTGGGCATACAATTTGGCTCTTGCATCCCATCAACATAAGGTGTCGCTACCCAACATGCTAGGCCAACACATAAGACTTGGAAAATCTTGATGTTTTGGATGAGAAAGTGTCTTATGGTGCTTGTGGTTATGTTGTATGTCTTTCGTTTCTGTAGAAAATATTAGCTCTCTCATCTCGTGCAATAAATTTATAATTAGCTTGATTTTGGAAAATATTTGACAAAACAAGTTCAACATTAAACTGAACTGATTCATTACGGAAATTTCAATTCGACATGTTGGAAATTTTTATCAAGTAATGAGAAATTTTCAAAAAAATAAAGAAACTGAGCAAATGAGAAAGAAGTGGAACTCACGTAAACAAATAGATATCCAATTACCCATAGTTTAACATACACGAAACCACAGTTTAACATCCACAAAACCATCGAGACCCATTTTTAGTATGGGCAAGACCGGCTTAAGCAGCTCATGGCTTTTTGTTATCACCCTTCTTAGAGCTCGAGCCATTTTTGCAGTCATTATTCTTAGAACTTGAATCATTTGTGTTCTCATTCTTCTTAGAGTTCGAACCATTTGTATTCGCACGTGAGTAACCAATATTATTTTGAAGATTTTTAGGATTGGAACTCATGTTGTAACCTAGACCAATACAAGTATTGGGTTAGGAAAGTACTAAAGGCACAATATAACACATACAAATTCAGTAGATAAAATATAATATAAGAATATCAAGAAAAGAAAATTAACAAATAATAGTGCGAATATAAAGATACAAAAATTTAACGTAATTCAGCAAATCTCATGCGCACATCCACTGTAGAGAATTAAACACTTTTACTATGAGAAGAAAAACAATACAAAAATAATCTCTATGTTTAAAACTACATCTAGAATGAAAGGTCCTTGTACACCCTATCTCTTAATTCAAAATTTCCGCAAATCCTTAAAACTTTCTCAAATCATAAGATCGCCTAAATCAGCAAGGATATTTACTAAGAATAAAAATAAATAAAATCAATCATAATCAAATTAAACACTTTAAACGAGAGATTGTCTTAAAGAATTTGAGAATAGAGAGAATATTCAAAGCATCACCGTCTTCTAAATATAAGAGATCATAACCTCATCTTAGCCTACTTTGATAGCCTTGATGACATCCCTATATATCCAACATGGAAACCGTCCAACTAAGAACATCAACCACTAGAGTAAACCAAAAAGGAGATAAAAGATGCCCTAGCTTAAAAGTTTGTTGTGCGCAGGAAAATTTTCAAACATATTGTCTATGAAATTATGCAATTTTTGGTTTGTTCAAACTGTCAAATAATAAAAATTAGTCACTTACCTCGTTATTTTTTAATGCTACTGATGAAGAAGAGGAGGAATATGAAATAGATAGAATTTGGAAGACGGTGCTAAAAGGTTTGAGCTTCCTAATTTTATGAAGAGCTAGAGCATAAGGTTGTCAAACATTGAAGTGAACAGAACATCAATTCCTTAAGGCCGTTGATTAGGCAAGCACAATTAGCATTGCTACCCAAAGTACTACGCATAAAGAGCATACAAAAATTTTCACACCTTTTCAACTAAGAACAATACTTTTGCCACATGAACTTAATATTGCATCTTTATCAACAAAATCTATATGCATTGTAACTTAACAAATCGCATGTAAATTATCTTTGATCCTCTGCTTCTACTGATGCATTCTCAGTGTTAGCAACAATTACCCAGCTATGAAAAATTAAATTAGAGATGCACCAAAAGTATCCAATTACAACCCAAGAACCACATGCTTGGCATTAACCAGCCTATGAAACGAGGGTCAACCAGATGTGGTTTCACAGGTAGAGCAACTCAAGTCATGATTATGAGAATGTACAATATGCATGTCTTTATGCAATCAGCACATGAAACAAAGGTAATTATCTCTTTTATTGCTCAATTAGTCATTTACCTCGTTATTTTTTAATGCTAATGATAAAGAAGAAGAAGAGGAATATAAAACAGATAGAATTTGGGAGATGGTACTAGAAGATTTGAGCTTCTTAATTTTATGGAGAGCTAGAGCGTAAGGTTGCGAAACATTGAAGTGAAGAGAACATGAATTCCTTAAGGCCATTGATTAGGCAAGCACAATTGGCATTGCTAATGATGAAGAAGAGGAGGAGGAATATGAAACAGAGAATTTGGGAGACAGTACTAAAAGATTTGAGCTTCCTAATTTTATGGAGAGCTAGAGCGTAAGGTTGCCAAACATTAAAGTAAACAGAACATGAATTCCTTAAGGCCATTGATTAGGCAAGCACAATTGGCATTGCTACCCAAAGTACTACGTGTACAGAGCATACAAAAATTTTCACATCTTTTCAACTAAGAACAATACTTTTGCCACATGAACTTAATATTGCATCTTTATCAATAAAATCTGCATGCATTAAGAGCAACTTAACAAATAGCATGTTAATTATCTTCAATTCTCTGCTTCTACTGATGCATTCTCAATGTTAGCAACAACTACCTATGCAACTATGAAAAGTTAAATTAGAGATGCACCAAAAGTATCCAATTAAAGCCCAAGAACCACATATTTGGCACTAACCAGCCCATGAAACGAGGATAGACCAGATATTGTTTTACAGGTAGAGCAACCTATGTCATGATTATGACAATGTACAATATGCATGTCTTTATGCAAACAGCCCATGAAACAAAGGTAATTATCTCTTTTATTGCTCAATGACTATTTAAAAGCATGAATTCATATTTTAGCCAAGCAACTACATTACCTCTCAACTTCTAAAGACCTTTCACCAACAACAACTAGCCAATTATATAGAGGATTGCTGACTATGTAAAAGAGCATTTAAAGGAAGATAAGAGCAAAATACTATGTAAAAGAGCATTTAAAGGAAGATAAGAGCAAAATACCTCAGCACAAAAAAGGACAGCCAAGTACCTTTCATCTAGATAGAATGGCCAAAATACCATATTCAAATATTGTCATATCTCAAGAAGACCTTGTAAAGAAATGCACTTGGAAGAAAAAACAAACTACTACAATTCCCTTCCGAATAGACAAGGGTAGCCACCATGCAATCAGTTCAAAATCAAGTAGACAAGCTTTAATGTGACAATTTAGTACATTAGTCCAGATGCATTTTGAAAAGAACTCCCTTGATGTTGTTGATCACAAATAAGATATCAAGATATATATGCATATAAATAGAAACATGTTCAAGATAAAGGAAATTTATTTATCAAGGAAAGGGCATCTACCAAAGGCCACTTCATATTGAGATAGTATGAGATGCTATAATCTAGGAGTGAATGCAAGTGGAACTAGATCAATGTATGCCGTAATCAATGTATACCTTCATTCTTCCGGTATGGGTTGGTTAATTAGATGAATACAAGACAAGAGAACCAATTCCAAAGACAATCAAAACAATATGAAGAAATGTGAGATTTTTCGGTAGTATTTAGAGAACAACAAAAGTATGTATCTAGACATTCTTAGTAATATCAATCTCTACAAATATCTATATGGTAATAGAGTATAGAATAGCTAGCCTGTTGTATGCCTGTTATCGCATCCTATTATGTAGGATACCTCACTTCCACAATATTGTAAAGTTCATAATATTGTAAAGTATGTTACCATAACAGCAGTAATAAACAAGTTCATTCTTCCCAGCTCTTACTCTCTATAATACAGTCATACTCAAATATATAAATGAAAACAATTATTGATGTTTCACATGTGATTTTCAGTCTAAATCCTTTCTCTTTTCTCTCCTTCACCTCCTCTTCCATGGCAGATCAAACACATTCTTGGTCCAGTGGTCATCTCCTTGCCTTGGACCAAATTTTTTTTGGAAAATGATACTTCTATATATATATATATATATATATATATATATATATATATATATATATATATATATATATTTATCTGACTTTCTCTCTTCTGATCTCTTTTTCTAAATCTGATCAACATTCCCAACTAGTGTCACCGCCTTTCATGTCGAAACTACGTCCTTCCCAACCACCTACTCCACACCAATGGCGGATCTTGAAAAAATAAAAATTTGAGGGAGCCGCAGTGAATAATTAATATGTAAGTTAATTCATAATAATATGTATTTTTAACAAATTTATACTTTAAGAAAAGTATCATATATTTAAAATTTCAATTTAAATTAAAATGTTATAGTAAAAAATCATACACTCTTGTCTCATATACAAATAGGATTAGTGAAAATGAATGACTTATACATTTGTTAAGTTCTAATTGACTAGTTTAGGGTATACTTGTTTGAGAAAGTAAAAATTAAGATTTTAAAAAATTTAAAATGAAAATTATTTTTTTTTAAAATATGGATAATTTAAGAGTAAATTATAACTCATTTTTACTTCACTCAACAAATTTTGGTCTTTAACTTTTCATTATTAGCATGCAGACTGAGATTTAAAATAAAATCTTTTTATCATACTATTTTCACTTTCTCAAGTTTTGTCTTATTAATTTTTCCTATTCATAAAAATACACCTTAAAAAAAATGATGCATGTATCTTCAAAATATAAAAAACAAAATTGAAAAAAAAAGGTACTTATATAATTACGGGGTCAAATTAAGATATTTTTTTCTCTGTGACCCTAGAATTTTCACCATATTTGGAGGAATCATGGCTCCCTGTTCCTGTAAAGTTCCACCAGTGTTCACGAGAGTCCCAAGATAGATTAAAATCCTACATCTACCTGTTTCATTTATTTTTCCTCAATCAAATGACTCCAACAAAAAAATAATAATAACACATGAGTAATTTTGTCAAAAAAAATTTAAATACTGAGTGTAAGAAATTTTTTTTCCTCTATATTATTAAACACATAACACACTAAAGTAATTAATATTATTATTTAAATAATAAAATACAATATTAATTTACAAAGTTAATATATTATATATTTAATAATATGATATAAGAAAAATTTCTTATACCAAAATTTGACGAACAAATACAAAAGTGAAAGGCTTTATCTTACAGAAACTGAAAGGAGGCTATTCAGTCGCCGCGAGTTCCGTTGCTTTTTATAATATTGACACGTTTAACGCTGTTACCATCATGCCTCTCATGGGCATCCCGTCTCTCTCCGCCTCCATGATGTGCCTCACCATGATCGCTATCGCCCCCTTTCCACCACCTTCGTCGCCGGCAACTCCTTCGGCTGCACTGCCGAGCCCAGCTCCGCCGCCAACAGGTTGGCGTTCAACCTCTGCTCCGAGTAGAGCGGCCAAGCGATCATAGGCACCCCAAGCTGCCTCCGTCATCTGCTCGCCCGACGACGTCCCTCCTCTGCCAAACGACACGTAAACCACAGACTCGCCGGGTTGCTTTTGCCGAGCCACTCCAGTACCGACTCGGCCGGACTCCGTACACGGGATCTCTCAGGATCCGTCCACCAACCCAAGATTCCCAGCGGTTCTTTCTGCTCCGGCGCTGCCCGAGATTCTCATAGGGCCTCCAACACATGCACCCAAAGCCAAAGTTGCCAAAGATCGAAACCGTTTTTCAAATCCAAAAACGTCAGCGTTTTGGGCTCCGTGATTGCCAGCGCGCGTCTTGTCGAAGCTCCTCCACCTCTGGCAGTCCCTCTCCGACGCTAACATCGTCTGCCTCCGAAATGACACCGTCTCCCTAGAAGGAATTCGGAAGATCATCGTTCGAGTCCTCGCCCTAGCCTCCGCCAAGTTCGCTGAAAGCTTCTGACTCGGTCTCCCGACTCAGCCACGGATGCGAGGACCCCAATCTCCACTGGCTCCTCCGTCCCAATCACCATCTCCTCCCTTACTATCACCAGCCTCCACTAACCCAACAACCCGTCACCAGCCACCTTTCAGACGCGCACACTCACTGACCACTGCACCCACAACACGCACAGCGTTCGCACACCCTGCGTCACAGCCCATGCACGCTCACTTTCATACACACACCATCTCACCTCACGCACCAGCACTCTATTCTACACTGAGACCATAACAAACCTAACGTTGCCTTTCCCAGCAATCAATTAAAGAATCCATAATATATATGTATGAGGTATCAAAATTCAAGAAATGAATGATCACGAACCTGGTGCGATGCGATGGCCGATGAGCGCGAGCACAAGGAGTCGAGGAAAGCAAAGGCAAAAGATGAGCCGGGGAGAGTGATATGCGGTACTAGCAAGCGTACTTTTGGCTTCTTAAATAGACGTCACACTGTCACTGTGTCTTGGCAACTCGTGCTACATTTCTAAAATTCATAGAGGACAATTTTGAATTGGATCTGTTTCCGATCCTTGTCGACACACAAAATTGCAAAACGTTTATTTTTACAGGTAATGTTTGAGTAATAATATTTTTTATTACGAGAGATAAACGGAGTAAATTTTAAAAATTAAATCTTATATAGATAGTTAAGATTAAATTTTATCTAAAATTTACATGATTACTCACTTGACTTTTTATTTTAATTTTAAATTAAAATTAACTTTTTTAATCTCTCATATTAAACACTATTTTCAATAGATATACTTCCTTTTCTATATATTTATCTAAATGTAATTTATTTTCACTTGTTTCTTTCTTTTTTATTATAAAAATAAAGTGTATAAAAAGAATTGTAAGATTAAAACATAGAAATAACGTAATTGCAAAAATTGGCCATGCTTTGGCTTCAGTTTCTTTCGCTTTGCTTGCCCTTTCTTTTTGTTGGTAATCATTCATCAAGGTACTCACAACACAGTCTTTTCGGTACATTTTGATTTTGATAATTCTTTTTTTATTTTATTTTTAATTGACCAAACAATTATCACTGCGTCTCTCTCTGTTTTGTCTTATGTATGTATCTCTACTTTTTTTCTTGCTCTAACTTCTTAATTGGATTCAATTTCATACGCAGCCAAATTCTTTTATCAATTCAATTTTTAACGGACAATTTTGAATGCCAATTAGAGCTTTCAACGTGAACCCGAACGTAAAGTGTTATATTATAAGATAGAGGATTCAATTCTTATTTTTTTATATTGTATATTATGGTTTCATAAATATATTATTTACCTAATTATGACTTGATAAATCTTTAATTAAGATTAATAAATTGTTCATGAAATTTAGATGCCACGCAGTAGGTACGTGGAGTGAAAAGAATAATATCTTTGTTCATGAAAGAGTGGAGTGAAAATCCCACTCTTTCTCTGACTACCAGTGGGTAGTATAACAAAAAACAAATGGCCTATGAAGTGAAATTCATTATTAAGTCTCTTGGATAAGAAATTTTTTAGACATAATTAAAAAACAAATAGCATACAAATAGTACAACATTGTTCTATTAATAAATTTTTTTTTAATTATGATAAAAAAAAGAATATATCATAAAATATCATAACATTAATTTTTTAGTGACATTATAATAGATAAACAAATATTTTAGTATGGTATTTGTAAATGAAAAACTTATATTTTATAATTGACTGAAAAAAATATCTACTTTAAATTTCCTTATTTATCTTAATTTAATTTTACTTTAAATAATTTTTCATATCATCATCTATGTGTATACATTGATCGATGATGTTCAAGCAAAAAATTTAGACAAAAATAAAAAGAATTCATTGGGGACATGGATCGATGATTTTCAAGCTAAAAAATTAGACAAAAATCAAATGTTAGAAACAGAAAACTTTACTAAAACAGGGGATATAAAAGGAGTCATGAGATATCGTAGACGATTACCAACGCAGATGTTCTCCGAAGAAGCCTCAGAGGTTGCACCACAATGAGAAAATGACAAGCCTCAGATGCGTTACCAATCCTAGAGAATGAGAAAATGCTCCACAACGATGATTCTTAGAGAAGAGCATCTTGTAGGCTGTAGCTATTCAACCGTCTGTTTATCCGAATACGTGGAAGATACATCATACATGCAAAGGGAATGGGACCCTTCGGCACCCCTAATCCCACTTCCCTCCTCCTCCTTTATGGCAACCCAAAATCCCCCTCTCCCTCTTGTGAAACGCCTGGGATTCCCTCCTCCTCCCTTATGGCAACCCAAAATCCCCCTCTCTCTCTTACTACCAGTGGGCAGTACAACCAAAAAAACAGGGAGCCTCTCGAGTGAAATTCATTATTGAGTTCCTTGAATAAGAAATTTTTTTAGACATAATAAAAAACAAATAACATACATATAGTCCAACATTGTTCTATTAATAAAAAAATTTAATTATAATTCACAATTAATATAACAATTTTTTATTAAAATTAATTTTAATAAGAATTTATTTAATTATGATAAAAAAGAACATATCATAACATTAATTTATTAATGATATTATAATAGACAAAAAATATTTTAGTATAGTTATTGTGAATGAAAAGCTTACATTTTATGTCTACTTTTTATTTTTGACCGGAAGAATATGTCTACTTTAAAACCTCTTTATTCATCTTCATTTAATGTTACTTCAAATAATTTTTACACACATTTGTGTGTTTAAATTAACTTACTTTATATTTAAAATAATCTATAATTAAAATTTTGTTAAAAAAACTTTAAAAAAATAATTTTTTTAAAAATAATCAATTATCAAATATGCACATAATAGTAAAGATTATTTTCATTAGATTTTGAGAAATATAAATTTTTTTAAAAGAAATTTATTCATACTTAATAAAAGAACAAATAATCAAACACAATCTAAATAAAAGACAAATAAAAACACAATTCATAAGAATAAAAAATAACTAATAAATCCTTTTTTGGTCCGTGGGCCCCATTTTTGTGCAAAAAAATTTATAAATTCATGAAGTTTCATTGTACCATCAGCCTAATTACATAAAACCACTTTAAATTTAGTTGGACAAATAATAATTTAAAGTAACGATTGAGTTAAATAATAATAATAATAATAATAATAATTTAAGTAACGATTGACTAAGAAAAACCACAGATGCCGACTCATTTGTTGAGAAAAGACGTTTGGATGGGCCATGGAAATTGACAGTTGCGAACATGCCCACACCTACGAGAAAAACACTCAAAGAAGAACCCAGCAGCTGGAATGAAAAGGTGCAATGCATTCCGTTGGGTGTTTCAACTTTACGTGTAATTCCGTGTGCTGCCATCATTGAACATGCGAATGCTGGAGGGAGATTCGTCACACCTCCTTCACTTTATTTGGCTCGTCGTTGAAGTCAAATCTGTCGTTTCATCGAAGAGACAAAACTATGCTTTATCAATTTCGGGAAAAACAATTCGCAGCAGAGCCAAGCCCCCAACAGTAAAATAGTACTTTGACAATGGTGCTGTCATTACCATCGTTATTATTACTATAAAATAGTATGATTGTTACTACTTTTCTTTTCATTCTTACTTTGATCACAGACTACGAAATATTGGAATGGAATGAGATAATCATTCAATCTCATATCATACAGAACATGACAAGAGAAATGATGAATTCTTTCATTGTTATTCTTATTCCCACAAAAATCATTCGCATAAACCCAATCAAACCCCCCTAAGATTTCAACCGTATGATGAGATTCATGTGGCATTTTACATATCCTCAAATCTTAGCAGAGTGGCTCCTATAACCATTATCTATGGCCAAGGAGCAAGATGGTTCATTCATATCCACTTTGGCCGAGGATCCCAAACCAAAGCATGATGGGACATTGAGCAAGGCTTTTCAACTACAACGGTCCTAGCTAGGAAACTAAACTCTATCAGCATATCTTGCATAAGCAGAGAATCACACTCTGGAGGTGGCAAGTTGAGCACATGGATTAACTATAGGAAGGGAAAGCAAATGATGCACTAGAAAATAGGCTTGATGCATTTTGGGGAAGTAATTCTTTTAATTAAGTGGTAGCCTAAAGTTTAAACTCAAGTAATTAAAGTAAGGAGTACACTTCCTCAACTATTAGACCAACCGGTCCCCTTTGGTTAAAAGTATATGATATATATTGAATCCTTAAATACAATTAAAAAGTAATATTAAAAAATATCAATTACTTAATCTTTGATTACGATTAAAAAATTCTAGTTTTGTTTTTTTATTTAAAAAATAACATATTCTAGTTCATTGTATATGATATTTAATAACAAAGAAAAGCATCAAATATGTCATTTTTAACTATGATTCATAAGTCTGTTCTTTGTTATTTTTTTAATTAGCATGTTATATATAGTTAAAACTTAGGGTCATATGCACTTTGTTCCTCTCATTTATCATTTCAATTAATTGCACTTTACGCCCTCATTTATTAAATTAATCACATTACATAACCCGTCCTATTATAATTTTCTCTTTTCATCCAATTTCACACTTAATTTTAACAGAACAAAGCACACTTGTCATGCACATGAGCTATTTATGAGTAAAAGACAAGATTACCCAATTTTTATTTTTAACAGAAAATCATTTCTTATTATTTACTTGTTTACAAGAAATAAGAATGTCTCAACAACCGAAAAGAAAAATCTCAGAAGCGTCTTTGTAGAAGAAATAAATAACAGAACAGTCAACAACTCTATTTTAAAATGGGGGCCATGGTAGCAGAGTACTCCAATTAATTTTTAATTGAAAGTTGAAACCGATCGAGAGGAGGTGTTGCCAGATCTTGGTCTTCCCTCTACCTCTGACATCGTCCCCCATTCTTTGACAATTTGAAAGTGAGGAGTAGCAAAGTGATAAGAAAGCGGCCCAAAAGTGCGCGGTCGATAGTTTTTGATAAGATTTTTTATCCTTTTTTATTTGATGAAAGCGCGCTGTAGAGAGTTTGTGGGGGGATCAATCATCACATATTCACATGTCAAGGCGAAGGCCTTCCGCCGAGAATCCTTCATAAAGCAATGGTCCTCGTTGCAATTCCTTCTTTCTACCGAGACGAGATTTATTATATCCTCTTAAAAATTTTATTAATAATTTTTTCATATTTAATAAGATAAATATTAAATAAAATAATAATATGTTTAATATTTTAAATATATAAAAAATATTTACAACTTACTTCGTTTAATAATAAAAAAGATTATTAAAAAAATAGGTTAGAAAAATATAGAATTAAAAGTTTGGCACTTAACACTTTCTCATCCCAATTTTGCTATTGAATGAAATGAACAAAGGGCTGTAATGTCCCAATGTGCATTGTGCATGAGGGAGCGCAGCAACAAAGATGTAAGGGACTTCGAATTCGATGCTTCTCAAAGATACACAAGAACTTCACTTTTCTGAATACTAGGGAGCCAAATAAAGTTTTTTATCAAAAGCTCAAATAAAATGAGGATAGATTCATAATGGATGGAGTAAAACATTCTTTAAAGAATGACCACAAAAAGTTTCAGAGAGAGATGCTGATATGCTCGTACTGAATTACATCTTCACAGAACATTTAACTTCACCATTAACTAGAATAAGCCAATCACCGTCAACACTGGGTACATGGTAAACAATATAGTCAAACTCTAAAGCCATTAGGGGAAAAAGAAGGTACAAAACCACCAGGTCAAATGCCAATCTGCACTTGTCATGTTGAAGATGCAAATTTAAGATATTCAAGAAGTACAAAAAGTTGGAGCTAAAATAAAAACTGTCTACAAAGCACAAATAAAAGACTTACTTTCCCCTGTTATTTTAGTCAAGTTTTAAGGTTTCTTCTCAATAGAACTGAAATTGCCCTTACTGCAATCATTTCTATTTAAACTTCAACAGTGTACCGTATATGAGTTTTACGTTTTGTTTTGACAACCATAGTTGTCGGAGGCAGAGACCAATGAGTGGAAGAGAGTCTATTCTGAACTTCTTCTTCTTTCATGGGTGGACCCAATTCATGGTGGCCACCTTACGCAATCCTTGCGCCAATGGAGACGTGTGGCAACAGAGAGTCACACCGGTGCGGAAGTTGGGAGCTTTATTGGGTTCTTGAAAAGCCAGGCGATTCCTGTTGAGAGCAAAAGATGGAAAGTTGAAGGAAGGAGCAGAGGTTGGGAACTTCAGTGAGGAGAAGATGCGAGGACTCCAATTTCCGTTCCTTCCACCGGCTGCTCCGTCCCAATCACCATCTCCTCCCTTACTATCAGCAGCCTCCACTAACCCAACCACCCGCCACCAGCCACCTTTCACAGGCGCACACTCACTCACCACTACGCCTCACCGCACACACCCTGCGTCACAGCCCATGCACTCTCACGTTCATACACAACACACCATCTCACCCTACGCACCAGCACCCTACACTGAGACCAACGCAAACCTAACGTTCCCTTCCCAGCAGTCAATTAAACAATCCATAATATATATGTATGAGGTATCAAAATTCAAGAAATGAATGATCACGAACCTGGTGTGATGCGATGGCCGATGAGCGCGAGCACAAGCAGTATATATATGTGTTATATTATAGATAGAGGATTCAATTCTTATTTTTTTATATTGTATATATTATGGTTTCATAAATATATAATTTACCTAATTATGACTTGATAAATCTTTAATTAAGATTAATAAATTGTATTACAAAGTATTACAATTGTTTAATTTTAAGTATGATTATGAAGTAATATTGAGAAATATCAAATACACAATTTAAATATGATTAAGAAATCCTAATTCCAGGTTACATGTTATTTTTTTAACTATACTTAAATTATCATTTCAAGTTAATTCAAAATATAGTAATCAAATTAAATAGTCTTAATTATAAAGAAATATAATTTAAAATAACTAAATTATTCTTTCTTTTACTTTATTAATATATATTTTTAAATTTCACTTATTTCACTAATTTTTTTTATTAAAAGATAAAAATAAAATTAAAAAAATTAAATAATATTTCTTTAATATTCTTAAATAATAAATGTTATTAAATAAAAAAATTTCTTAAATAAAAATAAACGAAAAGGATAATACCTTTGTTCATGGAAGAGTGGAGTGAAAACCGCGGTCCAGACTTAACTGGCCGTGCAACTTGCAGGTAGGTAACAGCCCAGATTGCGACCAGGTGCCACGCAGGCAGGTGTTAAATGATCAAAACTTATGACTTGCAACAGTGGCAGCTGCTACTTGGGGTCAATCTCTTCGTGATAGGTGAGGAATAAAGTCAAAAAGTAAATTGTGAATATCCCACCGGTTTCCCATTCGAATAGCCGAGATGTCAATGTCAAGAAAGTGCGAAACCCATGTCCTGATTCTACCTTGAGGGCACGTGAGCTTACCTCAAAGATCATTTTGTTTCCAACTTCAGCACCGTTCATATTCGGCGCTTGTTGAACAATAATGGTTCGAGCAAAATTTGGCACGATGCAATCAGATCACATGTCAAACTCAAACTGCATAAAAACCGCGTCAAGTACAGCTTTTTATTTTCATTTTCTTAACATAAATATTCAAGGCAATGCCGTCTTCTATTGCATTTGTACCTTTTCCCAAGTAAACAATGATTTTGTGAAGCCTTTCTTCTTCTTCTTCTTATTGATCAGGGGTTACCGGCAAGTCAGTTTAAAGCTCAATATTTAAAACGAGGTCTTTTCTTTTATTGAAATTTATGAAAAAAATCTTTCATAAAGTTTCATAAACTTTACCTAGGTAAAGTTTGCCTAGGTAAAAAACTTAAATTTTTAACTTTTTACGTGTTACTCAAATTCTTCACTATTTCCATTTCTAGTGTTCTTACCATGTTTTAACAAGTAGGGGTGTTAAACATCCCAAAACATTCAAATTCAAACAGCGTGACAAAATACAAGCTAGACTCGTCCAACATAAGCTCACGTGCCTAAAGAGGCCGTTCGCTTAAATGATAAATTTTTTTATTAATTAAAATAATATTTTTTAATAAAATCATTGATTAAAGTCAATCATTACATTACATAATTCATATCAAAATACTTCAAATGTCAACCATTCATGTAATTAAAAAGTAAATATTGAAAACCATTTTTATGGTAAGGGGAACCATTATGTAACCTACACCAATAAATTGAAAAAAGAAAAAAATTCAAGAGTTCGATGGCAAGCATGCATGCATTGGTAGCTGACATTAAAACTAACATGAAAGGGCGCGGAGTAGGAGAGAATCGGCTGAGAACCAAAAGCTGCAATAATATATAATAGTTACGACTACAAGCAGGGAACACTTTTTTTTATATATTGATTGATTACTTTATACCTTCTTTTGAGTAGAGAACTGAGCTGTAACGCTTTACATGTATGAACTTTGTACACTATTGAAACACTAAAAGAATCAGAAAAACAAAAAAAGAGGAAATAACAGAAAAAAAAATTGCACAATCCTGCGAGGCATACCAAAATTCAAATATCACCAAGAATTCATCAAGTATGAGAAAGGTTGCTTCTATCACCAAACTGAAGGATCTTGTCAAATGAAAAAGGAGTAAGCAGGAGATGGAAAATGGAACTTCGAATCTAGCAGCACAGTTTCAGCAGCCATGTCACATTCATAATACTCTTCCTCAATCTGAGATGTTCTTGCAAGCCAGTTATGCTCAATTACCTAGATCCCACTGATTGAGCGTTAAATCTGAGCTCTCATCTGTATGCGGAAACCTGACAAAGTTGAAAGGATAGCACAGGAAAGCCTCCTTTATCACTAGAAGTGAAAGTCATCAGATTATGTTAGCACGTTTCGCCCCCCTTGCTCTAGTTACAGATTTTAAGTAGAGCTCCTCGTATTGTGTTGCTGAAGATTCCCAGCTGAAATCCATGTTCATGTCCTTCTTAACAAGCTGCTTCCAACTCTCGGGATTGTTCCTGTAGAGATTAAATGCACGTTCCAACGCAGAGTTTAATCCCTGTCAAATTTGTGTCGTTAGAGTTGACCAGAACAAGGAACAAGCACGAAATAAGGTTTCTCAAGTAGATGAAAATGAAGAGAGGTCAGGGACGCCGGGTTAGAGATAGAACAGGTGAAGTAAAATCAATGGTGACGATGACATGGCTTGCTTTCGAAAACTGACTTTATCCTATGAAATAATAGACAATTTGACGTAGGATTGCAATAACATTTGATATTTCACCGCTTACCTCCTCATCGGCATTCAAAAATGTAAATCCATTTTGAAAATGGGAAGGTATTGTATCATCATCAACATCAAAAACACTACAAAATGACACAGAATTTAGTTAGTGATTAATTTTGATCCATTATTAGAGTAAATTTTTTTTTTTTATATACTATATCTAATCATGCGTTGCCACATTAAAAAGTTTGACCTCTTAAGTAATTGTTATTATAGTCAAACTTTTCGTAATTGATGTAACAACATATAATTGGATGGTAGTATAAAAAAAGTTTTACACTGACATGTGGTCACAGTTATACTAAAGCTATTTAGTTATTCTTCAGAAAACAAGAATTAAGCTATCATGTGGTCACAGTTATACTAACCTGTCATTTAGGCCACCGGTTTTTCTGGCAATGGGTACGGCACCATATCTCATTGATATCATCTGCAGTAAAGATAATAGGAAATTGGGTAAAGAAAAAAAAAAAGTAGAGGGAGGAACCAGAGAGGAGCATGATTGTTGAACTCTCAAGTTCAACTCATAATGAGTATGCAATTATAGGACAACGAGTTAAATTGCATGTAAACTATCTTTTTGGTTTTCAAGCATACTCTGACAGAATTGATAAACTATATATTCTACCAACGAGTTTATGAGTCTAGATTTGCACATGATTTTGGCCTCAAAGCATACAACTTTGATTTTGTTGAGTACTTAGGTTGAGTTGCCTATATTCTGCAATATGTATTAGGTTTATGAAAGTGATTTTATGTTTTTATTTTTCTTATTATGTTTTTGAAACTACAAAATACTGTAAGTGGCTGGGCTAGGTATAATATAACAATTGAATCAGGTACTGAGTTATGTTTTTGCTTTATTACTTTTGTTTTCTTTATTATGGATTTGAAATGGAATATTGATTATGAATATGCTATAAAATTATGTTTGAGTATTAGGATACATTTTTTATATATTATTTTTTAAGTATCTAAACCCTTACAAGTTTACAATTTGAGTTTGTGAGTCAAGTTTAGGAAGGCATTACTAGTTTACTTAAACCGTCGAGTTAAACAACCTTGAGAGGAGAGATAGAGAGCCTAGCAATAGTAATACACAATTAGGTTTCTTCATAGATATGTAAATATATGAATTCACCTAAAAGAACTATGTCATTCATGGGGATATTAATCAAGGCTTTAAATTACAGCCGTAACATCTGCCGCGACCGCGACGCACCGTAATTGCGGCCCTCATAGGGCCACATCAGTTCTCATCAGCCCGTGACGGCCGTAACACCACCGTGACCGCACGCAACCGCAACCGCAACTTAAAACCTTGATATTAATGCTAAAGAAGTAAGCTTACATAATCTGTGCATATCTAAAGGCTTCAATTTATCTGTAAGGACAGGATAATATTGGACATCATTGCAGTCTTAGCTTGGATAAAATCCGAAGGAACATAATTTCCTCATTTTTTGATGTTTGGAACAATAAATATTACAAACGGGAAAGTAAACTTTGATAAAAGAAATTTTCCATTTTTGCAAAGGAGAAGTCGTTTTGACCCCTCATCATTATGCAGTCCAATTCCAATGACCTCAACCCTGCCTGTCCTCATTTTCTACTGCTGTCATTGTTACTGTTAGCTAACTCTATTGTTACCTCGAAACCTCACAGCTATCATCTTATTTGATCCCTAGAAGAAATAATCTCTAATAAACTATTGGGGACAATTATTTATTTATGCTGCATCCTTGTCTCTGTCCAAAATGATCTCCTTTTTAGATTTGATGATCCAAACTAATCTCTTTGTCTTTTTATCTCTATATTGCTCTCTTATCTAAGATGACTCAGGTCTTGTTTCCCAAATCTTCATCTAGCCCTTCCCTTGTGTCTTCCCTTTATTCACTTCTATGATCATCTCAATCCAGTCGGAAATCTTTCCCACCTCCTTTTATTTCAGGAAAATGCAGAAAATGAATGTTAGAGATATAAAACCATTTAAGTGTTTCCACCTAATAGCTTAAGCATTTAGGAGAGTTAGTCTTTGACATAGTATTAGAGTTTCTATGACCAAGTGGTTAGAAGTCAATTCCTATTACCCTCATTCTTCATAATTAAGTTAAATTTTAGCATAAGGTAAAATGGGCTTGTGCATTATACACCTTTCAAGTCTAAAGAGATCTTGTATGAGAGGGTGTGCTAGATATGTGCTTCTACCTAACAGCTTAAGCTTTTATGAGAGTTGGTCTTCGAAAGGCATATTTAATAATGGATTGAGTTTGACTAAATGAATGAGTTATTAGTTAAGTAATAAATATATAATGCTCTACTATCATGATACAGTTTCCTATAAAATGCTGAAACAATTTTTACCATGAAGAAACATGTATCATGAAAAGAATGGAGCATAAATTTGCTATATATATATATATATATATATATATATATATATTCTTTGCTCTTTGAAATTCATGAACAGCCATGTTGACTTTACCTGTGTTAAGCCACAAGGTTCAAAGATTGATGGAATGATGAACATGTCAGATCCAGCATAAATGACATGGGAGAGAGATTCATCGTACTTCAAAATCAACCTTATGTGATCATGATTCTGAAAGTGGCCGGCAATGCCCTCAAATTCTCCCTAGAGAAGAGAAAACAGGTAATCAGTTGACGGAAAATGGAAGAATGAACTGGCATATCAAAGAAAAATCAAATATTAACTTTCAGAATACATAGATAATAACACTAACAAAAAGAAACAATAATCTCCAGGAAAGCTAAAACTCGTTTGCAATAATAAATAAAAAATGATGAAAAACGCCTTAACAGCCAACTTCCAAAACAAAAATTTTGCTAAAAGTAGTTAGGTCAGTTCTTGAAAAACTAAATTTCTCATGAATCTTCCCTTTCACAGAACTGTATGGCTTTTCTCTAAGGCCCACATTATTATTATTTTTTTTTGGGTGAGATGCCCGCTTTAATTTACAATAGCCCTTATGTGATGACGAATTCATGATGCCCCCATCACAGTAGTTCGAGAGTGCCTGGTCTCTCCCTCCTATTCCCTTACTCCTTTCCTGATATGCCTCTTCCCTCCTTTATCTCACTCTCTGCTAACTGAATCTTCCCTCCTCCATTCCACGCCCCTTACCATGTGTCTAGGTAGTTATTCTATTTCACACTGCTCGCATTGCTCACGTGGGCTTCTAATCCCCTGTTCTCCCTTTCTTTCCTCCTACAGTACACCTGTTTTATTGGTGGCCAAAACAACACCAATCGTAAAGACATCCAGATACAACAATCCCATATAAAAACAGCAGATGTGACTTCAACTCCATAATGTGATCAATTTAATTATAGCATTCACTGTACATATAAAATTGTATCAATATTATAATTATTAGTATGGAAAGCAAATACATAGTTTATATCCTATATGTCAAGAATGAGAATAATACATTTGAAGATACATTACCCAGGGATTATATTATATGTATGAAAGGAAGCTATAATTCAGTTCAGGTATTATGCTTCCCTGATTTCCCAATTCATATATTATAGGTTAACTAAAGAAATTCCCCGATTAAGTACAACTTTTCACCTATATGTTAGCTTTTAAGTACATGCCACCAGAATAGTAATACATTTGCAAGTCAAAACAATTAGAAAGAAATAAAGAATGTCTTCCTGTCTAATCTTAGATTAGGGGGATCCACTGTGGTTATTTTATTTCACTGAAATACCCATGTAAAATAATCAGTTTGGATGAGAATGAATTCCATCTATATTGTAAGCTGCTGTGACATTTTATTTACTTTCTTCTTATCATATATTGTTTGAGCTGTCGCCTTTTTAAACTGAAATAGAATACCTTTAAATTTCAGATAAAAGGAAATAAAATACAACCTGAATATGTGGCACTGGACTTGAACCGAGGAGAACAAATTGTCCTCCCAGCTCCAATGTTCGATATATTGCATGTCTAATAAGATGAACACCTTTCTGTGGAACCAGTCTTGTTATGCAACCAACCTATTGAAGAAGAGAATAAAAAAATCCAAGTATTAAAGCATCTTCATTTCTAAGAATAATTCCTGAATGAAAAATTAATAAATCAGTAACAGATAATTTGAAATTTTAAGATAAAGAGCATCATTTCCCCATATGTAGGACAGATACCCTATCAAACAAGCAGCAAATGGCACCATAAAGCAACATCACAAGGACATTAGTCTATAAGTCAGGCACTGCCAAAAATTAATCGAACAGCATACAGGCATTTATAATTTATAACGAATAAAACTGCAGGTGATTGTTTGTATGAAAACAAGAATAGAGATACCAACTAGAATAACAAGTAGATTCAATGCAATTATAGTAAAATCCTAGCAGTAATCACATTCTATAACTTGCAGCCATGTATTCATTTGGCATGGAATTAAATAATCACTTCAATTTGATTTTATAGCAGCATCAAACATTGCTTTTGCCAGCCTGTGGCTTGGAAACTTCTTTCATTATCATAAAATCATGCTATTGTACCTGTTAGATTGATAGGACTCTCAGTGTTTTAGGAGTCTTATGATATTAGTAGTCTTATTGGGCTGGACTTGTATTGGTTGTGCTACACTAGTACTTGACCTAGATCATTAGTATATGTTAGAGATATAAAATCATTCATGAGCTTATACCTAATAGTTTAAGCTTTTGGGATAGTTGGTTCATAACATGGTATTAGAGTTTCTATGACCAAGTAGTCAAGAGTTCGATTCTTATTAACCCCATTCTTCATAATTAAATTGAAGGTCAGCACAAAGTAAAATGGACTCATGCATTATCCACGCTTCCAGCCAAAAGGGCTCTTGCGTGAGGAGACGTGTTAGAAATAGAAAACCATTTATAGGCTTCTATCTAACAGCTTAAGCTTTTAGGATAGTTGGCTCATGAAAGTATAAATAGTTGTTAGTGGTTTGTATCATATTCTTACACACCTCATATAATTAGATCTAATATTATTCATAGTCGCCCTTCTCTTTTCCTTCGTTCTCGTCTATTCCCTACAATTTCAACATGGTGTTAAAACAGTATCATCCTTTGTGACCTAATCCCATCACTATTTCGCTATTGAGTTCCCAAAAATCTAAAACTCTTTTTGTCTTATCCCACATTGTCTCTGTTCCGTGACTCTCCTTTACATTGGCTGTGCATTGACTCCGGCAACAACAACATTAGTTTTTCCCCATGCCCACGATTTCCACGCACCTTACCAGCCAACATTAGTGGCATTGTTACCATTTTCTATTTTGGTCCAACCCAACCCCTTGTGCCTCTGTTCCACCACTCCAAGGGGCTGTTTGGCCATGTCTCTGCCGTGTGTAACTGTGTTTGGCTCCGTTTCCGTCCAACTAGTCTCTGTTTGGTTTTTTGGGACTGTGTGGCCATATTCCCAGGCTGTTTGGCTGCTGTTAGGGCTGTTTGGTCTCTTCCAGCCACAAGTTGTTTCGAGCCAATTCAAGCCTGATTTAGTTTTTCTCATTCCAGCTATCTATTGCTCGTCTTGCCATGGATCATTGCAGCAATCTATTGCTCGTCTAGTTGTGCATCATTCCAGCCATCTACTGCTCATCTGGTTTTGCATTATTCCAGCCATCTAGTATTCGACTGGATGTGCATCATACCAGTCATCTACTGTTTGTCTGGTTATGCATCATTCTGGCCATCAACTACTCATCTGACCATGCATCATTCCAGCCATCTACTGCTCATCTGGTTGTGCATCATCATTGTGTTGTCTCTCCGGCAGTTTTTTTGGGATGCATCATTTTGTTGTGCTATCTCTCCAGCTATGTGTTTTATGGCACCCATTATTTTAGAGTGTGTTTATTTGTAACAAGCTGAGAGCTCAGTAAGCTTCAACTTGAGGGGGAGTGTAAGAATATTAGGACTCTTAGTGTTTTAGGAGTCTTATAATGTTAGTAGTCTTATTGAGCCAGGCATATACTAATTATACTACGCTAGTACCTAGATTATTAGTATAAATAATTGTACTACACTAGTATCTAGATTATTAGTATAAATAGTTGTTTAGTGGTTTGTATCATACACACACATCTCATATTACTCAGATTCTCTCTTCTCTTTTCATCCTTTACCATCCCATGATACCATAGTATTTACGCAAATATGACAGATAGCAGGTAATAAATTAGACTGAAAACTGGATGACTTTTAGTTGAGTATAAAAATCATGCATTGACATCTATTTTTTGTCCTGTCAAGCTATTATTATCCATCATAAAAGCAGGCACTCCTTCCTAATGTTTCATAAGGACAAAGTGTAGTTAGCTCAAAAGTTATCATCCCAAAAAGGAAAAAAAAAATAATAACAATCATAAATAATATTGATGAAGTTGGAATCTTTCTAAACTAATGTCAGACAGAAAATAGTGTCAATTTCAAAAAATGAGAGAAGAGTAAACTGTGATTTATTGTATCAAATAAATTCTCGTTTCAAATTAGGATATAAAATTACCAATGGCCTCTTGATATCTGTAGATGAAAGACCAAGTTGCCTTCTTAAGGCTTCCTTATTCTCTGCTTTACCTTCAAGATCATTTGCGTTGTACTGGACTTTAAGAAATGTGTCAGTGGCAGGATTCCATGCATCAGTGTCAATACCATTAAGAATACCAATGAACTTTTTGGAATGAAAAGAGAGTGTTGAATGGAGACCTCGCCCTTCCTGCATGGCATACAAGAATATCATTCATTCATTCATGAAAACAACTTTAAGATTGAAAAGCTAAGAGTGCTTACAAACTAGTTTAATCTTAGAAAAAAACATTGAGGATGAATTATGTGTGACTCTCACATACTTTACTCCTAATTTAAGAACCTGTTGACAGCTTATGTGTTAGCTTGAGCAATATAGACATGCCATTATCTCCGTTTTGGTTTACATAGAATTCTTTTTTAATCTTTTCTCATTCTTCCAACAACTATTCAACCTCATCTTGTCCACATGCCTAAATTTTAAAATTAAAAAGATTCTTTTAACAAGCAACTCACATATAAAGAATCAAAACTACTTCAAGCCCTCCCCTTTCCTCTAAAGTTCCTCCAACTAGCTCCCAATGAAATGCTGTCACCTCAATCTTGCGAGGTTACCCTCACAATATCATAAGGGCCATGACAGTTTCCAAAGATCCAAGACCATAAGATAATCATTTTAAGACAGATGTCTGGGATTGACAGCAGTTAATAATACATTCCATTGACGCAAATGTTCATGAACTTTGATATGACCTGGCTGGATGCAAGCTACTTTAAAAAAACCATCACTCTATGCTCATAAACGCTTGTGCTTCGCAACTTGCAACAAATATCCTCATTATTATTCATATAAACGTTATTTTTCTTGGTCCAATTCTTGGACATTTACCCACCCTCTCCTACCCACTGCCCCCCTCTCTCCCCAACAAATCCCCCCTCCCCAAAAAGAGAGAAATAAAAGAGAAAAAAATTATAATTTAACACAATTTGAGGTGAACTCTTGGGCAATATTTATAACTACAATTTGAAATATATAAATTTAGTATTATTGTTTCGAATTAGTATGACCATGTACCATTTAATAATTTCCAATAAACCAGAAACTCTATCCAGATCTCAAAGGTATACAGTGCTATCTATCTAGGGAGGTTCTAATCACACATTTCAAAAAGATTCTAGAATGTAACTTCTGGAAACTATAAATACCAAATTGGTTTTCAAAAACAAATACAAGGTTGAGAGAACCTCAAATAATTAGATGCCCTGATACTTGTATTTGTATTATAAGAAAATCGCATGACTACCAATGGATCTTACCAATCTAAGAGTTCGGCTTGTGAAATTTAGAATATACAGTCTTGGATTAATACTAAGCAGAGTTTGTACCCAAATAAATTTGTAAGTATGGCTAAACATACCTAACAGAATTATACACAACGCAAGATTGCTATAGCACCAGGCAATTGTGTAAGGTAGGCTCCCAAACAAGGATATAGAGAGCATAGCAACGCCCACATAGAAAGATATAAACTAATATATATATATATATTCCAAACTCAAAAAATCAGATAACTAGGTACAATGAGACTGATTTTAAAATATTATATTTTTGGTAAGCACTAAAAATTTAAAAAACTAGTTATTATCTAATCTATTTTCAAACTAAAACTAGTTAAAGATAAAAGCAATGTAAAGTTGGTTTTATTGTATTCCATTTTTGTTAATGACTCCAATTTTTTCTCCTAAATTTTTTTTTTCCTTCTTTACATTATCACTTCACTTTCTCTTAATATTTAAATTAAAAGTTTCCTTTTCAATGTTTTGTTTCTCTCTCTATATATTTAAATTTAAAATTTGGTTATGATTTCAAAATTTCATTAAAAAAAAAAAATTCATCAAGCAATATTTAATATTAGAATCGATTTAAGACAAATTTTAACCAAACTAAGAATAAATTAAAACTAGTTACAAAATAACATGAATTTATATTGCTAGTTTATCTTAAACAGTTCTAAACCCGGTTTTGAGTGTTGCCAAACATCCCAATATATATAGATATATATATATATATATATATATATATATATTTACAATACCTACTTATATTTCTAAACATTCCTGTTTGGCAATATTAATATTCTAAATTTATCAGTTCTTCTGTGAAATTTAAAATATGCAAAATCTTAGATTAAAACAAGTACAGATGATATATTAGAGTAAATGGATTTAACTCTATGTTAATCTATTATGACAAAATATAACTATTGTAATAATCTAAATTTGTTATTATTTTTTGAGTATATAAATCTATGGTCAAAGCCAAACACTAATGATAGTCCACTCGCATTCCACATGTAACACTATCAGATGCCAAATAGCAGGTAGAAAGACATATGCAAGAGCCCTTCAGTTACTAATAGCAGCAAAGTCCTTGTATATTATTTTCTGAACCATATGTTCACAGCACAAATAAGAATGAAATAGAAGCAATTATAGGACCAAAGTTTTTTTTCCCAGCAAAAGCCTATTCTCGTGCCAACATGTGCATTTTCCTTATTATCTGGATTAATAAAAAAGGATATTTTGATAAACCAGAAAATACCTAATATGCACAAGAACAGGACATGAACCATACCTCTGCAGTTCGCACTTCTTGGGCATAAGTAGGTGACACTGTTGTCACAATGTTGGAGAAAACAACTCCACCCTGACCATCGGAATGTAAAACTATTACTTATATTTGCTAATATAAAGTATAATAGATAATCATTTTATTGTTATACCTTGACAGGATTGACTCTATCATGTGCTGAGTTGTCCTGCATTCTATCTGGTCTGTTTAGATGGTGGGTATCAAGACCGCACAATGCCAACTCTGAAGCTGCTGCAGTCCCTTGATACTCAAAGTTGTGGCATGTAAAACATATCCTAGCTGAATTTAATCCTTTTGGGGTATATATATCCCAATACAAAGGAGCCTAGCAAAGAAACATAAAAATGTTATCAGTGAAAATCCAATGCTCTACAAGTCACTCAGAGCATAAGTCTGACAGAAAGAATTTGAAAGCTCATACAACAAATGCTGTCTGCCAATCATGGCAATGAATGATATCTGGCTTCTTGCCAGCTTGAAGAAGAAACTCAAGAGCAGCACGGCTAAAAAATGAAAAGCGTCTGAAATCATCATGCTCTCCATAAAATTTTCCTCTCCAAAAGAATTTATCAGGATGATGGGGCTCAATGAAATAAACAGGAAGGCCTGCAAAGCTAAAGTTAAGTTACTACACCAGATAAATACATTCAATTAAAATGGAAATATTTAATTGTTGACCTTCACTAGTGCCAACCCAGATTTTATTTTTGAATAGTTGACCATCAAAGTATGACTCTATCACCACATCTAAAGCCTGCAAGAGTAATTAAATTATCATGAGAAGTTCAAATAGTAAGACTCTTTCAATATGTTTGATTCTTTTCTCAATAGAATAGCATACCCTTAAGTCATGGATGTGGTCATATTGCATACAATCATATTTGGGAAGAATAATTTCAACAAGGTGTCCTTTCTTTTGCAACGCTTTACCTAGACCACTGACAACATCGCCCAAACCACCAACCTGTTACAGAAATAACTTAATCTAAATAGTCGTATATGATGCAAAAATAGTTTAGCTGAAAGCAGAGGATCTGACACCACCCTAGGAGAAACAAAATGGAAAGGTATAACAAAATAATCAAACAACAGAGAGCTTTTCACTCATGCTAAATTTAAGCTGAAGGAGTACTCCTAAAGATGCCATCAGGAAAAAAACTCTAGTGATGGCAAAAGAACTACCCCATCCCAGAGTAAATACAGTAACAGAATCTGTCAGCTTTTTCAAAGGATTTTTCCAAGTGATTAACCTTCCTTCTGGGATAGGGTTGACAAAATACCCTTAAGGATAATTGCAGTCCACTCTAACCAAATGCTCCATGAAGCTGCAAACTTTGTACACATCCAAAGGACCTGGCCCTTATACCAAACCAAAACCCTGAACAATGAAAGTCTCCCAACTCCCAACGTTTGTTGACAAACTCACTGCTGTTCAAAGTTAACAAACAACCTATTCCACATACATTTTGTAACGCAAGAAGGGCAAACTGAATGAAACCATTATATATTTGGGAATTAATAATTTAGGAATTAATATCTTTGGCTGAGATGATGATGAAGGATGTTTCATGCACTTCCATAATGAAAATATAGATCACTTTCCATAGATGCAAAACAATTACCTACAAAAAAACTCTCCCCATGCTGACAAGGAGGTACAGGTCTGAGATAACCACATGCAACAACTTATTCACACAATGCAGCATACACACACCAAATATACCATGACAAATGAATCTTATGAACAGAAACATCCAAGTCCAGTCTCTGCACTCTAGAAGATAAATAACTCAATTAGATGGTCAACTGTCCCAAAAGCTTAACCAAATATGCCAACCCAACTTCTGAAGAATACCCCTGCTCATATGCACTAGGACATGGACCTTGGAATGAAGTGAAACATGACATAAACCTCAACCAAAAAGTAATGGGGAAATATTTTTCAAGACTTTAAAGTCTTGAACTCTAATCTTTTACATATATTTCATCTATCTTCTGTTTGATCACTAATTATCCCAAGAATAATCAAGCCACTATGTATATTAAGCTTAACTCACCAAGACACGCACAGACAACTACATGATATTATGTGTAGTACACTTAGTGCATGTCGTGATATTGACTAATTGATTTCATACTACAGAAAATATAGCAGAATGGACAAAATACAATTAAGTCTAACTTGGCTATGAACTCAATAAGTACAGAAACCATGGTAGGAACATGAAAACCACTTTTGATGAACTGGGATCTTGCAATTAGAAAAAATTATATTCAAAATAGGTGTGAAAAATATAGCCTACAGCAAATTCATGATCGTACGTTACTTATTTTCCATAAAGATTTCAATAATCAGCAAGAAGAAATAAAATGACAAGAGGCTGCATTTTAAGGACGTCTAAGAATTTGTTTCATTGCTAACAGAAGAAGGGCCTTTGTTCTAGTTATTTCTAAATCTAGCCGTGTCTCCACAAACTCAAACCAAGTACTCCCCCTCTTTAAGTAGAATAAGGTGCTCCTGCCATGATTCTTTAGGATTAGTTCCAATAGGCGTTATAATGTTTGAAAACCACATTTCAGGGAAGGAATAAGGCCAGGTTGAAACAATTAAAAACATTATTTGCCAAATAGTTTGTAGATTTAGGCACAATTGAAGAGGGATGATTGTTCTGGAAACGAAATTGCAGCATATAAACAAGAGACATATGTACTCCATATTAAGCGGTTACCGGAAAGGGAAAATACAAGCTCACTAAAACAAAAGATAGCTTTTAAAAGTTGAGAAGCAATAACTCAGGAACATGACAACAACAACAGCAAAGAAGACACAATGGAGTTTAAACGTTAAGCATACAATTAACACAAATATGACTAATAATCTACTAGTGCTTTATGCACCTAATAAACTACAACAACCAAGCCTTGTCCCACTAGGTCAGTAAGAATAGGACAAAATATAGGTTCTGTATCCAAAATGTCACAAATGAAAGATCCTTGTGACATTACTCAAAAGTCTTATTTCCTTAACAAATTGAAGACACTACATATTTATTTCTGCATACTGGTTCAATAGCATACATCTAATAAGCCGGATGCGATATGATAATAATTCAACTATAATAAAACTCATATTTTTGCATAATGAAAAGAATTGTAGAAGAAGAAAATAAACGTTAGGGCTAAGAATAAAATGGGTGCAACAAGATAAAATGTAGGGATAAGAATACAATGAAGAAGACAAACTAGAGGGATAAGGATAAAATGAGTTCAACAAGATAAAAGGTAGGGAAAAGGATACAAGAGTTCACCTTAGCTACAGGTGCCATCTCTGCTGCAATATGAATCACATATAATCCTGGACTACAGATAAAAAATAAGGGATACATAAGACAATAGAAGATATATAAATTGCAATTTACTATTAAAAGTTAATACCTTGTTGCAAACAATGCAAGCCCAAGAAATGCAGAAATAGCCTCATTTTCGCTCTGTTCTTTGGAAGCCATATATATATCACTAATACGCCTGTCTCTCTTCCACACCTTTTCTCTCAATAGCTTTGCATCATCTATTGATATTTTCTTTTCAAGTGACCAACCATCAATTATAAGCAACAATCGACTCCAAAATTCCCATGGCATATCTTCCACTGGTTCATCTAGTGCCCTTCTCTTGCTTTCTTCTTTCAGAGTATTAAGTGTATCTTGAAATTCTGTCACTGTCTCTTGATACAACTGGACAGAAGAGTTTATCTCTTCATCAGATTTTTGAAGACGGTCCTCTAATAGTTTTATCTTTTGTTGCATTAGTTCATTATATGTTTGCAATTTATCTGATGATAGCTTATAGATATTAGCTTCTTCAAGGGATTCTTCCAATTTATCAACCTTCCTTCGAAGATCCTGGTTTTGTTGCAGCATTATAATAGCTTGATCAGCTTGTTTGGTTGCTTTATCTAACAGCAGTTGCAAATTTTCAACCTTATCCCATAAGTCCTTGCATTCAACTCTTAATGTAGACAGTTTTGACACATCTTCCTGAGAAACTGACAGTTTCGATTCCAAGTCTTTTAGGGCAGATTCCAAAGATGATCGTTCCTTTTCCAATATCACTAAACGTTCATCAGTATTCTTGACATCATTAAGCTGTGTTTTAAAAGATTCTATGGCAATCTTCAGGGAGGCATTTTCAGCCCTCAATGAATTAAGCTCCTCAGTAAGGGAATGAATGCTATCATTATTACTTAGAGGGTATTCATCACTCAAAATCCCATTTTGACTTTCATGCAATTCAGTCTCTCTTCCTTCAGTACTTCCCTTGTGAGTCAACTCATTGCGCAGCTTCTCTAACTGGTCCTCCAAGAGTTCCACATGTATCTTTTCCTGGGCAGCAACTTTAATCCGTGAATCAGTCTCAGCCAGCCTCATCTCTAAGACATTAATTTCTCCTTGTAATGCTTCCTTCTCAGCGAGAATCTTTTCAAGATCTTTAAGTGCACGAACTCTAGCTTGATTTAAAAGAAGGATGTCTGCAACAAGAATAGATAATGGGTGACAAGATATTGAACCAAAAATCTGGATGCAAGAGAAAGGAATCCATAAGTAGTCCAGAAAGATATCTTACTTTTCTCTGCATTTCTTATCATGCCTAGCAAATCCTGAAGTTGACCGCCATACAACTGCTCAGCCTGCTCTGCTCCATTTATGTTTATGGCCTATTTCATAATTAAATAATTACTTGTAATAACAGCTAACTTTTTAACCTCTCCAATTTTTTTCGCCAAGTAAGTTTATCCAAGGAACAAAATGACTCTATCCAGACTCTTGCACTGAACAGTGAACAGACCATGCAACAAAAATTCCCAATATCGTGGGTTGGTAAATGACTTGTGTTTAAGATTTTGCATTTCATAGGTCCACATCTAACTAGGAAAGAAAAAGGTTAAGATATTCATGACATGGGCACTATATTGCAATGATTTATGTGCAATGTAATATTCAAATATCCTAAGTGCAACAGTAGGAATGCAGTGAAAAACATATATATTAAAAGTTAGAAAATGAATAATACTATAAAGTATATCATCAATTTATCACCAAATATCAATTAAAAATAGAGCTGTCAAAGTGAGCCAACCCGGTCCTAGCCCACAGGCAAAAAGCCCATTTGTTAAATGGGCCACCAAAACCATAGGGTGGGCCAGGGCTAGCCCATTGACCAATCCAGCAAATATTAAAAATTTAATTGAAAAACTTTTAAATATATTTAATCCATAAATTTGACAAAGTCACAATCTTCCTAGTTCCTACACAGTAAAACAAGAACAATTATTAGAAATTTTGCTTCAATACAATAAAATCAGAACATAATCCACCATCACTCGTTAGTTACTACTGTCTTTTAACCTAGCCATTACTCATGACTGCAATCTTTTTTGCCCTACTGCTATGCTCACTAAATTTGAACTGGCCTGGCCCTAACTTGGTTCAGCCTGTGGGCCAGGGCCAAAAGGCCCACACTTTAAACAATCCCATAGGCTTTGAGCCATTTTGACAGCTCTAATTACAAAGAAACCAACAAGTAGGAACATGCTTCAGCAACAGAAATTAAACTACATCTGTATAGAAAATGAAAAGAAATTATGATGTTATCTTTCAGTTTCCTTTTTTTCTTAAGACATTTCAAACAGAGAAGCACAGATTTAGGACAAATTGTAGAATCATCTAAATTAAAAACTAAAGTACGCTGGTCATTATCTTGATTGAAATCCAAACACATTATTTTGTTCTTTGGTTCTACAGGCAAGCCTTGGGAGAGTTATACAAATAAAATTAAATAAATAAATAGGAATTGAAAACCAAAATATGTTAGAGAAGCTAGTGAATTACAGTCTCTTTTGCTTTTGTTTGATTCAGTTCTTTTTCTGCTAATTCAGAATTCGAATTTGGACTTTCGATTCTTTTGGCAAGCTTTCTTGTAAATCCATTTTTCAGTTTCCAACTTCCTTGCCTAAACATTAAAGGTCCCTTCTTGACAAACCCATTTAGAATTGCAAAGCTCTCATTCCCTCTCTCCCCCCCCCCCTAGTTTTTAAGTTCATTTTATGAATACAATTTTTGCCCCCCCCCCCCAAAAAAAAAAAATTTATTCTAGTTCTGCCCTGGTTTGGAGGGTGGTACCTAATAGGATTAATACTAATGGCTTGTTGAGATTTGTTGGTCTAACGCTGCTCTTTCCTCTGATATTTGTGTTATGTGCATTGTAAGTTTGTAACATGGCTACCTTCCGATTGGAAAAAACACACAGATTGCATTTTTACAGCACAAACCACATAGAATATATTCTCAACTTAAATTCATAAGTATAGTTGAAAGAATATACCAAAGGTGTCGTTTCATCTAGTACAGTTGGACAATTCAAATTATCTGCATTGGTATGCTCCACAGGATCACTATTTTCCGTATCAGTATTGCATAAGATTTCCTTGTTCAAGTTTGGGATACTATCCAATGAAACCTTTCTAAGCTCAGAGTCCTCATCTTCATTTGGATGGGGATCTTCATCCGTGGAAGGCCGTTCATGAGAAGCTTTCCTGATCTGTTGTTTTTTATGCTGGGAACTGTGTACAGTAGCCATTATAGAAGGGATATCAAAACAAGTGAAAGGAAACAATAAATTTATTTGGTGTTCTTTTAAGTAGGTTTACATTTTTTAATTAAAATTTACTACTGAAATATGATTGAGCTCAGTAAAAGTCATATTTCACGCAGAAGGGAGGGCAGGGATGTTAAATTACAACAGATATAAGTATTTTCCAAGGATTAATTAATTTAATGAAATAAAGCAATTTAACATTTATATGTTTGGTTCACTCAAAGGAAAAAAAAAAAGAACATTTGCATGCCAGTTAAAAATACAATAAATCGTCCTTTTAATGTAAACATATTCTATTCACAAAAACCCTGATAGTAAAACACATTTCAAACAATCATGTAACCAGTTAATGTATTTGCAGGTTGGAAAGCTCCAAATTTTTTAGAGGATTTAAACAGAACTTAAGGGAAACAAGGGGTCATCAATTCCATCTTGTATCTCAGTCTTTAGCCTGATTAACTGTAGGTTTTTCCTTTCCCTTTTTATTTTTTATTTTTATTTTTTATTTTTTATTTTAATCTGGTGGTGAAGGAGTAAGATGATCTGAAGATATTGTCATTTACTCTAGACAGTAGACACCAAAGATTACTCCCCTAGCTTGTTATACATAAAAGTACCCACGAATTAACTTGGTTGGTCTAAACTGAACTATATGGATCCAAATACATTTCTTGTGTATTATGTTAAGAGTGGTACTGACTTTGCATATATATTCTCATGTTTTTCACTTTGTTTATCTTTTCTGACTCACATCAAGCATAAGGGCACAAAAGTTCACATCAAATTAAAACTTCTTACAATTTGGTTTTAATCCTTTTGTCTACCATTTGAATTGTTTTAACTTTCAATCATTGAAAATGATGAATGGGCATCTTGTTGTGTATTCTTAAACAAAGCATGTTATGTGCTTTCCCCTAATCCTCACATGAAGCTATTCCTGTCCTTTAACACATACTATGGCTGACCTTATCTTTCTTTGTCCTTGCAACCTTCACTTTAAGATCCTCTTTCTGCAAGACTTTTATTTCAGGGCATGTTTCTTAAAAGTTCTAGGATTTGGTACTTTGATGATAAATCATGATACTGAAAAGTTCTAAGCAGGTGAAGTATTTAAGTACAGGTAGTATGGTCAATGTTATTCAACCATCCAAACAGCATGACATGAGACATAATTTATGTCAATGTATTACATTGTAGGTTGTTGCTAGCTGTCGATGATGGTAAGTACCTCTAATATACAGCACTGGTATTTTCCAGCAGTACCTTGTTTTGGAGTAAGTGCAAACCCAAGACAATGTTGAACAATAAATGTTTTGAAAGCGAGGCATAAGGAAAAATCTTCAATTCTGAATTCATATGAATAATAGTGCTGATACATATCAATAACTTTACTAAAGAACTTCTCCAAGTAAACTCAAAAGTAAGTGAAGCCAACATGTAGATCATATAAGATTCTGTTTAAAATAGAGAATCGACCTAATATTCCTAGGATAGAAACATTTTAGTTCTAGTCATTAGAAACTTATGAAACTTGAGTTACCTAACACACTACACAAAAAAAGGGAGAGAAAAGGTAATGGTGCTCCCCCAACCCATAATACCCTGCGTCTGCAAACAATAGTATAATAAAATAAGTGACAAAATTTTCTCACAGAAAATGTTCAAAGTCATGGAAATTCACAAATTTCGAGGAATCGTAATATAAGATGGGAAAATAAATTCAGCATATATAAAGCAGTCATTATTAAAAAAAAAAATCTGCCGCTGATTAAAAAGAAAACTATAAATTAAAAAATGTTAAACCATAAAATATGATTATATTTTGGACTACATTAAAGAAAACTAGAAAACCAAGATCCCTGTTATATTACCAGCATCATTTTTTCATCCATAATTGATGCTTCCTAAAAATTCCCACGAAAGCCACCACTTTATTTCCTTCTTTCCGGTAATTTACAATAGTCCCTTCAAGTATGAATAAAGCAGATTGTGGTGGGAGAAAAAAAAGAATTTAAAATGTGGCGTCAAGATTCAAGAAAACCCAAAAGGGCAAAGCATATACAAGTCAAGAATCCGGGTTTCCACACAATCGATAATCAAATATTTATCCAAAATCAACCCAGATGAAAGTAACAAGCCAATTTAATCAACCGCTGCATCTGGGCACAACCTCCTATCTCCAAATAAAGAAACCCAAAACTGCCACACATGCAGAAGCAGAACCCATGAGAGGAAATACCCATTCCCATCATCCAATCCAAACCCCAATAGCCCAATAAAACCAACTTATTAGTTAGTACACTGCAGGGCATAATATCAAGCAATAGTACTCTGCAAGGCATAACATCAAGCAAATGAAGTGCAATCAACTGAATCAACCAACACCTTTCAATCCAAATGTGGGATTTGAAGTACCTGAGACTGCGTTGTCGCATTTTGCAAGAAGCGGGAAGAAGGCGACGGGATGGTGAGGCGGGAAAGCGTACTGCAGTATTGGGGTGGTTGCAGTTGAGGCCGCTAAGGTTCCAGCAAAGAAAACACGTTGTGAGCTTGGAAGCCATTTTCACTCTCGCTTTAACTGTTTGTGTGTCTATGTACAGAGAAAATCTTGAGATTACAAGAAGAAGAAGGAGGAGAAGAAGAAAGAGGAAGGGTTTGAGTTTGGGTTTGGGTTTGGGTGTGGGTTTCTTCTTTCTTGTGTTTCACAAAGACTGGTGCTTGCTTCGCGTAACCAAAAAGCACATGGATCTTCTCTTTTTCTTTTCAGTTTGAGTTTCAGTTTCGGGTAAGGACTCTAATAAGAGCTTGCTTTGCCACATCATTTGAGTCAACCTGTGTCATTCTCGCTACCTTATCTACCGTTGATGTGACGCGAAGAACCGTGGATCCCACAAGCTGTGGTCTACAAAGTGTACGCTAGAAAATGGGGAATTTATGCATATTATCTATACCATTATTTAAATTACCAAAAAAAATCTATACTATTATTAATTTTTTTATAAATTAAAATAAAAATAAAATATCAATTAAAATTTTTAAAAAATTAAAAAATTATTCTTAAAATTTAAATGTTTCTTAAAGATATAAGAAATTATTTAAAATTACTTTCATTTTCATGTAAATAATTAAATTATTATATTAATTAATTTAAAAATTAATTAAATTAGTTGCTAAAAAATAATTATACAAATTAAAAACGAAAGTGCAATAGTTTTCAATATAAAGAAGTCATTGAAACAAAAATTTATGTAATGTTATATTATTATTTAACGTAAAATGATAATGTATCAATTATTACTTAATTTATACAATTTATGTAAACTACGTTAACACAAAATTTTCTCCTTCAAAATTAAAGAAGCGGTCAACTAGCCTATATGTAAGGTTAAATGGGTTAGTACATGGACTTTAATTTATTTTGACAGCTCTATCTCATTCTATTACTTATATAGATGAAATCAAGAGATGAATGGTGATTGACTTTGTTAGTTACTACAAGGTACTATGGTAATTTTATTTTATTTTTTTTGCAAAGGAAGTTTAAATTTACAATGAAAAGAGCGAGGATAAACTAAAGTTTAGAAAAGCCACATAATAAGAATTTGACTTTGAGATAAAAAAAAAAAAAAACTTGATGCTACTTGAATTACAACATCTGAATTAAGGTACCATAATGTTATTTACACATCAATTAGATTTACAATTGACTACAAATGTAACATAGATAGTGGTACAAGTGTGACCAATCTAAGTGTTATAAATGTGGCATTATTCTATTTATCCAATTTCCTTTTCATTAAAAATGATAATATTTTAAGTAAAAAATATAATTAAATTTTATTATGTAATTTATACTATATAAAAATATAAGAAAAAGGATATATAGATTCTCTAAACTTTAGATCATTTACAAATAAATCCCTCAACTTTAAAATTTTTTTAATTAATACTTAAATTATAATAATTATACAAATTAACACTTTTATTCACTTTTCATCTATTTTAAATTGAATAAAAAAAAATTTGAAATGAATGAAAAATAGATAGAATGGTTAATTTGTGTAATTATTTTAATTTACGTACTAATTAAAATAATTTTAAAGTTTAATGATCTATTTACAAATGATCCAAAATTTATGGAATCTGTATGTATTTTTTTCAAAAATATATAATTGCTGGACAGCCTAAAATGGATAATTTGTGTTTGATTTGTGAGATTAATGGTGATTAATGTCCTGGAATGATGTAATAGGGGGACTGGTTTAGTACATGTTTGGGATAGGTTTTTTTTTAAGGAAAAATCTTTTTTTTTCAAAAGCTCTTTTAATAAAATTTTAATTATAAGTTATTTTGATTATAAAATAAATTAATACAAATAAATACTTATTTGGATAGTAAATTGCAATGTAAGCTTGCCCAATGAAGGAGTAAACTTTTGTTTACGATGCTTTTTGTGAATAAAAAGAAAAGGAAGAGATTTAATAATTGAGCTTATTTTTATTTTGTATTAATTTAAAAATAAAAAAAAGAAATTTAGAATTATGAACTTTTTGTGAACTCTATATTTTTATATCCCTCCTTTATCAAGAGATTGGGAAAAAAAAATTTTAAAATTTTAATTTTTTACTTTACTTATGCTAAAGTTAAATAATTTTATAAGTTTTAAAAAGTAATAAAATAATTTAATATTTATTTATAAATATTTTCATTTTTTTTCTTGACAAGATTAAATAAAGAAATGAAACCTTTTTTCACTTTTTCCCTTCCTCTCTTTTTCTTTTGTTTTGTATTACTTATTTTCTTTTTCTTGTTCACAATAACAAATAAAGCCTAAAAAAGAATGAAATGATAGAAATAAAAGGAATAACATAAAATAAAATATATAAAATCTTAAAAATCAAAATATTAAAAATTTCTTATTCTTATTCTATTTATTTCTTTTCTTTCGTACCAAACGAGTAGTAAATGTTTACGAATTGCAAGGTAATGAAGCAATGTTTGAAAGATCCGAGATAATCCAAGTTAATCAGTTATTAGTTTATTATCATACCACATGATAACCATGTGCCAGCAAATGAATCATCTGCTTCCAGTGCAAGTTAATATTCATTATTGCTTCTTATTGATGAAATTCAAAGGAGAGAGGGGTTATGAAATTTCATGGTTCTCACTTTTAGATGAATGGAACGACTACCTTGAGAGTTCTACTCAATAAACATCCTCGTTCCTGCCTCTGTTTCTCTACCTCAACCTCGTTGGTCCACTCCTCGTACGACATCCCCACCTGCATTGCCTCCCTTCAAGCATGTGCCCGCCACCGAAACCTCTCCAAAGGCAAAGAAATCCATTCCTTCTTGCTCAAAAATGGCTTCCTTGCCTCCCCCCTCTCCGTCACCAGCCTCATCAACATGTACTCCAAGTGCAACTTCACCAATCATGCCCTCAAGGTCTTCACTTACCCCACCCATCACGATAAAAATGTTTTCGCCTACAATGCAATCATTGCTGGATTCATTGCAAATGAGCTTCCTGCAGATGGGTTTCGGCTTTACAGGCAAATGCGGTGGGTGGGCATTGTGCCGGATAAGTTCACGTTCCCATGTGTGATCAGAGCGTGTGGTGATGCTGTGGAGGCTTTGGAGGTTGACAAGATTCATGGGTTGTTGTTTAAACTTGGGTTGGAGTTGGATGTGTTTGTCGGCAGTGCTCTGGTTAATACTTACTTGAAATTTGGGTTGATGGCGGAGGCACAGGAGGTGTTTGAGGAATTGCCGGTTAGAGATGTGGTGCTCTGGAACTCTATGGTCAATGGGTATGCGCAGATTGGGCGGTTTGAGGAGGCTCTGGAGGTGTTTAGGAGGATGGGGGAAAACGGGGTAGTTCCAGATAGATATACAGTTACTGGTGTTTTATGTATCTTTTCTGTGATAGGAGACTTCAACAATGGACGAGCTGTTCATGGATTTGTGGCAAAAATGGGTTATGATTCGAGTGTTGCTGTTTCCAACGCACTAATTGATATGTATGGGAAGTGCAAATGTATTAGTGATGCCTTGAATATTTTTGAGGAAATGGATGAGAAGGATATCTTTTCATGGAACTCAATCATATCAATTCATGAACAATGTGGTGATCATTATGGAACTTTGAGACTTTTTGATAGGATGCTAGGAAACAGGGTTCAGCCTGATTTGGTTACAGTTACAACTGTGCTGCCAGCTTGTTCTCATCTAGCGGCCTTGATGCATGGTAGAGAGATACATGGGTATATGGTTGTAAATGGATTGGGGAAGGATAGAAGTACCGATGATTTTGATGATGTTATATTGAACAATGCTGTGATGGGCATGTATGCAAAATGTGGAAATATGAGAGACGCCCGCATGGTTTTTGATAATATGAGAGAGAAGGATGTGGCCTCATGGAACATCATGATCATGGGATATGGAATGCACGGTTATGGCAATCAGGCATTAGATACATTTTCTCGCATGTGTCAAGCTCAACTGAAACCTAATGAAATCAGCTTTGTTGGGTTGTTGTCTGCATGCAGCCATGCGGGAATGGTGAAGGAGGGATGTGAGTTTCTGGCAGAAATGGAGTCAAAATATGGAGTTCCTCCATCCATTGAACACTACACCTGTGTGATTGACATGCTTGGTCGAGCAGGGAAGCTCATGGAGGCTTATGATTTAGTGCAAACAATGCCCATTGAGGTCAATCCTATAGGATGGAGGGCTTTGCTAGCAGCGTGCCGTCTCCATAAGAATACAGACTTGGCTGAGATTGCTGCAAGTAAGGTGCTTGAACTTGAGCCAGGTCATTGTGGAAATTATGTATTAATGTCAAATATTTATGGAGTTGTTGGTCGATATGAAGAAGTATCAGAGGTGAGACATACAATGAGGCAACAAAATGTGAAGAAGACCCCTGGGTGTAGCTGGATTGAGCTCATGACTGGTGTGCATGTTTTTACAACTGGTGATAGGACCCATCCTCAAACCGACTTTATTTATGGTGGTTTAAATTCATTGACTGCAGTTCTGCTAGAGCATGGATATGTCAAGTTGAACTAGCATTTGGTATGCAAAGAAAGTTGGGCATGAGTGCATGTCTGCATGGCAACTTTCTTGTTGGGATGGATAATGTGTTGAAGGGTAGATCAAAAAAGCTCTGGCCCTTCTATCTTGTATTTCTGTAACAGTACGGAAAAGAAAAAAAAATTAGCACCGGCAGTTTTTGTTTAAAGGGCAATTTTGTTAATTTTCACATAACTAACCATAAACCCAATTCTACTCCAATATTAGACTTCAAGAGCCATTCAACTTCTCCTCTCCTCTCTTGTGCCTCCTTCATTCTGCCGCCCCTTCTATTTCCTCTTCTTTTCATCTTAAGCCTCGTATTCTCAATTTCTCGAGAATGTTGTAAGATTTTCACACACTACTTCCTCTCTTCTCTTGAAGCCGCTATTGTGGAGAGTTAGCAAAGCTAAGGATTTTTGTTAGATAAAAGATATATGCTTCTCACTCTCTAAACATCGTTTCTTGGGATTATTAAGATAACCCAAAATTCAAAAGTTGATTATTTAATTTTTCTAAAACCCAAATTTTAGATTTAGGGTATGTGAGGTAGTGAATTTAAGTGTTACTATCTAAAATTATATAGGATTTAAGAATTAAATTAGGTAATTTAATTACTTATGACTGATACATAAATTATTGGTATTTTCTATTGTTATAAAATGGTAGAAGGAATCTCTATTTCAATTGTGTGATTTATTGGAGAAAATTCACTTGGAAATTGCTAGTATAATGAATGATTTTTATTTATTATATGTCTATTTAAAATTTCTTTTAAGATTTCAATTCTAATTTATGAACATAGTTACGATGAATCATTGATTAAACTAAAAATTTTATTATAAAAAAAAATATTGACTTTTCAATTTGCCATGTATAGGTATCTGGTATGCATACAAATAGAAAATTGAAATATGTTAAAGCATGAGTTTTTATTGTTTTTATTTTGTAATTCGTTATCTTGAGATAAGTTTATTTTTATAAATTTGATATTATTTGTGTTCATTAAAAGAAATTTTATGTCACTATAATTTTTGAATTAATTTCTTTAGAAGAAATCTTTTTTAGACTCTATGTTAGCCTGATGCACATTGTATAAACAGATTAGATCATAGCTAGCCAAGAGAATACTAATCTAATGTGTCATATGGGTTAGATATTATTTTGAGCATAACGCTTATCAATTTAAGTTTTGAGTTTATTAGATTCAGTTCAAGCCATTAGCTTGTTAAACAGTTAGTGTACCCAAGAGTTGTGTGATCGATCATTCCAAGCCGTAAACTTATCATATTCAATACAAATATTGTGCTTGTCAGATAATTAATTTACGTGTTCAGTCAATTTTCATTTTGCCTAATAAAATTTTTCACATAGTATATGTTTTGATTGGTGACTCTTTATTTTGGTATATTGAAAATATATAGTTTATTTACTTACTGTTTGTTAAATTTTTCAATAAGAAATTATTATGATAACATTTGTTTTATTTCAATTATAATAACAATTTTAAACTTTTTTATTTTAGAAAGTATTATATTAAAATTATTTTGTTATTTATTAATTCTTAATTGATTTATTTTACACATATATTTTTCAATAATTATTTTTAAATATTTTTTATAAAAAAACCCGTGTCCTACTTATCACCTTTCTATTATAATAAATATTAGATTTGATTCTTTTAAAATGAGAGTTTTACCTTAAGAAGTAAAGTAAAGAGTATTAATTATTAATAAAAAATTAAAGACGTAAATTTTAATAATTTTATAATTTATTATATATGTACATATATTTTATTATAATCTCGACAATTTATATTCGTCACTTTATTTTTTAAAATAAATTTTTTATTTTAAAAGAGTTAAATTCAATAAATATTAATTTCTTGTTGAGTTATAAACTTTAAATTATACCTTTCTCACATAAAGGTTACAATATTACTTTCAATGTTACCCCTCCAATTTGATTGAAGGAGTTTACATTAAAATTTGTCTTGTTTTATAGATATCTTACAGGCTAATATTCTTAAATATATTTTACAAGTGGAATTTATAACAGTATCATGTGCTTTAATTACAGATTTGATAATTTTATAATATTTTATTTTAAAATAAATTGTCGATGATCGAACAAAGCAGCCTCTCAAGGTCATGGTCTGGTTACATTCAATCTTACCAGAGGCACCTACCCAGGACGCACAAGGAGTACTCTGCTTCTGTGGCTGGGGTCTGGTCTTCCACTTTTGCCTTTGATGGCTGCCTTCAGGTGAGCTCTCTGATCTTTATGAGCTTGGTCTCCATGGCTATTAGGTCCGAAACAGAATCCAGGTTCGTCCAATTGGGATTTCTATCTCTCTCTTTTTTTTTCCCTTTTAGTCTGAAACCACAGCTATGATCTTCTGCGAATTAGCTGACGTATTCACTGTCGGAGAATGAGAAATTGTGCGTCTGGTTTTGATGTTGTTCAATCACGGAAATTAGTTCCTTAACCTGTGGTTAGTGTGGTTTCTTTTGGGATTTGGTATAAACTTCATATATTGCTCATTAATATCATTAAACTTCAACTTGCACTTTTTCATGAAGTTTTTTTATTGACTTAAACATTTTCAGGAGAAAGTACTTCATTTCTTATTATTTTTAAATTAATAATTGTTTTTCATAATCTCCCAAGAATTTACCAATAAACCTTGTGCAAGTAACGTCTCCTAATCTCAAACCATAATTCAAACCATATAATAATTATTTATAATTGATGATAACTTTCTAGACATATTCTATTACTGCAGTCAAGTGGTGTCCAGATTAACTGAGACTCTTAGCATTACTTATAACTGAATGATAGTTATATCAGTTGACATTCTTACATTAATTAGACTGTAAGCATACAAAAATGAAGTGTAGAATTCGTTTCATTCTCTTAACGCAGTTAACTTGTATAGGAGATGTCTATGGAAAATAATATGACATTTTCTGTCCTTAGTTTTTGTGTCTTCATATCATATCAAATAATGAAGAGAGCAATGAATGGGAGTGAGAATAAACAACTCCAGGGATCAACTCTCTTGCAGATACGGTGGGAGAAGATAAAAAATAAAATAAGTAGATCTCACAATTTAAAATAAGTGGAACTCACTCTTTTTTATTTTCAATTTTTTTCTTCTCTTTGCAGTGATTAGGGGAGATTCAAATCTGCAACTCCATGAATTGCATGTGGTTTTCTTTGGTAGGTGAAATGGCCAGGGCTATTCTTACTATTCTCATAATAAATATAGCTACTAATTGATGCCTATCTATCATAGTTGATAATAAATAGTTGGTCTATGACCTTTTTTTATTTTGCTAAAAGCTGGTTGGTCAAGGACACATGGAACTAGAAACATGGTTACTGCTTCAATAATCCGTCATCAATATATTGGAAGTTGAAATTTATGATTTATATCAGTCTAAGGTTGATCTTTTACAGCCTATCCAGCTCATCTATGTATTAGTTTCTTGTTTCTTCTAATGGCGAAGCTTGGGGAACATGACCAGTGTTTCTGATTTCTGTCTTGGATTTGCTATCGTCAAGGTAGTGCTGATAAACGTATGATATAAAACCCCAAACAGCTAGCACCATAGATATGGCCTTTATCCCATGCATTTTGTCATGAAAGAAGATCACTGCCAAAATTGGAACAACAGGCAAACCAAAAACGCTTATAGCATTGGAGAAGAGGGAAGACACCTCAAAAGTCAGCCCCACAGAACCGATAGTATAGAGCTGCCAAAGTATTGCCGTGCAAGTCAGATTCAGCAGATAGGATGCCTTCCCCATCTCATACTCATCCATTTCTTGCTGCAAACCATGCCATTCTCCACTAGCAAAAATTCCCACAAGAGTAGCACAGGTAGCTATGAGGCCCTGATATAAGATCATATCCATAATCCCTTTGAAAGTTTCCCTTTTAAGGACCTTCATGAACGCAAGCTGTGTAAGGGAAAGCTCCAATCCATATGCAGCTGATGCAGCCACTGTGCATATGAATCCAATCACATACTTCTTCTTAGAGTCTTCCGTGGAAACTTCAGATTCAGTTTGAAACACAAGGAGGGCGGAGGAGATGGTTAGAAGGACTAGAGAGTTTATTATATAAGGTGTGAACTTCTGGGAAGTAAGGAAGAAGGAGAAGAAAGCATTGAAAGCCAACTGGGATGAGCTAACGAGTGAATAAGTAGAAACAGGAAGGTACCAGAGCCCAAATGAAAACAAATAACATTCTAATGCCACAAGTAGTCCAAGGGAGACATAGATAAATGCTAGCATTGAAGCAGATGGTTGCTTTGGATGAATGCTATTTCTGGTGGGATTTTTGGGTGCTGAGGTGAAATAATAAGGCAGCAGAATAGGGAAGCCCACAAGTTGGACCAGTGTTCCCATCCATTTGCTCTTTCCACCTTTTTCATAGTACAATCTTCCCAGAAGTGTTGCAGCTGAGTAGCCCAACAAGACAAATACAGCATACAGGGACATTCGCAACCAACGGTAATAGTAATATCTTCTTTGGCTATTGATCATTGGTTGATTTACTTGGTTGGAGAAACTATTATCCTCCGATGGATTTGTTTCTTTAACTCCATTAGGTGCTACAAAAACATGTCAAAAGAGCAATACGTCATTTTAGACAATATGCCATTGATTGGGCAAAGCTGTTATACCTCTGATTTGCTTCAAAAGGGTTCCTCTGAAGGAGTGTTCGGTTTGCCTTTTATATGCAAGCTCCTTTTCTTTTTTTTTTCTTCGCTTATTGTTTTTAAATAAAAATCTCTGGGTGCTTAAATCCTTTTTCAGTTCATATGCAACAAGAGCTGTGCGTGATTTCCTCATAATAGTTAAGTAAAGATAAAATGATACCGCAACACTTACAGGAAAGGGAAGTCTTAAACTTTATACAGAAGCTAAAATTTAAATAGATAGTCAAAGCTAAAATGTTCAGCAAACATTCAAACTATACTGTAGTGATATAAGTTAATCAGAGATTGTGACATTCCAGGATTTGGTTTTCTTACTTTGTAGGAAGGAAATGGTTAGGCAGCTGGAATACCAATGAAGAACAGATTCAAAACAGGATTCTTGTAAAGCAGTGCTATGCTACTTCTGTCTTGTCTGGACTCTGGTAGCACTTTGGTTTTTATCTAATTAAGCCATTGTTGAACCTTTAGTAATCATCAAAATTGTAACCAGATTTTTTCCATCGTATACATGCAAAAGCACTGAAATGTACATGTTTGATATGCATGGAAGGATTTCTTAGCCTATGATTGCAGCTAAAACATAAACAGTTGAGGTGAATATGAGAAAAAAAGATGATCATAACTGTAGGAAACTAGACATATAGACATCAACTTTTTGCTCGTAGTCATGATTTCTAAATTCTATTCTCATAACATAAAGTGATCCTTCTCTTAGTAAATACTGAAGATGAAAATTTAACTTACCCATCAAGCAGAGTTGAACTTCCTGAGGTTCTTCCATGTCAAAGGTGAAGAAGTTTCAGAGAAAGAGAGAAGGGAAGAAGGGGAGAAGACAGAGATGGAGAGCTTCTGTGCAAAATGCAACTGATGCATACATGCGTGATAAACTACAAAGGAGGCAGGTGATGTATGTAATGGGCCGGCTAAGGTGCTCTATTGTGTGACGAAATATATTTATAGATGAATGCGGACAACTGGTAGAAGGAAGGTATTTTGATACTTTAAGATGAATAAATAAGGCATTTCACTATATATTTTGGTATTTCTATTGTATACAAATTTTTTTGAAGTGTCTTTTTTGTTTTCTAAATTGAAGTAAAAAAAAGTCACAATTATGTGTGCAACTTTTAAATTATAAGTGATGTGTGTAAGTGTAGATGTAACACTAGTCAAAAGTTTATAAGAGTAATTGAATATTGAATGTGAGGATTAAAAATTACAGAATTAATATTTTAATAGAACATACTCAGTCTTTTTGCATGTGTACACTATGAAGGGTTTGAAACTAATCAAAACGTATATAAAGATTCAGTTGAGAAGAATACAAGCTAAGGGAATGAAATTATAAGTTTATTTCTATCTAGCAAGCTAAGAAACTAAGAAACATGGATACTAATATGCACATAAATATTATGACCTAATAAAATTTGGTATGTTCCATTTTAATTTATAATTTATTCTGAAGTCTGTATTTAACATTTATGAAAGGATCAAAATGTGACAAAAAACCCTTTTTTTCCACATATTGAATATTAATTTAACAATTATTGCAAGATGAACTCAAATGTCAAATCAACTGCATGTTCATTGGCCCAATAGAGAATGGTGCAGCACTGCAGATGTTAACATTCCTAGACACCAAACATTCTTTCTCAGTTATTCTACTAGACATACGGCAACATAGCTTTCTCCATTATATAATGAGGGCAGTTGCACAATTTGGAATGGCAAAAAATATTTGTTGCCATAACCCGCCGAAAGACTCATTTCAAAATAGGTGATTGATGAGAGCACGTAGAAAATGGTACAAATATTTTAGGGCTGAGGAGATCTGCATTAGTGTATTTTCTACATCTCGATATACCAAGCTCGCTATACACTATGGAGGACCCCACTAAGTCCAAATAATTGAACTTCACATTAACCACTTAAAATCAATACATATAAGATTTGTTTGGATAAATTTTTAAAAAAGTATTTTTTTATATATCTTATTTTAGTATTTTTTTTAAAGAAAAATTAATTTTGTATTTGGATATAATACTTAAGAAGTATTTTTAAATAATAAAAAGATTTTTAAGTTTGTTTGGATAAAAAAGAATAGAAGCACTTAATTTATATTAAAATTATTGAAAAGACATCCAAATGTAAGATATGATGAGTTATGATATGTAAGATATGATTAAATGAGCTAGCATAATAAGAATGGTAAGATTTTCAAGTGTTATTGTAACACGTGTTATGAAAAATGAGATATAAGGTAATAACATGTCTAATTATGTATCTAAAGGCTTAATAATATGTTGTTAATGTTGTCCTATTTTACTTTTTCTAAGTGATATAGTTATTAAAATAATAATTTAATTTAAGATATTAGGACACAATAATTTAAAATTACGTTATTTAAAATGTAATTTATAGAATTATAAAAGGAGGTTTATGTAAATAAGGTTTATAAGAAGAAAACAAAAAGGATATAAAATGTAATTTTTAATAAAGGTAAAAGATACTTTTGTCATAAAATTATATTAAAAATAACTTTTTTTTCTACTTTTTCTAGAAATTAGAGATCATTAGCTTCTAAAAAAGAGATAAATTAATTTTTTTAACTTTTACTTTTTTTAAAAGTTACATCTAAATATATTTAAAAATATGTTAAAATACTTTTTTATACTTTTTCTAAAAAAACAAGTGTATTCAAACGGACTCATAATGCGTTGCCTTGTTAACCTGTTAAGAGGGAGCTGAATGTTTATCTCATCATTTATAATAGGAGACCAATATATCGATGTGATTGATTAAGATTTGATTAAAAAAAAAAGAGGAAAAATGTATATAAAAATACTTAAACTGAGATGCAACACTATAAAAAATAATTATTTTATTTATGATAATATATATATATATATATATATATAGCCCAACTTTCATTTTAAATATTTTTGTTTCAATCATCTTGGTTAATACCTTATCTGTGATCAAGTTGAGGAAATTTTTTTAAAGTCGAATCAAATACAAGCATATCACACAATTAGGTAATAAAATTTAAAAAAAAATGGTGAACAAGTTAAGAACTCAAAAATTAATTAAAAAACAAATAAGGATCTCTTTAACCCTTGGAAATTTTTTATTAAAACTAAAAAGTGGAAGATAAATCAGATTTGCAAGAAGCCAATGAAAAGATATTTTCCATTATATTACTAAAAATAGAGCTTTTGCAATGTCAAATATTCAAATTCTCCCACAAAAATATACTATTTGAAAGGACAATTCTAAAATTTCGAATGAGACTAATCTCACACTCAAAAGGTGTGAAAGTACCCGAACTAGGACCAAAAACACATTTTTCTACTTTATGGTGTAAAACAATTGATATTAGTCAGATCCATTAAAAATTTTAGGAACAGTTAAAATTATTCATACCTCTACACAAAAAATTGATCTAACAGATTAACACTAATGGTAAAACCGAAAAGCTTATTATTCTTTCAATTTTCTTTTTAAGGATCATCTTTTTGCACTTCAAGAAAGCCAGTTGTGAAGTATGTAAACTAGAGATGACCAGGCAGAAAGCATTAGCATTGCGCTATTCTTAAAACTTGAGGAATATACCATGAAAGGTAATTAAAAAGTTTTGGGCAAATTTGACTCCCCACAGCATATTACGGGCATCCAAATTCTCCACAGCACATGATTAATCTATTTCGTCATAATGCAGAGAATTATCATCTGACCACTAGTGACAGTTCAATGAGACGTGGCCCATGTTATATATATTCGATTGCCCACACAGATTTGAGTGCCGTCTAGAAAACAATATTGCAGAGTGCATGTTATGGTTGCAGCTTATCAGGCATCTTCATCGGTTCACTTAAAACAATAATGCAACTTTCTTTCTTTCTTTTGTTTGGTTTCTGTGGCCTGCTAAAATGGCAAGTATTGTGCCAAATGACAACTTTCCAGGGTCATTCTCCGCAATTCAAGTGGCAAAACTATACTGGCACTTGTGGCCATCAAAACAAGGAATTATTGTTACAAGTGTAGGACAGCAATGAGTTTCAACTAAGATTGTCAAAATGAATATACATATTTTCTTATCCTTCACAGTTGTAACAAGTCAAAAAATGACAACAGAAATTGAACAAGCAATGAATCTTGAATTTCTTCGAAGCCAAGACAAAGGATTCGTAACACGACCCTACCTTTTCTCCCTTTCGGTGAGCACAAATGAAATTATAGAAAATTGGTATAAATTCCTCTGGGGTTAAACCCCCTCTTCATCTGCCAACCTCCCAACCCAAACCAACACCAACGTTTATATCTGATGCAGTCATTGAGGGACTACTTCCGACGACTATTGGAAACACTGCCCCAAAAAGTGAGATCCAACATCCCCATGTATCCTTATTTTAATCCACCTAGTTTCCTTTCAGCACATCCAATCCAAAGGGAACTGTATGCAAACTCTCTTTGGTGTCTTGAATTTTCAAGCCTATCAAAGAAATTTGTAATAATTATATACATTTTAGAAAATTGGAATGCATCTCTGATCCACACCCCCTTTTCTGCTTTACGCAAACATGAGAAAATGTATCCATTTTATACTCATTACTGAAGCATTTATGAACACGTAAGAAGCACCTTAGCACCCAATCACTATATATGTAATTATCCTTCACCGAGATTCTTCATATGTAGCAAATAGAGGCTTACCGTGGAATGAGGAATCTGAAGCAGAACGAGGGAGATGCAATACAAAGAAAGGGAAATGGCAATCCCAGTAAGAAAATTATGCAGAAGCCGCCGATTGTCTTTTGTGGGTATAAACACTGACTTAAGTGTATTTGTTAATTCAAAAAGCCGATGTGATACCTGCAAAAGCGTGTCAGGGTACCAGTACAACATAAAAAGTGCAACTTAGTGTGATGGCTCTCGTGAGACTTGAAGATAAATAACAAAAATAAAATAAAAAACAAAAAGAAAGAACAAAGGAAATAGGAAAGCTCCTTACCAATACGTATATAGCAGTTGTAAGCATAAAGTTGAGAAGAGGATACTCAGGGATAAGAGAAAGAAGCCACTTGGGCTGTCCATTTGGTATGTTGGATCTGTATGCAAAGAGGTAATTATTAAGTGTCCATCTTACTAAGCTATATAAAAACTCTTTCACAGATTCTCTTCCATTCTTATTTTCTCTAATGTTGTTCCTGATCCACTATACAAAGAAGATTTATGAAACAACAATAGGCACAAAACAATTTAGAATACCCATAATTATTTTTCATACATAGCAATTTGAGATTTTTCCGGTCTCTCAAATTATGACCAACTACAGCCGCTATTGAAACAAGTCACGATCTACAAATCTAATGAAATTAGCCATGTGCTATTGAGCTGTCATCACTTAACATTATAATGTTTCAAATTCATGGATCCTTAGCAATAGAAACAAATGAATTATATACAACATCGACCATATAACTAGCAATAAGATCAGAAGAAACAATAATCTGAGAGAGTTGCCTCTCTAAGGTTGAATCAACTCAACATCAAACTCGGTTCCAAACTCAATATGTTATTCACATAAGCGTAAGAAAACTGAACAAAAGGACAGTCTGTTTCACCAAAACCAGAGATACTCAAGGATAACACGAAGCAAACTTCTAGGCTGAAGATCTGGGCATGTTTGTTTAAATACATAAAAGGAATTGAGCACATATCTCATCAGACTTCTCTTTTTCAGATTTGTCAATCACTGTATATTTGCATCACATAGCCCTCTTAATGTATCTCACAGAAGTTGAACAAGGAGAAGGGGGTTGGTCATCCAAATGAAACAGAACACAGACACCCACTTTCATAATTATAAATAAAATGAGGCTTAGTGAATAGTGAAAGAACAAACAAGTTTATTAATATGTTTACACACCTCAACCAAATGTGGAACTGTGAAATATAAGTCTCCAAAGTAATCTTGCCAAGCCACCTGATAAAGAAAAAAGAAATAGAAAATAGCAATAGAATATAGGTATTACCAAAGAAAAGCAAAATGTGCCAAAACCAACGAACATGGAGATTTAATATTAAAGGAAACGAACACATACGCAAAGAGGGTCAAAGAGAAATTCCGAAGCTGCTGACTGAAATTCCGCAAGCAAATGTAAACACTGGAAAATGATTAAGTAAAAATAAAAGATTAAGATCAATGGAATGAACTGAAAAAAATATACCACCCCATATTTTTCTAGGTCATGCTCTCTTTTAAACAAAAAAGGAAGGAAATGGAGAAACAGAAAGAACAACAAAACCGTAAAAGAGAAATAAATAAATACTCACGTAATTGGAATCCATGAGGTGTAGGGGTGGAGCTTGTTGTATGAGACCTTGTCCAGCTTGTATATGTATTCATACCACAAGTACCCAACCTAGAAAAGAATGAAAAAAATGAGTTCTTACTTATCCTTTTGGTTTAGATTAGAAAAAAAGTGAAGTAATAGTCTTATCATAAGATTTGTAACTCACAAATAAAGACACTGAAACAATGCTTGTTTTTTGATTGTGACTCTCCTCTTGGTTTCACACTCCTCCAATTTTTCCATCCATTTCTCAACCTGAGACAGTAAAATATTTCAAATTTAGAATAGATGGGTATCATAAGAAAACAAAACGCACCATGCAACAAACTAGTATATGAGATTACATTTGGATGGAAGTAGGCATAAATCATTCCAATAATCCAGATGTAGCGATCAAGCCCAGATCTGAATTGCCACTCATGCATCCGAGGGAGATCAGGTTTTGCGGGATCGGTATACCCTGCCATATAAAGATTACTATTATGCACTTGCAGTAAAAAGCATGTAAGCTTATATTTCTAAAATTAGCAAACCATCTTGAAAGTTGAAAACACACTACACATAAAAGCATGCACTTAGAGAGTATCTACAATATAAATATATATTGCATAACTTTTTTCATCATTTTGGCAATTATTACTGTCAACAAGGGGGGGGGGGGGCTCAACAAATCGAGAAACAATAAAACTGTTCAATCCAAAGACCACAATAATAAGATGGGGGAAAAAAACTAGTCCAAGGTTGTGACTCTGGAGTTCACTTGAAACAGAGCTATCAAAATGAAACCAGCTGGCAGGCTCAGTTACAATAACTTGCTTAGAAAAGTTGCAGAAAACAGAACCAAAGTTAAACTAATAATAGAAAGTCCAAGTTAGGTATAGTACTAACCCAAAAATAATGCAAATGGACTCCAGATTATGTCAAAGACTCCAGGGATTTCCCAAATCAAGATCACCACAAGAAAGCATGCCAGAATCTTTGCCGCTATCACCGAGCTTATCTCATTATACTTGTTATAAATACCCAATGCTCCATAAACCATCAAAGTGAAAAGCGTGTGCATTGGACATATATAATAGAGCATATAGTCATTGTTAAGCACAATACAACAGAAGGCCACAAAAAAATTAAGCCGCCACATCATCTGCATGGAAGATTAATAAGTTAGGAATATTGTTTATGCAAAAAAAGTTGCAGTAGGGAGATAGACAGTAGACACCATAAAAAGTTTAAGGTCAAGAATTCTATATGACCTGAGCAAAGCGTGCAAGGCTGAAATCTTTTCGGACATAATAATACGAGAAGTTTCCAAATCCAGTCATCCAAACATATGCAGCAATGAAAACACGTATTGCATTGTATATCTCCGTAGCAGCAAAATAATGGTACATTAGAAAGAGGACCTGAACAAATCGAACAGAATCATGAACAAATAGATAGAATGTGCCTGACGAATTTAATAACATAAAAAGTAGTTTAGGATAAATTATGGCATTTTGGAAGTAATATACATCAAGACAATATTGCTCTACAGTCTATATTCAACTTAAATATCAATTCAATAACTAGAAGCCTTAAATTCCATTCCATATCATCCGATAGTTCCAGTGTTCCACAGTTTCTTCCTAACATCCGCTATTATATAATTATAATCCATGTACTGAAAAAGTAAAATACGCGAGACATCCAAATGGAATTCAGAAAATTTTCCCCACAAGAAGTTGGCAAGTAGCAGCTGGTAAATGTTAGTTCCAAAATAAATTATCAATTAAAAGAAATAAATAGGGAGCAGAAATATAACATCTTTTGTTTACAAGTTTTGACATCAGCCCAAAAGGAGCACCCACCTGCATCCATCCTTTCCATTCCTCTGTTTGATGCCGATTAAGGTAAAGTATGCTTCTTCCAGAAAATGCTGATGTTTCATTATGTTTCTTCAAAGAAGTCATGGCTGAAACTATAATCAAAAGAATGTAGAGGAAGAGGAAAAGATCCCGACTATAGTTCTGTCAAAGAAAAGGAAAAAATATTACAAATGCCAATAATTTGGATCATATTATGATTTAACCATATAGCAATTAACTTCTCAGTTAAAAATATATCTTTAGATCCAGTGCATATATGTCTTCCCAAGTAAAGCCTGTATCACAGTATATATGTCACCAGGCTTGATGAAAAATCATTGATTGAATAAAAAATTGTTGCATAAATGGCATCAGCTATGAATTCATGAATTATGAACCAAGCTAAGAGTAAAAGACTACAAAGTGCAAATTATAATCAGGGTGAAACATTTTACAAGATAGATAGCATCCTTTTCAATTAACCTGTTCTCTGCATGGTTGGTGTGTAGGCTTTCATAGACAAAAATCTCAAAAGGGATACAATTCACATATAAACAATTTCAGAAGAAACATCAGAGCATTAATAATGTCAAAAAAGTGTGAAACCTGAAAACTATAAATCCAACAACTACAAAGAAGAAGCAAACAAAAACTGAAGATGTCATAGAAGAAAAGGTTCCTTTATGGGGATCACTTTCCCATATAATAATTCAAGTTGCACCTTAAAACAAACACAGGTGGAAACATAACAAATGGTATAACTTATAAGAGTACCTTTGTAGAATCTCCGAGTAAGTTGGTGCGGTCACATATGTAGAAATAAAACACAATCAGCCCAAACTCAGACCTATAAAAAATTGCAAATACATTTTCAGAATTCAGAACGAGTGTAGCATATGATTTTTGAGTCATCTACAAAACAATGACATACATTGCCCTCAAAATTGCTCGATTTTCTAGCAAGAAAGAGTCATCCATGGTCAAAAACCTAGACAGATCAAGTAAAGAAGGTAAGGACCTCAAAATATAAAAGAAGAAAACTGTAAGTGAAAAGAATCCCATGACATTGCATATGGTAAAAAATGACCTAATAAGATTCAATTTGACAGATGACTTGTGGAATTTTGCTGATGCTGATCTTGTAAGCCCTGATTCAAGCAAAATGGCCCGATCATCTTCCTTAATTGTATCCTTCCCCAATTCATCAAGACTAGTATCTGAATGACTGCACTCCACAAAGATGATTTATTATGCATCAGAAAATATCTGCAGATAATTATTTTTGTGCCTTCCATATCTAAAAATTTTAGAGAGCAGGAGATTAAGTTTTGAAAGTAGTCAAGTCAAAAACTGAAAATCTGCAACCAAAGATACAAGTGATATTTGAATAGCCTTTCATATATAAATTAGAAATTGCAAGCACAGGTAATGCTGCTAACCAACAACCACCCTTCACAATCTCCCTTTTCCACCCCACTTACTACGATTTCTGAATTGAGAGAACTAACTTGCCCATCTCCTTGTCATAACTAGCTTTCAAAAGTTCACTTAATTTCCCCCTTTTCCTCCGTCAATAAGACCCACACAACCCCCTGCCCCCCACGTAGGCATATGGATTGGGTTGGCATCTGCATGTCCTCTAATGTGTCTTCTATTTTCATTCAAGTATAAATTGTTCCACAAAAATAGTACAGAAACAACTAAAATAGAGGGCAAGAAAAAATATTTATTGCAATTGAAAGAATGAAAAAAGGGAAGATGATCATAAAATTCATAGCAACATTTGGAGAAAAAAAAAAGAAAATGTATTTAGACCAAAATCTTTGGTCAAAGTTGCTTTATTCAATCCTTAAGCTCATTGGTCTAACAGTATTATTTTTCCATAGATTTATCATCATAGTTCTGCATTTCCAATTGTATTTTTCTTCTTCTGGTATTAACCTAAAGTGCATTGAAGAGGTCGCGGTCTTAAATCAACTTAAAGTAGTAACTGTAAGAAAATTATCTTCTTCACCACATCTATCCAATGACAAGAAGAAATATATGGCCAAACGGAAGAGAGGAAGCTTATCCTTGATATATATCCATCATAAACTTTAACACCTGATAAAATCCAATCCATTGAGGTCAATAATATCACATGACAGTGCAAGAAACTTACACTTTAGGAGGAGATGAGGTTTTCTTGTATTCTAAGTACTCTGAATATATCCATGCAGTAAAAACGGGAATAATACCCAGCAAAAAAGACACCTGGGGCATAACAAGAAAAGCTCCATCAGAAAATTGGTTACTTCATTCATTCAAATATAAGCCAAACCAAAAGCAAAAATGCATTAAATATTTGATATTGAATTGGGGTTGCTGGCCTGACGCCTGAATAGCATAACAATTGTAATTCATTACAATAATAAAAATCAGGAAAAGACGCCCATCACAGTGTAATCTAACAGAATTGAGTCATTAATCACAAATGCATTCTTCAATGAATATCATTCGAACACTTAGAAGTTTTACATGTACTTTTCTCCAAATTATACTCCAAGTCAAAATGCCCAAATTGAGTGAAAAGCTTAGAAGTTGGCTTGCATATATGTCGTACAAATTATACTGTCATTCTGTTAAAGTCCAAAATGGTTTTCCCTAAACACATAAGAAGCTTGTCATACTGCTCAAGAATATGAGAAGTGACCCCCATCCCCACCTTCTGGGCACCATAGCCGAACATTCTCATGATCCGTGACAGATTTAGTAGTTCAACTTACATAATTGTGTTTCTTCCAACTTAACAACGAGTTTTAATTACTTTTTATAAACATCCTGATTGTATGACAGTTATGCCTATTGTCCAACGTCAAACAGTTCCCTTTCGACAACCCCACTACTCGTTTACAATCAGATGCCAACACAACAACACGCGCAAGCAGATCATGAAGTCACCAGCAGCAAGGCACGTTCAGAACCACCACATATCAACTAAACCCTTCGGCACCCACTACAATTAAACCCGAAACTAAACTAAGAACTCGGATTCGACAATCGAATCAGTCAAACATTACGCACCTGCCCCGGCGTGATTGGCCCGTAAACCACCATGTTCGATCCCAGGTACCTGCTGCAATCTAAAAAAAAAAAAAAACGGTGGAAATCAGAGACGAAGCAGGCGCATTGGAAATCTGGGGGGTGGGCAAGATGAAGAATTGAATCACCTGAATTGGGAGATTGGGGTGGGGGGGTGCTAGAGAGTGATCATAAATACAAACCCTAGTGAGAGAGAGGAAGAGAAGAAGGAGGAGAGAGAGAGAGAGAGAGAGAGAGAGAGAGAAAGACAGAGATCTGAAGCGAAGAGTTTGCTTGAAGAAGAGAGAAAATGTCGGAGGGGAAGTCTCCCTCTCGGTGGTTGGAGCCTTTGAATATTGAAAAGCTTGAAAATGAATAGAGATGGGCTTGGTTGTGGCAGTGTGGTTGCTCCCACTTTGCTTTCTTGCTTAAAATTAAATTAGTGTTTGGTTAGCTTGATTATTAGATTAGTTGTTACTGTTAATCATTTTTTGAGGCATTATTGGATATTTGAATGACTTGTTTTGTCGCCCTTGCTATCAATGACACACACCCATTAGGCGTTTTTCGCAACCAATATAAAGAAGGAAATAAATTACTGCTACATCATCAATCAACCAGTGATTTGTTAATGTATTTATTATTTTCTTTTTGAGCTTACCAATAATGCTAGTTACCCACTTTCTCTACCTACCTTTTTCTCTTTCTTTTTATTTTCTTATTAATAGAAAAGTTGTTTTTGTTTTTTGTTTTATTTTCAGTGGATAAATTATAATACAATATACATATTAAAAATAAATAAATTTAATTTAATTTTTAATTTAATTTAATTTTAGTTAAAAATTTAATTTTAATTTACTGTTAGTATAAAAAAATTTTAAATTATCATTTAATCACATCTTATTTAATATAATTTTTTGAATAATTATTATTTTAATTAAATTTTTTATTAATTTGAAAATTCATAATTAAATGATAATGTAAAATTTTTTACATTGATAATAGATCAAAATTAAATTTATTTAGTTAATTTATTTAAAATTTGACTCAACTATTTAATATTTTTTTGGAAAAAAAATGTCCAATTGCTACCTACAAAAATTTCTTAATTGCCTCTAATACACTTAAGGAACAAAATTTGGCAAAAGAAGATCTACAATACCTAAATCTTCATTATGGACACATAGTATAACTTCCTTTTAATGGTATGTTTTAATTGAGAGTATTCAACTTTCAATTATTATACCAATTTTCCTTGTTTAAAAGAATTTAAAATAAAAAATTATTATGTGATCCTTTGAAATACCCAGTGTTAAAGGATTTTAAAAATTTTAAAAACTAAAATGAAACTTATTACTTAACTCAGATTCTATTTTCTTTTCTTTTTCGTTATTTTCTTTTAAATTTTTTTAAACTCTAAAACATACCTTTAAGATTGGACGAATTTGCCTGTCATACTTGTCGTTGTTTTCTAACAGGCCATTTTTTTTTTCCAACAGACCATTTATCAAATATAATAAGTCATGTTTACAATAAAAATCAATCTATTTCTGTTTTTTTGGTGATAAAGAAAATAGAGTGTTGTGATGGTATCTTGACATCTTAGATGATTTATTAAATTTCTATTGATTATTTTCTATCAACATAAGTGCTTGAGGTTTTTAAAACAAAACGGAACAAATAACTAATATATATTTGACAAATAATTAAAGAGCACTGATATTTCATACAACAAATTTTTATGAAACTATTACACGGATGATATGGCAACATAGTTGATTTTAACTTTTGAATTCAAATTGTCTAATGACAAAAAAATAAAAGTAAAAAAAAATCAATAGACAACCTTCATTCCTTTCTTTCAAAACTCATTTCATGAAAATATTTTTTTGTGATAACAACCATTCTCCATAATTAAGATATTGATGTCTAAGAAAAAAAAACTACTGGACTAACCCCCAATAAAATGAGATTCTTTTAATTCAAGCACCTAATACTTGCGCTTTGCCATCCCCTCAAAATGTTAAAAAGGAAAAAAAAAATTCTATTCATTTATGTTTATGTGATTTGTCTCTATTAATTTTTTTAGTAGATTTTAATCATTTTATAGGTTCTTGATCTATGATATTGGTTAAACGAAAAGCTCAAAAAATTGATATAATTCTTGGTTTTTTTTTTCACAGTTTCTCTTTTGTATAACATTATTTGACAGAACTTATTTTTTAAAAAATTAAATTTATAAGACGGTTTAAATGAATCAAACCTATAAAAATATTTTTGATTCACATAAAAAAAGACTTATAGAATATTAAGCATAGATTTCTCTGATAATTAAGCAACCTGGGGATGACGATTTCAACTTTAGGAAGAAGTGCATAGTAAGGAACCTATCCAATCATTTATCTTTCTGTTACACATTATGTCCGTAAATTAACTACCTTTTACTTCATCCTTAAATCGGACTCATTTTTAATTCTCTTTTCTTTCAATTCTATGATGTATGTTTCATGCATTTGACTTTCTGCCAAGATTATATATTATGATGAATAACTGGTTGATGTTCACCAAGGTATAAACCAAAAAATTATAGGTGCCTGTTTTTGATGTTACATACTTTCATTGTTTCACTAATTGATCAGCAAGAAAGAAGTATAATTTTGTTGAGAAATCCTCCACAAAACCAGGCAAAAAGTGAAATAATGAACTTGTGGTTCAAAGATATTACTTTGATGAAAGAAATGGTTCGAGAAGTTTTAAGATCACGGGCGCTCTGTGATGTCAATGTCAAAAGTTTGAGGTCCATATCCAAGTATCTTAGTAAAAAAGAAAAAAAAAATACAAAAATTCAATACAAGTATATATTTATTTTAATTCCTTAGAGTAATATCAAATTAATTTTAATAAAAATAAAAATAATGATATTAATTGATATTGATAAATTAATTTAATATTGCATATACGTTAAAAGTAATATAATGTTATATATATATTTAAAAGATTAAAATAAATATTTATTTAATAAAATCTTAAAAGTTATAACATCAAGTCCTCAATGCGTTGGATTTAGTAAATCTTTTAATGTTGACTTTCTTGTACCTTGCGGTGTGTTCGAACTTTGGACTCACTGTCAACTGCATTGGCTGTCCCTCATTTTCCTTTTTGTATATGCAAGCTGCATATGTATTAAAAAAAAAATAATATCATAGTTTTTCAAAGGTAAATTATGAGATAATTTCTCAAATGGGAATGATAATTCAATTTCCTTTTAAATATAAAGATTAAATATTTTAATTAGGGCGCATAGATTCTCATCTTTTGCTCCCTTGATTTGTGAAATCAACAATCTTCTGGATTTTCTGGTGTCAAACTTCTCCCAAAGGAAAGCCAAATGCATAAACCAGTTATTCTCAATTGAGCTTTAAATGACAACATTTTTAGCATTTTGGATAACCAAGTGTTCATTGTTGTAAACGAACGTTCACTAAAAATAACATTTTGTTGCTGAGATAAAAAGCATATAAAAAATTGTGTTTTCTCGTTTGAAACCGGGGTTGAGGTGACAAAATCTAAAATAAACATATTAGATCTAGCAAATGAGATGTTACGTAAGAAGGCAAATAACTAAGTGTGAGGACGCACCCCCAAACTAAGACGAGAGACTAAAATTTTATGTAAAGTAATTGTAGATTCACTTTAATTTTATTTATCTCATAATTTTTCTATTTTTTAAAGTCTTCATCTTATTTTATAAAAATTAGATAAAATAAAAAAGAGTAAGTTTTCATCACTCTGATAATAAATTGTTAAATTAATTCACAGTGTGATTAAGTGATCATTAAATTAGAGTTCTATTTAGATAAATTTTATCTATAATGTTAAGAATTTAAATTTTATTAAAAAATATTTTGTAAAGAGAAATAGTATGAATATCCTTACACAATGTTACAATCTGTAAGAAAAAAAATTATTAAATTGATTTGGGAACGAAACTAATTGATAGAATTGCTGTACAATTGTAAAAGAGAAAAAATCCAAAGAAAAAGTGAAGTGTCATATTTTGAAATTAGACAGAAATGATGAAGTTACCCAATTTTGGCTTGATCTGACTGGAACCATACCTCATGGGACCCTAAAACTTAGGGAGTTTGAATGCCCGATGCATCCAACACCTTCCAGGCTTCACAATCAATTTTGGGATACAAAATGAATGCAAGAAAAAGTTAATCAATAACTCATCCCTTAGAAATATGATAAACCTTGACTCAATTAATATTCCACAGATTCAATTAATCAAGGACTTCATCAACCTTAATCTAAATAATGGAAACTAGATTCCTTCAAAAACAAACTTTCGGTGGACTTCATAAATCATCTTAAACCTACTCCTATATGCCTCTCTTTTGCAATGATATAGTGATAGAATTTTCTTCTCTCTTTTTTTTTTGTTTGGGGGGGGGGGGGGGGCTAGATGACTCTTCTAAGAAGTTTACTTCAAATCCATTTATATATAGTTAGCTTTTAAATAAATACCACCTACCTTGGGGGGGGGGGGGAGCCTAGATGACTCTTCAAAGAAGTTTACTTTCAAATCCATTTATATATAGTTACCTTTTAAATAAATACCACCTACCTGACAATCCTCAACTCTACCTTGGACTTTTGGATTAATTAAAAGTTCTTCCTTTGAATGTCTGCCAACCATTGTCTTCCAACTGCAGCCACATTGCATACATTAAATATCATAAATTAGTCATATATACCTATCCTAACGGTCCACTTTGCCATGATAACCCTGAAAAACACTTATCTTTATTTGGCCAATGCTTAGCTTTGAAACTACTCATGTTAGGTATAAATCTGAATCTGAATATAATGGCTTGTTGATGCATACTGATTTTTAGCTGGTTGTCAAATATGTTACAAAAAAAGGAACAAGGGTGCATCTGAAAACATCAATCCCTAGTGTATGTTTGTTATAAAAAGTAAAAATAAAGAGTAAATTTTTAATGATTCATGAAAATTTATCCCTTATTTTTATTCCATACCAAATATACCACCAAGGTGGAACTCACAACAGAAACTAGACAGACGCGATCCATTCAATGTTCAACTCCACCTTATTAGAACCACTTCTGAATTGGAATGTTGCTAGAAACATCTCTCCATTTTGATTTTCCGACAATCGTATGTGTATGAGTTTTTGTTTGTTATCTAGTCGTACTTACGTTGTACTTACCACCCTTTGGCAAGTGTTCCTTCATGTTACCTTTGACTCAGTCAAGTCACAACTCCTAGGTCAGTTAGATGGTAGACGCTACTATTTAATAGTTGATCAACATATAAATAGAAAAGTATTTGCAAAGACACTTTGATACTTAAGTCAGTAAGAAAGCTATGTATGAGAGGAGATAGTAGAAATGAACATATCTAAGGATGTGCTTCTTGGTGGGTTTATATAAGTGGGAAGTCTTTAATGTCACGCTGGAGTTTTGGACGATGATTGTGCCGAGGCTTGAATTTGGGCTAAAAATAATGTTGAGGTTAGAATCCGGGGCATATTGTATGGGATTTGGGAAATATTCTTAATCTGAATATTCCTTTATTCTAATACATGTTTCATGTGAGTGACAATGGGCCTTGCTCATGGTTCTTTTGAGGTTGGCACGGTCCAGCAAGGATATATGGTCTCCTCTAGTACTAGATATATATATTGGCTTAATTTATTAAAAGACTTGTTAGAAATAAGTACTTGTTAGACATGTTTCATAATTAAAAGATCAGTCACAATTATATTCGAATAATTAATCTCATAGTAATATCTTACGATGAGACCCAGTCAAACGAAAAAAAAAAAAGATATTGACCCAATCTAATTGATGAAATCTTTCTAACCACATGCAACATGTTGGAAAACATATATATGTCAAAAGGTATACTAAACAATACAAATAAAATTTACTTAGTATGTTGATGGCATGCATTTTTCCTTTCATTTATTTTCCATCCATAGGTGCCAAACAAAGCGTATTAGCATCTTGTATAAGCGCTTTACAATAGAGCTTTCTCTTATTGCGAAAGTTTGTTTCATCGTATGAAACTAATAAAACACGTTTCTTAGTTAATGTTTTTTCTAAATTTTATAAAAGGTTTGACCGTTTGACTAAAGTATAAAAGTATTTTTTTGACAGCATAAGCAAAAAAATGTATTGAAGAGAAGCAAGAAACTAATGCCTTTTTAATCAACGTGCAGACTGGTCAGATAATTGGAGTAATTTTCAAGATTATTCTTACATTGAGTTGGATAGCCCTCATCGGGCTTCTTATACAAGCTGATGCTACTGGGCTTCTATACCTGTTTGGTTTTTTAGTTTTGTAGTTTTTATTTTAGCTTTGGGGTAAAAGTAGAAGTAAAAAAATCAATTTTAAATATAGTTTTTTTATATAAGTCTTTGCATAATTTTTTTAAAAGTAATTATTTAAAAAATAAAAAAATTCACAGCAAGACCAATTATCACTACAAAGAGAGGTGTTGTAGAAGGGCTTAATGGCAGGGGACAATGATATTCCACTCCAAAATGATGTATACAAATAAGACAAATTGCATTTTTGTTTTATATTTTTTAAGGTGGATAAATTCCCACCAAATAATCAAAATTCAAAAGAGTATATTTATGATGGTTGATAAAAAAAAATTTCCAACTTAATTTATGTAAAAAACGTATAATAAATTATGTGTGCAAATAACATAATTCATTATTCTTGTGATTTTTAATTACATTAATTTAATATTACTTTAATATATTATAGCTGATATTTTGTATTAATAACATATTATTATTTAAACATTAAATTATTAACATATTTTAAAAACAATAATACATAAAAGACTAAAATGATATTTTCATTTTTAAAAATATATTTCTCGTAATTTAATCTTTCATTTAAATTAATATATTATTTACTTTTTACATTATTCTAATTCATTTTATGTTATTCTTACTAAAAATTAAAAAAAAAGCAAAGAAAACATAAAACTACATTAATTTAAATTAAATTTACATTAATTTAAATCAGAAAATAAAACTACAAAATTTTTTTGTAAACAAAATATTATTTTAGTTGTGCTAAAATATATTTAAAAAATTATATAATAAAAAACTTAAATTATAATAAATTTCTTCTAACTATAGGTAATGTGTAGAAATTTTTTTATATTTTAAAATTTACTAATATAATTTTTTAAATTTATTAAAATATATATATTAGTGTAAATTAAAATCTTTATATATGTATAAAAAATCAAAAAATTCAATACGCACAGTTAAGTAATATGAAAATATTATAAGTTTTATAATGAATTTAACTCTTTTAAAATAAAAAATTTATTTTATAAAATAAAATAATAATATAAAAAAATTAATAATTATATATAATAAATTATAAAATTATTTAAATTTACTTTATTAATTTTCTCATTATAATACTTATTTTAAAATAACCAAATTCTTTTAAAGCACATAAATTTTTTGGCGACTCATAATTGAAGGTGTTGTTATAATTTACCCTAATAAAAAGTATGCACAGTTCGTTACTTGTCTTGTGTGTGTAAAGAATTCAGCAGTCCTGCTGAGCCAACTCTTGCCTAATCAGCTGCTTATTATGGCATCTTCTCGCGACAAACCAATCTTCGGCGACACTTGGATTTGGCCGAGACAAACAACAAGGTATGGAATATGGAAGCCTTGCCTCGAGACCCTTTTCCCTTTCTTGCAGAATCTTCCATTTCTTGCGACTGTTTTCGCTTTCTTGCCGACCCTTTCGATGAACTTATGTAAATTCTTAATTTATTTGTGGCTCATTGTCATGAAGCATATTTAATAACCAAAAGGGTGACATGAGTTTGATTTAATTTTTTCTTTTTATCCTAAATTGTTTCATAGGCTGTAGGAGTCAGCGCGGTTGGAGGATCAATTAAGGTAGCTTCAGAGGTTTCCGAAGCTTTATCACTTGGGCGTGCAGTGGTTGCTCTGGAATCCACCATCATTTCACATGGTTGTCCAAAATTTATCGCATTTTCCATATGCTGTTCTCATAAATTTTCATATTGCCCTTTTCAAGTGCTTTAAGTAAGCAAAGTTTACTGGACTGTGCTATGGTCCATTATGGAGTATCCAAAAGGTTTTCCATAAGCTTTTGGGGTTCACTTTAACTGAAGTGGCAACAATATCATTGATCTTTATTATTATGGAAAAAAAATTCCAAAATCATTGATATTATCAATTTTAATCTTGCTTTCGGAAACCCTTGACTTATACCGAAGTCTTAGGAAATAATCTCAAGAAAGTAATTTCTACCGAATTTGTCCATATGGTTTAATGTGATGTGCTCTTGTTTTACAATAGGTTAGATATCGTAATCTTACTCTTTGGATGTTGTTTTTGTTTGTAGGGATGCCATATCCTCAGAATTTGGAAACCGCAAAAGAGGTGGAAGCTATTGTGAGGGAGAATGGTGCAGTTCCTGCAACTATTGCAATTTTAGATGGCACGCCTTGCATAGGTGTTTATTATCATCTTTTTCATTAAAATACTATTATGTATTTTATCATCGAGAAAGTTAGAGTAGCACTTATTAAGGAGAAGATGATGGAAACTCGCCAAAGGTGGTTTGGTCATGTGAGAAGAAGACCAATAGAGGCTCCAATGAGAAAAGTCGATCAATTGAAAGATTGTCCAATTAAAAAGGGTAGAGGGAGACCTAAAAAAATATTAGGAGAAACCTTTAAAATAGACTTTGCTCTAAATAGTTTTATTGCAAAATTTTCTTTTTCATCTCAATTGTGTCGATTGAATTGGTCCATGTAGCTGACCCTACCTAGTAGGATAAGGCTTGGTTGCGGTTGTTGTTATTGTTGTTGTATATATTTTGTCATTGACTTGCGAGCACAAGTAGATCTGGTATAAGAAGCATAACAGAGTGCTTGCACTGAACTACTTTGATTGCTATAGGTGTGACACAAGTTCGCAGAAGCTTTAATATAATTAGGTCATCTTCTAATCTTTTGGTACTGGTTATGGTGGATTTCCCTGGTCATATTGTTCTCCGAATGAAGTTTGATGGTGGTATTCTTTGTTACTCTGATTCTTGACTTCATTCCAACATTTTGGATTTGAATTGGGTGCTTGGGATGATCCTCCAAATAGACTGAAAAAGAAGCCATATAAAAAACAATGGAACAATCTGTTTTGCATCCCAAATCTCCTACTGAATTCAATAAATGTGAAATATGAGGCTCTTATATATAATATCCCTTATAGTTGAAAATGCTAGGTGTTGAATCAAAGAAGACCTCATTTTATTTTGATAAGCATGACATATCTCATAGTATTTAAAGTTCTGATAACAGAGGTTCAATTATGAGAATGGAAGAAAACCAAAGAAAGACACAAGGGGAACAGCTAAACTGGAATTGTGGAAACAGATTGTAATGGAAAGAACTAGCCATCCAAGAATATCAGAAAAAGAAGTTTTTGAGAATATGTCAAATCAGCCATTTAATCTTATAGAACTAATAGAAAGCTAGAAGAATAGGCTTCCGGTCACATTTTGTTTAATATCACTTTGCCACTTTAAAACAAAGGTGGGGTATGAAATTATGTCCCCTAAGCCTTTATGGTTGTGTATATAATTATGTATAAAGAACTAAACTAGTTTTGAGGTCACCTACTGATCAAGCTTTATATATATACTACAACTGTGTTATCCAGAAGAAAAAAAGCACAGCACATAAAATAAAGCAGCATTGTGACAGTTAAAAGAATATTGTGGTAGAAAATAATTAAAAAAAGACAAGGTAGATCAGTCACAGTTATTGTTTGATTAATTTTGAACAATTGAATAACACAAAGGGTAAGAGGTTACTCCATAGATATGGTGCAGCTTCTTAAAATAGAATTAACATGTTAGCTAAGAGCATTTGATAAAATTTATGCAACTCGGTGAAGCAAGATATTTTCTATATCAATGAATTTTCAGTCTTTAAATTGGTTTTGAATGTAATAGAGCTAGACTCAAATGATCTTAGAGCTTTGAACAGTTACAATAGATTTTGTGAATATGCATGCTTACTCCTGTGTTTATGCATGTGCTTACAAAGTTGAAGAGATAAGCTAAAGAATTTGTCATCTTATTTTGACTCTGCTGATGTAATGATAGTGAATATGCTTTGTTTTAGCTTGTTGTTTGAATTGGACGACTTTCATTTTGCTTACTTGTCTTGTGTGGATAGGTCTAAGTATGGAAGAACTTGGAAGGCTAGCTAGTCTAGGAACCAAAGCTCAGAAAACTGCTCGAAGGGACATTGCACATGTTGTGAGTGCTTATCACATCATCACTCACCATGTTCATGTTGGCAGTCTCTTTTGTGGATAGCTTTTTCTCTTTTTGCATTTGTTGTTATTTTCTAGACTTGTATAGACTTTTTTTATAGTTGAACTGTTTTCAACACACATATATGTATATATGTATTCATGCATATACGTAGTAAGCTTACAAAAAGAAAAGTAGAAAACCCATCTTAACCAAAAAGTCATATAGTCCAAGAATTCTAAGCAGCAACTGTATATAGCTTGCAAGAATAGTATTGATTACCTGAGGATAATTAAAAAAAAAATCCATGGAAATATAAGATCGCCCCCATTCCACCCATCTATTAATCTTCAAACCCAAAGAAGTAGAAAGATGTATCTCTTGTTCAGGGTACAATTGGACAGAATGCACTTGAATGTTGTCCCATGAGAGACTTAAATCTACAATTTGTAAAAAGAAAATTGAAAAAAATTATTTTCAAAATATAGAATTTAGCTTAAAGAACCTAAAATTATTGTTAAAATGAAACTCAACAGATAACTTAATATTTAAATAAATAAATAAATAAAGGAAACAAAGGAAATGTCATTCTTGAATTAAGATCAGTAGTTTATGTGCTTACAACTACTTACACATGGCTTCAATGACACACACTTTTGTTCTGATAATACATGTTGGATATAGTGATGGAAGTCATCATTTTCCATCTACCTGGTTCTTCTCATTTTGGTGCCTGACTCTTGGCTGATAAGTTTTACTAACATTATAGATTCTTGCATGCATTTGAGATCGTTCTCTTGAATCTTGAGTTCACTAATGTCTAAGATTTTAAGCTCAGTCACTATAGCGTTTATACCTTTCATGAGCTGAATTCTGCTTGACATATCCGTCATGAACCTGGATGGTCAAATTTGTTACTAAATGCCAGTCTAGCAAGTTTGTTAGTGCTGTTGATGTTCCATAGTAAACTTCTAAGTAACCGAGACAAGTGAAGTTTCCAAGACTAGTACAATATTTCCAGAAGAGTTTACTAACCTTTCTCTCACCCACAACCACAATGGAGCTTCTTGGTCGTTTAGTTTTTCACTATGAATTTACATGCTAACATGTGCAGCTTTTAGGTGGTTAGCGGTGGAAATGGTGCTACAACTGTTTCTGCAACCATGTTTTTGGCTTCTATGGTAATTTTCTCATCTACTATGTCCATGGTTTCTTACTGTGTTCTGTTTCTTGCTCAGTCCTTGTATCATGACATTTTGGTTTTGCCGCCTGCACCTTTTTTGAAATTTTTTGCAGGTTCATATTCCTGTCTTTGTTACTGGGGGGATTGGGGGAGTGCACAGACATGGGGAATATAGTATGTTAACCTCCTATATCTTCATGATAGAAAGAATTGGTTTTCATGATGGATGCTGCCCAATCTTGTAAGATGCAACATGTTCTGGTCTGAATTTAGGGACAAAATGAATCAACCTGTGCAAGCTCCATGAAAGCTTTAAATCAGTCTTCTGGAAGGAAGGGGGAGAAAGGAAAAAGCAGTCTTTGTTTAACAAACAGCAACCTGCAATTTGCAAGTTAAACAAGGAAAAGGGAGAGAAATGGCCAAGGATCAAGTTTGGCCTTTTACTGAAAGGACCTAAACTTCTATTTATTTTGAAGGCCAAAAATACCCATAGTCAATTTGGTTATCTTGTTGATTTATAGTTACTTCGTTGTAACTTCTAATTTATCTTGCAAATAACCACACTTACAAAGAATCATCAGATTTGGTCCTTCAATAAACTTTTAAGGTCTTTTCTGGTAATAAAGGTCAAAGTTGGTCTTGGGCTGTAAAAAAGAAAAAAAGAAAAAAAGAAAAGGAGCTAATATTCAGTTGGGATTTTTATAGGCTTAGGATGGGAATGCTTGTTTAATCTAAATCAGCAACACTGCTCATTTAATGGAAGGATAATTGAGTTGCGTCATGGACAAGATTTTTTTTTGGTTATCCTCTAGAATCTTTTTTTTTTTTTTTGGATGTGATTATCCTCTAGAATCTTTAAGAACTGAAGATACTTTTTAAGTGTTATATTATTGGGATTTCTACAAAGGCCAACCCCACCTAGTGGGATTTTGGGATTTCTACAGATAAGTCTACTATTTGTATTGAGCATATGATTTTCATTTTTCTTTTGGCAGCTATGGACATATCTTCGGATCTCACTGAGCTTGGTAGAACACCAGCAGCAGTTATCTGTGCCGGTGTAAAATCAATATTAGATATTCCCAGGACCCTTGAGTATCTGGTACCCATTTACTTTTGTATTTTGATATTATCACTGAAGTAATGCAGCCGTGCACTATCAATTGTAGCTTATGCTCATTGTTTTGGATCTTGAATAGGAAACACAGGGAGTTTGTGTTGCTGCTTACATGACCAATGAATTTCCTGCATTTTTCACAGAATCAAGTGGCTGCATGGTATCATAAATTGGGTGTTGAATACTTGAAGTAACAGCAAATATTTTTTTGGTTGTATTTTGCTTTTCCCACCAGTGTTTAATTGCATTGAAAGGCTATTCTCTAAATTTAATCTTATTTTCCCCTCATCTAAATGAAATGGTACAACTATCTTTTCTCTTCTTTGTTGGGTTAAGAAACATGCTTTATTGTGAAATTTTAAAACAAATAAAAGAGCTCTACATATTCAGTTGACATTATTATAGCATTCATTTAGTTAAAAGACCTGTCAAACCGATGATTCAAGCATGAAATGTTTCATTTTCTTTTCAACTATCATTATTTTGCTAGCATTTTAATTTTTGAGATTTTTTGTTAAGTTGTATGCAGGACTGTGAACAGTATAATGTACCAAGAAACTAGTTTAATTGACAATCTATTATTTGGTCATGGCATAATTTACGGGTCCCTTGTCGGGTAGATACACCTGAAGACTGTGCTCAACTAATAGGTAAGCAAAACATTCTTCTTTCGCTTTTTCAGTGTAAACTTACACATTTTAACGTATCTTCTATATGATTTCTTTTAACTTTTATTCTTCTAGCAGAAGCAAACATCAAACTCAAGCTTGGAACTGGAATTTTGATAGCAGTTCCTATTCCTCGACAACACTCAACTTCTGGAAACATAATTGAATCTGCTATACAAAAAGCCCTCAAAGAAGCTAGGTGAAGATTTTACTCTCTCTCTCTCTCTCTCTATAACACTCAACTTCTGGAAACATAATTGAATCTGCTATACAAAAAGCCCTCAAAGAAGCTAGGTGAAGATTTTACTCTCTCTCTCTCTCTCTCTATATTTTGACATCATATGTAAGTTGTGCATTGCTTATGTAACTGGTTTTCTAATGCTTTCATCATCCATCTAGTATCTGTTTTCAAATTGAATATCTAGATGTAATGTTTGCCACTTGAAGGGAAAACAATATAACAGGGAATGCTGAGACTCCTTTCTTGCTTGCTAGAGTAAATGAACTGACTGGAGGTGCCTCACTTGCTTCAAGTATCCTTTTTTAAATGTTTCTAACAATAAATTTATAATTAACAGTGCACACATTTAAAATATATAAATTTAATCTATAGTAACTGCTGTTAATGTGACTTCAAACGTTATATCAAAATTTAAACATTTGACTTGGTGTTAAAGCAAATCTTGACCACATTTTAGACATTGCTCGTGAAGAATAATGCTCTTGTTGGAGCTAAAGTTGCTGCAGCCCTTGCTCAGCTAAGATGTCAAAGTTGATCTTATATTTTCTTGATGTGTGCTGACCAGTGAAATGAGTGAATGAATGGAACTGATCCTTGTCTTTGTACACTACAAATGTTACCTACTTGATGCTCAAAAGGCTTCATCTGATGGCAAATTTTTTGCCTCAGTGTCTGCTTTATGCAATGAAGATTTGCTTTATTGGGATAAATATGCAATGAAGAATATATGCTATCTGACTGGTACATCTCAAATTAACTTGCAGTAAGCATTTTGTGTGCAGTATTTTTTTAACCAGTAAGTATGCTTCTACTTGAGATATGTGACCCTATATACCTTTTATGTGGTTCATTCAGTAAAGTGAATGTGGAGTTATTTTCCCTTTTATTTTTTCCTTGACCAATATACATCTAGTTAAAAAAGTTTATCATTATTGTGAAATTTCAACCGCTGTGAGAATTGTTTGTGCAAAAAGTATTTTTTATAACTTGCAAAACATGCTTTTTTTGTTACAAAGGAGGCTTTAAGATCTTATGATGGAATAGGTGCAAGGAAAGCTAACTGTGAATATTGAGACTCACCAGGGAAATCCGAAATCAATTACTTTATAAGAAAAGTGGATACTACTAGTATCAAGTATCACCTTGTTTTTATTTATTTAGAAGTATTGGTAAAGCAAAATTAAAATGTTTAAAGCTAAAACAGAGTTCTTAACTCTCCTGTTGCCATAAATTCTGGAAATTAAGTCACAATAATCTCATTTCTCATTTTAAAGTTAGTCAACAGCTTAATGTCAATTCTCAGTTCTATAAAATTTCTCAATTTTAATCCAAATTACTTACAAGTAAATATATATGCACGTAAATTGTTTTTATTCTATTTTTTATTTATATATAAATAATTATATTTTTTGTTCTAAATAAATTGGAAGGAAATTATTTTTGAAAAACTAAGCAAGTGTTTAGTAAATCGAAGAAGTTGGGTTGACTTTTATATCTGGATGAACTTTTGAAATAGTTTATATTCTTCAAAACTTGCAAATATTCCTTTATATAAATAAGGTAACATAATTCATCCATCATGTAGCTTATCCGTATTTATTAATATATATGATAATTTCTAATTTACTCATATTATTTTTCAAGAAATTTCTTGTTTTAATTTAATTTCTTATTATATTATTTGTTAATTTATATTTTTGTAAATAAAAAAGAAAATTCTTTTAAAATAATATAAACAAATGAGAGATTGTTACATGTATTAATCAACATATATAAGTTATGTGATGAATGATTTTCGCTTAATTAGTAGATATAAGAATCTGTTTGTAGTACATCAAAAGAAAGAAAAAATCTCTTTGTAGGTTACAAAAAATTTTAAGGACCTCTTACTCATATTTAAAAGATCATGGTAATTATTTTGAAATAAGATAAAGTTTAAATATTGTCTATATATTTTTTCATCTAAATAATAGTACATAACATACTTTCAAACTTCAATGTTATTTAATGACAATAATTTATAACAATAAAATCAAATGCAATAGTCTAATAGTAAAGAAGCAAAATAACTATTCAAAAACTCAAAATTAATATGTGTAACAAAATTCAAAATATATAGATACAATACAAAGACCATAAAATCACTTTTCCATTAATAAATAAGTATACCATAAAACGAAACATATGAGATGGATACAAACATTGTTATGTAATAAAATTGAAAACATTTCATTAAAATTGAAAATGTCAAATCGTATAACATGAATATCCTACATAAATACCATTTTTTAAATATATAGGTACTCATAACTCTTTACTATATCTCATCTCCAATAGCTAATGCACCTACAATATGTTGTAATAATTCATGAAAGCAAAGCAATGCAGTCAAATCTAAGCCTAGCTATATATGCTGCATTAGTAATAGCCAGATTCCTACCAAATAATAATATATATTAATCATGTGTTGCTGATTGATTAGAACATGCATGAAGCAACATATTCTATGTGCAAAAGATATTTTGCTTGATTCTCCCGGTACCACTTAATCTTTCTTCCCTATATATACAATTGTTTAGTATTAATTGGGTAGTGCACAAGACAAGTCTTAAACATAATCTACATCCAATTAAGGATTCTGATTATTATATTTTTCCCAAGTTACGTCAATATGTTTGTCAGGAGGATGCGAAATATTACTCCTATAAGACCCTATTTCGAAGCTACTCGCAACAAGCAAGTAATAGATAATAATATATAATAATGGAAAAAGCAAGCAAATTGTCACTCACATGCAGGGATGATGTTATAATTTTTTTTTTTTTATAATGACAATGCAGATGTTTCAACTTTCAACTTATAATTATCTTCTTGTAAACTATTTAACTTTTCATTGTATTAATTCACTTTTGATGGCTTAGAAAGATATTATTTCTAATTAGATACTCTTATCTCATAGTTAATTTTCATTTGTTAGATTAATTAAATTGATAAAAGACAAGACACTTGGAACTTTTACAAATTTAGTATTTGTGAATTTCTTATTGTAGACCTTAATTAGCTATCCCTGCCATCATAATCTACTCAAAGGAATAATAAAAAAAAATGGAGACAAATTTTAGAGTAAATTCATTTTTTGTTCTTCAAAGATATAAGTATTATTACTTTAGTCTTCCAAAGAATTTTGTCATCAATTTAGTTTCTGAATTTAAAAAATGACATCAAAATTGTCCTTATGTGTACAGATAAAGACTAAATTAATAAAATTTCAATGAGTAAGGATTAAATTGATGAAAATTTTATATAATTGAAATACTAATTGAATTAATTACATTTTTTGATTATTGAAGGATTAGATTAAAATTAATTTCTTCGAAAGATCAAAATGACGTCACTTTCTAAATTCAGAGATTAAATTGATGATGAAATTCTTTATACGACTAAAGTGATAACAATTATATTTTTAAAAGACAAAAAAAGGTTTTTTACAGAAACAAATATTAAGTACATGTATTTTTTTAGATTTATTAGGTATAAATATGAAAATATGGAGAGTTGATAGCTCAATATCTATAATTAATGAAAGTGGACCTGAAAAGGTAATAGCTTAAGTATCTGAACTTAGGTGTGGTCCTAACTAAACTATCCATTTAATAAGGCAATTTATTTGGTGCAACGCCAATGCCACATTTCTCAACAATTTGCGGGATTGCGATGGAATCCCTAGAATGCATGCATGGGAGAGTTTAATAAGCTAAGCAAGATTTTTGTTTTTTGGGCTAAAGCAAAAGTTAAGAGAAAAAAAGGAAATTATCTCATTTTAAGGTTCAGAATATAACATAAGCTTTAGAGAGATATTACATTAGTATGCATGTTTGGTATTATGAAAAGGAGGAATGAGAGTGAGAGTGAAAATGAGAATGAAATGAGTATTTCAGAGATAAAAGAAATGCTATATTCCTTAGGGAATGCTAAAATGAGTATACCCTATCTGATTTTTCTACTAAATAAGAAAATGAGAATATCTCATTTCTATTTTATTCCATTCTATTCTTTTTCTTTTCATTGTACCAAACAAGCATAGATTGATATATCATTTATTAATGAGAATCACTAATAAGAATTGAATCCAATATTGTAGATTGATGCAGCTGAATCTTGCACGTTAAATCAACCTAATTAGCAACAAGAAAGATCATCTGTTTCAATTGTGAAAGACGGAGATATTTCAAAAGGAAAATTAAGACTAAGTCGTAAGGAGGAGCTAGCTAACATTTGAAGGCAGGAAAGTATGTCTCGAATTTTATAAATGCCCAAACTTCACAAAGGTATTATAGCGTCAATAGTTTTAATTAATTTAATTTTTTATAACTTTTATTAATAATATCTTTTTTAAGTTATATAGTAAATATAATTGAATTTTTTTATCAAATAAAGAATATACAATTGACTTATACTTACACAGAATATTAAGTTGATCTATATATTTGTTAGCCATAATAAACACAGATGACTTATATTTATTTATCAAAATAAACACAGTATATGTTGTAGGTCTTGAAAATTATTAAAGCGTCATATCATCTGCCTCAATTTTTAGGGTACAATTTATATATCTGTTAGGTAACTTCACTTAACACCAATTGGTTTTAGGCTCGAATCTAACATGGTATCAGAAAGGGCCTGCCTCAATTTCTAGAGTGTGGTTTAATATCTGTTAGGCGACTTCACTTAACACCTATGAAGCGTTAGTCTATAATCAGTAAATAAAAACTATACCAAAAAAAAAAAGCACCATTATATTTGTGTTAGTGTTGAATTTGTGTGCAATACAGAGTATTCCAATGATATAATACGTATTTTTCTATGGGAAAAAAATGATGTCTGTACAGCATTACAATGCTCAGAGTCATATATAGCCATAATTTTTAGTAAAGAATATTAATTTGATATATGCAGTTATCCCTCCAATAACCTGAAAAGAGATGCTGTGACTTTTTGACAATATTAGTGTAATGTCACTAGCTAGGTTTACTCTTTTACCAAAATGAGATTAAGTACATTGGAGCTCAAGTTTAAGCTTTTACAAGATATATTGTACTATTGAGTACAATTTACATAACAAAATTCACCATCACTCTTCTCAAGATGAAAAATCATTACACCATTGTCCATGAATATGGTTCATATATTGAGTCACGTTAAATTTCGTATTTTTTTTCTCTATTATTTATTTATTGTTCTGAGATAACATACTAGATATGTAGTTTTTTTAAGTGTATGTTTAGTATGAGAATAAAAAATGAGCATAAAACTTTTATGAATGAGTTTTGTATAAAAAATTATATACAAAAGTCTTATGCACTAAGAAATAAAAAATAAGGGAAAATTGGTTATCTGCAAGCAAAAAGACTAACATCTACAAGGGTCCTCGTGTTAACTGTTAAGGGACCAATTTTGTTAGTCTAGTGAAAAGGGGAGGAAATATTCCGAGGTTAGGGTTAATATTTAGAAATTAATTATCATCTCTATAATTAAATAATCACATTTTTATAATAGAATAATCACTATTAATATTTAACATTACAGGAAAACATTTGCGTACATCAACCTCTCGAGTCATTTTCCCAAACTAACCATAAAACTGTGTATATATATATATACACACACACACACACACACATACACATATATATATATATACACACACACACATACATATACATATATATACACACACAAACTATGCACTTTGGCTGGTTGCCCCACAAAATTGTAATCTTGCATATATAGGGGCCAAATTTTATGGTGTAACCCCTTGTTGACAATTTATCAACAATGAAATTTTGCCTCTGGTCCCACCCAAATTCTTTTAGGTTAAATTTAGATTCAATCCAACAGTTAATATGAATTGCCGCTAGGCCATGGATACATATATATTGATCCAAGTGAATATGATTTTGGGTCCATCAGTTATGTAGAATATTACAATTCTCTCTTTACGTGAAGGTAAAATCAAGCCATGGCTCAGAAAATTTTACCATTCTACTATCCAATAATTAAACCTTCGTAACGAGTAATAAATTAAGCATACATATAGATGATCTGTTCACCCCCAAATTAAAGATAAGATAACTAATGTATCAAAAAAAGATAAGATAACTAAGAAACTTGCCATGTCACACAACTTAGCAGCTTTGTTTTACTTTGTCAATTAAAGAGATATGGTTAGGCAAGTGTGAATATTCAAGGCCAAGTAGTTTTAATTATTTTTCTAGTCTTCAAAGACAACCCTGGCGTTTCTTGATTTTAACTTATGTGAGGATACCAATATATATATATATATATATAATCGTCACCCTCTCTCTCTCTCTCTATATATATATATAAAAGCAAGCTAAAGTTATGGTAAAATATCTAATATTAAGATTTAAGTCTGGCCGAAAAACAAGTTATGAAGAAGAATAATTTTAGTAAATCAAGCGAGATTAATCTCATACTTAAGAGGTTTGAAGACACCTCTCATAAGAATCCATATATATGTTTGTGCTTTGAAAATATTATATAGTCAAAATTTTTTATAAAATAATTATAATTTGACGTATTTATTAATTTTAAAATAGGTAAATAATCTTATTACTTAATTTCATTCAATAATCCTTCTTAATTTCGGCAAAATTCTGTCAAAACTTTTACCTATTTTTTCTAATTATATAACATTACTTGTGTTTTTTTATCAAATAAAGCAAACAGTTGAAATTAGCTACAAATTTCTTGAATGAACCCATCAACAGTATTTAAAGAAGAAAACAAAATGGAGCAACAATATTCCTCCTACCCCATCAAATAGTATTTCAATCAAAATGAAGTTACACTCTCCATAGAAGATGCAAATCCCAAATGGGGCTGCATGCATATGCATAAAAATAGCTCTTGTTTCTAACGCCAACACGTACCTCTGCCTAAATACCTCCATCACGATCTTCTTCAAAACAATTCCCACTACAGCAGACGTCAAGCCAACCCTCTTCGAAACAAAGCATTCGAAGCAGGCTACACTCTGGTGAGTCAGAAATATGTATATATAGCTACAGGAAACTACCTGCTAATTCACTTATGTACAAAAGAGATCATATAGAGAGAGAGAGGGAGAGTACTTCTCAGTTCTCAGTTCTCAGTTCTCATGGCTCTGCTTGTTGAGGAACATCGAGGGGACAATGTCTTGAAGGAGGCCGTATTCAGGAGGAAGCTGGTGATACTGCTGAAGAAGAGAATTGTTGATGCTCTGCGAATAAACGGAACCTGCAGCGGCGGTGGTTGTTGTCTGGGTGTTGATCGCGAAGCCATGGTGGTGGTGGGGGGGGCATCTGCAGGAACAGATCCTGTGGGAAGCTTGAGTTTGACCCGGCTGCGATCGGAGTCGGTGCTGTTAGCATTGAAGGTGTGACCATCCCCGCCGCATTACCTCTCAGCGATGTGGGGACCGGATGGTTGTGCTGACCTTCGTACGTTGTTATCACAGTGGTTGGGTCTTGAAATGACCTCTCCACGCGTTTTTTCACTGTGCATTTCTGGGTAGTGCACCTGTAGTAGCTCCTGCAATGGCGGCAGAGCAAATGATCAAACTCTTGCCCGTGTATGTTTTTCACATCAGATTCTTGGGTTTTGAAATTGGTCAAGAAAGCCACTCTATATTGTAATCTATGACCCTCTGCTAAGTTGTAGTTGAAAACAAATAATGGGGTTTCGAGTAGGGAAAGAACTTTTGAACACCTTGTTCGATCTCCATTTGATTTTCCTTTTACTTTTATTTTACTAGGATTAATTCAATCACGTGGAATGGAATAATGTCTCTGATGGGTGTAATAACTAATAAGTAATGATAAACAGATTTGGAGATATAAAGATAGTTTGATGAAAACTGGCATCCATCCCCATCTTGTAGAATAGCAGCAAAAAGATCTTGGAGGAAGAAATCAGATGGGTGAGCATGATCAAATCTTAGTGGAAGTTTCAAGCTTTGAAGTAATTAAGTTCTTGATATGCCTTTTTGGTGCAAATAGAGAAGAGGAAAGGGGGTATATATATGTTTTACCTTGGGTAAGGGCTATTCTTGACAGCCTTCTGTCCATATTTTCTCCATCTGTATCCATCTTCAAGGTGATCAACCTCACTCTTAGTCATGAAGGCAAACCTTGGCTCCTTCTGTTTCTTCTCTCCTTTCTTCTTGTCCTTATCCTTCTTCCTGTTGATTCATCCAAAACAGATTAATTGCAAGTTGCACCATTTTAGCCTAGACATAGAAAACAAAATTATGGGTTTGAAACCCCGCTTCAGAACTTGAGGAAAAAAGTGACTTACCCTTTCTTAGGGCCTTCTCCACCCTCTTCCCCCTTCACCTGGATATCCTTCTTGCTTTTCCCTGAATCTTCTTCAGCTCCAGCTTCAGAAGATGAGGAGGAGATAGACGAGTTCAGGGTCACCAGGGTTTCACTGCCACCGCCACCACCACCTGCATCTCCGGCTTCTTTGGGCTTCTGGTTGCCTTCAACGGATGAAAACATCTCAGATGAGGAAGGAGACAAGCCAAAAGAAGTTGCCAGTGAGTTGTAGTCCATGGTTCCTTGCAGACATTCGGTGAAGCTGATGTAGGAGGGATCAAAGGCTTGTGAATGATTATAATTATAAGCTGATGAACCTGGAAAGGAAGAAAAGTGCTTTTCACAGTACATGGCAGATCCTCCTGTGGCCTGCTGATTATGATCTAGGACAAGGTCCTGGTAGTAAAGTTCTTTGGGTTCATCAGACATGAAGAAGGAGAAGGAGAAGAAGAAGGAAAAAGGGAGAAGCAGAAGAAAAGAGTTTGAGTTATCTTGCTGGGTTGAGACTTGAGACTTTTTGTAGCTTATCTCTTGAAGTTGTTTGTGTATATATATATATATATATGAAAGATTTTTTAAAAAAAAATAGAGAAAAAAAGTCTTCTGGTTTGAATAGAGAGAGAGCCGCTATGGTCACTTGTAAAAGGAGGTTGACGAAATACCTTCCAATCAGAAGACCAAAGAGTGCTTTCTCATATGGAAACATGCATTTCCAGTCCATGTTACTTCCATTAAGGAGACTGATCAATATTAGTTAGGGAGATGGGGAAGATTGTCAAGGCGTGGCCTATAAATAATTCTGTGCTTGAAAAAGAAATAAAGTTTATATATAATCAAAATATTTTAAGGAAAAATATTTTTGAAGAATGAAAAGTATAATATAAAAATAAGGTAATCAAAATATATATTGTTAACTCCAAAAGAAATTATTTTAAAGAAAAAAAACTCTGCCTATCAATACCGTTGGTTATAACCTCACAATTTATTAAACCATTCTCGAGTTTCAATTCTTCGTATTATAAAATACAATGTAAGAATTCTGATCAGGACAAAATATAGTATTTTGGTATACACTAATAAGTGTGATATCTGGCAGAATCTTTAACCTTTTGAAACTCCAAAAGTTGGAGATAAAAAATTATTTTCCTTTTTAAAATTTTCTTGACTCTCCAGTCCAATATGTGGTGTTGTAAAACAGCTTCTCTTCAATCTTCCATTTGTTTGTCCAAATCCTATGAACTACGGAAGATGAAACCACTGCCACTAATTTTACGTTAAAGAAGTACCGTGGTATCAAGATGCCATGTACAACTATTTTTTTATTGGATAAATAAAAAATGAAAAGATGTTTTCACTCGTTCAAATTATAAAACATGTAAAGGTTAAAGCTTTTCTTTAAGTGACAATGACAAAATTTAAACTTTATCTATGTTTTTAGAATCAAGATGCCTTAACCATTACAACCAACAATCCTTATACAACTATTAAGAAACCCAATTTAAATCTTTTTTCTTTACCCAATTAAAATCTTGAGCACTCACTTTTCTGTGTTTCCCTTCTTTGTTTTGAATGGGAAAAGAGTCAAGTTACCAAAGCATATGGTTGACCCTCCGCCATTTGCTTACTGTCCAGAAAATCCCACCTCTGCTTTCCGTTTTCCTTTCCTAAAAATATGTACACGTACGATGTAATAAACACTTTCCAAGAATGTCAAATTTCTGCAGCATTTACAAGGAAAATAGTAACGAAGGATTATTGATTTTTATGTATGAAGTCATTAGTATCATCTTTAAAACGGACTAAACAGTAGAAGAGATTCAAATTTTTTTAAGAATTTGTTTTAATATTTAAAATTTAATTTTACATAGAATAAATATTTTGAAAATTTTTTCGTTTTGACACCTTATAATACTATAAGATATTAGTCTCTTACTCTATTGAGAAAATACTCTAAAAAAAGTTTAAAAATTAATAAATTATAGTAATATTTGATTACAAATATCATATACATTATGTCCTCGCGCGAAAAGGGTGGGAGTGTGAGTTCAGGCGCTGATAGTGGCGCGTGAGAGAGTGTGATTGGTGAGAGTGGTGGTCAATGATTCAAACATTTCAACTTATATAAGGGGGACACGTGTGGTGACCGGCACCGGCATTTGACCGTAGCCGACACATTACGAGGCACGTGGGGAAGACGGTCTGGGACCTTTTCCTGTTCAATGCTGATGCAGAGACAACGTCAGCAACGGTGGCAGTGTTTTTTCGGATTCAGACCAGATCTAGTTATGATTCAATTGGCTCCATTTCCGTTCTGGTGGTGCTTTGCCACTTTAAATTTTTTCTTTTTTCTTTTTTTTGTTGTACATTATGGCGCTTTAAATTTTGTTTTTGAGTACTGCATCCAGTCATATATTTATATATAGCGCTGGTTTTTGTAACAAATATTTAAATTTTATAAATTATAATTAATAATTAATAAAAAATTAAAAATTAATTAAATAAATACTAAACAACTAGTCAAGATATTAATATTTAATAAAAAAAATTTCAACCATTATTAAATTTTCTCTACTTCTTCTTTGTATTTGGTCATCTCTTTTAGTCCTTTCCTTTTCACTTTCTTTGTTTTTCTTTTCTAAATCAGATGCTTTACGTAAAGGCAATCCAGCATGTGTTGTGTTTGCTTCCACAAAACCAATAATATTAATAGTATTTAATTACATTTTTGCCCCTAAGTTTATTTAGGGTCAGTTTAGTATTAAAGTAAAATTAAAAATTTATACACAAAATTTATTTATAAAATTTTGCCTCTTATTTTTATTCTTATATCAAACATACACTTAGGTAATTTTAGTTCCCTTAATTCAAATATAACAATATTACCGTTCTAATTTTTCAATTGAAGCATTGATACGTCAAATACTTTTAAGATTAATTATTATTAATATATGAATAATAATGACATATATATTTGATATGATAAACTCTCAATAATGTAAAAAAAATTACTTACATCGTATGTATCTAAAAATATCTCCTAAAATTGTTAAACTTTACTTAGATAAATGTTGTTGTCATGGTTATGCTCGAGCCCACAAGTGCCACATGGTTGTGATGTGGACGCTTCCTCAAAAATATGCCTTCCTCCCCCAATTTGTCCTCAATTTTAGCTCATTGGGTTTCAAATTCTTCATCAAACATTTAAATATCAATTACTCAAATATGTTGCATGGCTCTAGAAAACTCTTTCCAAAGGTGGTTGCCTCTGTGGGCACCTAGGAAGAGCTAGATGGCTGTGAGAGGTTAATTAGAGAAGAGGATATATAATGGCTAGTGAAGCATAAATGGATACTGTGTAGAGGGACCAGGGGTGTATCTAGGAATGTGAGGGGTGGATGAGGAGGGTGATTTTTATGTATAATCAGGTGTGAGCACCATTGTAAACTACTGGCTCACACCCTGAGAACATATAGATGGATGGAGGAGGTGGAAAATGTGGGTGGAAGAGAAATAATGGGGATGGTGGAATGGTAGATGACTAAAGTTAGTGGAGAGAAAGAAAGAACTACTTTATATACATGGTGAATAGTGGTGTAGAAGCTAGATATACAATATGCACAAATACTCAAGATTTTTCAAACTATACCCATTTTCTAACTTCCCATGTATAACCTTATTGGACATATTCAGTTTGTATGTTTCCAATTAAAAGTGGTCAAGCAAACAACCAATGACTGAGAACTAGTGCTAGAACAGTTCTCAAGCATGGATTGGATTAATCCCAAGATATCATATCCTTGTCATTTCATTTCTGAAAACTTCCTACCACTAATATTTAGTTCCTGGTTCACTTAAATCCATTTGTCACCAACGCAACATTAATTGTAATATGTTTTTAAAAGTAGTTCAAGAGAATCAATTACTAAAACAGTTGTAGTAAAGAAGTTCGTCTCAAGCATGGATTGGAATACTAAAACATCGTATCTCTTGTCAATATATCCCTAAAAGCTTTCTAGCACTGTAGTATTTATTCTGGGATTCACTTGAATTCATTTATGTACAAACCCTGTGCTTGAGAATTTTCAAACTACCCATTTATACAAGAATCACCTTACCTAATGATTAATTGTCATTATTCTATATTCATGAAGCGCTTCAGTTTTGAGGAATAAATACTACTTCAATTGATAGACTTGACTCCTCTATTGCACAAATGTAAGAGATATGAAAACAAGATCTGATCATGTCATGCTTGTGCAAGAAATAAAAGCACAACCGAAACAGTTGCTATTGTGATGGTTCTTGTAGCCATTGCTTCAATATGATCTTTATTATGGATGACTACTTATATATATATATATATATATATATATATATCGAGAAATTCAAAGAACGAAAGATTTGGTAATTTGTAATACTCATATTTTGATTTTATATTATATACTTAGCTTGAAATAATATTTCTATTTGATAAAGTTATCCTGTCAATATGCAATTAATGTATCTCGACTTTAATATTGTATTTGAAATATTCTAATAGGTCTTAAAATTCTAAGAAATTCTGAAGTCGTTGTATTTAAATGTTTTATTGATAGATAGTGCTCACATAGAAGATTAGCCAAGAGCTGATTCTCTTTTTGATTAATTTAAGTACTCTCTAATTGGCAACAACAAATTTCTTTTATGGCGAATAAACTTGGAGAAGGAAGTTTTGGTCCATGCCAGTCTGCAAGATGTTTATGGTTTGTATCATAAATATCCTATGCTATGTAAATGGGAAATCAATGTCTACACAATAAATTCAAGCTATTAGTGTATATATAAATTTGTTAAAAATGCCAATATAATAATATTAAGAATACATTTTACCACATCATGACATATCAAACCTAAGGCATTGCATACGTACTATTAACTTTTTTCTTTTTATACTATTTTTATAAAATATTTATTAAATTGCAAATAAAAGTACTTAAAGCTTGAAAAATTCACCATGATATATATACCATGCACACATATGACAAACCAACTATCAAGCTGTTTCTTGTGCCATTCACTTATTCATCAAATTTGTATAATATATATGGCTTTTGTTTCTTAATTTTCTTAGAATATTCAACAAAATAATGCTGAAAAAATCATAAAAATTTGGGAAAATAATGTTTATATTGACAGCACATATTGATTCCTCGTGTTGTAAAAATTATTTTGTTTCTTTTCTGAAATTTTTGCTACCTATGATCTGTCTACTTACTTTAATCCAAACATGTAAATAATTAGGGGAAAAACTAGAGATGCCTATTCCAATAATTATGTATAATAGAAATTTAGAAACTAAAATTATATAATTATATGCGTGGTTAACTAGAAGAAGAGTACGTATATATGGTATTTTAGACTTTGGAAGCATTTTCTTTCGGGTAATATATTCTCCATTTGATTGGTTTAACTATTATTTTTAACCACACATTACATGTTAGACTTTATAACTGGCCCAACGTTTTGATTGTATAAAAGTAAATCTCTATAAATACTTCCTATTGTTTCTCAATTTTTTATACTATACTGCCAATATCGATCAACTTGACCTACAAGACCTTAAATAGAGTCAACTTGACATTTCAAAGAATATATAAAGTCAACTTGTCCAAAAGAGTTTGACATTGTGTAATATCTATATATGATGAAAGGAGTTTTGTTCTTGATGTCCTTACTACCACATATTAAACGATTTTATCAACTGAAATCAGTGGGTACGTACTTTCGGCATTGATGAGTTTAAAACTTTGAATAATTCATTGGAAAATGTCATGGGACATGGATTCAACTCTAATCATTAACTGTTCTTAAAAGATATATATAATTGATGCTTAAATAACTTGAGTGATAATTTTTTTTTGAGAATGGTTCATGAATATTATAGAGCAATATATGCTAGATGTAGTAAAAATTGTACCAAATTCAAAATTACGTGACACTTTAAATTAGTATTGCCACATTATTAACATCAATTTAACAAATATAAATAAATTTTTTTATTAAAAAAGTGGGGATTCACTTACTTTAAGTTTAAGTCTTGTGTGCAAATTTTATCAATATCTAACCTTTGAATCCTGTAATATTATCATAATAATTATGTATATTAAATTAAAGATAAATTGAATATTCATATATATCTAATCTGGCTTTTTTGGTATATCATAGATATCTAATCCAATAATATTCGATTAGAGATAATAAATATCTAATCTGATTGTTAACATTTAATTAATTATTTATATTTTAAAAAATATATTATATATTAAAATAAAATAGTTAGATAAAGTACTAATTCATTTTAAAATCTTATAAAATTTTATAGGCTTTATTTAACTCATGAAAACTTTCATTCTAATTGTTAAATTTATAAAATTCAATGTTTATATAAAGTTATTCAACGAAGTAAATGTATAACTAACAACCTTGTTATGCAATGATATATCCGTAATGGAAAAATATTATAACTATAATTAAGTTTATCACCAAGATGGATATATATTATCCTTGAGGATAAGAAACAAGAACACAATCAAAGGCAAGAAGCTAATAACCACCCTACTATCCAAGATGGATACGGGTTAACCAAATCAGCAATATAAGTTGAGGTGTTACATCCTAATGGTAAAAAAACATTCAAATTGCTCTTCTACTTTCTACGTGCACAATCTGCTTGGGGACCTGAAGCAGATTTCGGTGAAATCTGAAAGGGTTTTGGGGTCCCTAACCAGGTTTCCCCAAAATCTGCTTTCAGGACCCCAACCATTTTTTTCCTCAGAAACCAAATGGTTTTCATTCTTCCATGGTTGCCAAGCTATCAAAGTATAGCAACTTCCATCAAATCCTCTCGTCCATTGAACCGTGATAGACAGGTACTCTTTGAGCTTGTGAACAATTGACCAGCATTAATTATTATTTCATATTGGGATATATGCACATCCATGAAATGGAATAAAAAAGAAAATAGAGGAGTGATGTAGCTAGGAATAAATAGAATGAAATTTATAATTTCTTTTCTCTTTTGTTTAGTTATTTTGGTGAAAGAAATGTAAGAAAACTCATACATTCTTGTTTGTGTTTATGTTGGATTTGTATACCTTAATTTTCTATTGTTTTTGTTTAGTCATTGTAAAAAAATTTCATTAAAATTGTTCCCTTTGCCATGTCTTTTTGCCCAAATTTTGAAGGAAAAAAAGGTTAAAGAATAACATGATTTCTCAGTAATTGCATTATTCTCTTGATTTCTTTTTCTTCCTCTTGATTTTAAGTACATTTTATTCCATCCTACTCCCCCATCCAAATGATGCGTTAAGGTTCTTTCTTTAAATTCTAATTCTTAAATACTTGAAGGAAAAAAATATCTTTATGTGGACCCTCTCCAGTTGTGTTACGTTGTTTTTTCGATTAGTACAGACTTGTAAAAGTATGTTTGGTTTGGCGTTAAACCAAACCAAAAGTTCGTTTTAGGCCATAAAATTGCTTCAAGTAATGTGTCAACGTGTTTGATAATTCTTAAAGTAAAATCACGTTTGCAAACATGATTTTAATACCTCAAATATGAAATTAATATTTTCTTATTTTTGCAGTAAAAGAAAACCTAACAAAAATATATTTATTTTCAATTTAATTCAAAAAATAACTCACATCTTTTCTGATAATTATATATTCAAAAGTAATTTTGATAAATAATATTCAAACAACATCAATGTTACTAAAATCACTTTTTAAATAAAGATTTTAAAACATAAATCACAATTATATAAACTTACTTTTAAATAAAAATAAATTAATAAAATTAAATTAATTTAAAATAAAATTTATAAACTTTAATCTGTAACACAAAGCAAATATTTAATCTTTGGGGATTGGGTTCTGAACTTCTTTATGCATAGTCAACCAGCATAGAAAGTTAGGAAAAAGCCATAAACACAAAGCAAATATTTAATCTTTGGGGATTGGGTTCTGAACTTCTTTATGCATAGTCAACCAGCATAGAAAGTTAGGAAAAAGCCATAAATTATGAGTGGTTAATTTGTTGGTTTTGATGAGATTCAGTCAAAACAATCCAAAGCAGAAAATTCAAAAGTCAAACGATCACTTTTACATGCACTGGTCGAGACTGACTTTATGCTGTTCATGCAGCATTTTGTTAACAGAACTTCTATATTATTATGATTAAATTTCTTTTTAAAAAAAAACAAGAGCATGTTACAAAATATAATGTCCTTAATTATCATCTGCTCGCTCGATATTTGTTTGCAAGGAACATATTTCTTATTATATATTAACAAGCCGTTCCATAAATATTTGAATATGCGTAATCCTGTATTATATTACAAAATCATATTTATAATAAAAATAAAAAAGGAAAATTTTTAAATTATAATAAATATAATAAAAAGGAAATATTTTCTTTTTCCCATTTTTATCATAAATATGATTTTGATAGCTTATAAACTTATCTCATAAGTACAAATTAGAAGCTTATCATAATCTTTGGAAGATATCCTTTCCTAAAATAATTAGATTTTCTAACCTATATAACGAGGATAATTCCTCATATACAAAACTTGAGTGTTGGTGTACTTTTTGTAGGTATCCTCAATTATCTCATTGCTCTTTGGAGTTAATTATCTCGGAGTACCTCAGCTAGATTCTAGGCAAATTTATGTTGTCTTACGTTATCTAACATTAAGGAAGAAAAAAGACTCACCAGCCCCTTGCTAAAAGATAAACAAGTTAGAGTTTTAGTAAGATGATCTTTACATGTAATGTCAAGGATTTGAATTTTACTGAAAAAGACTTTGTGGAGAGAGAAAGCCTCATTACCGATAATGCAATAATAATAATATTTTTTTCAGCAAAATTATTCCTCAAACGTATTTCACCTCAGTCTAGTGTATTTAAGAGAATTAATTCTCCTAATTTAATATTTGAATCCAAATAATTACGGTAGAAAATGCACCTCTTAACTACTAGATTATCCCATTATATTAATAATGACATAATGCTTTAGTTGCTGCCAGAACAACACAGAGAATTTGTTTTAATGGACTTTTTCTTTCATTTGAGTTTTAAATGTATATTTTATTATTCTGTTATTTTGTTTACGTTTATTCTATCTAAATTTTCTTTCACCTTAAAATTAAGTCTCATTATTTCACTTTATAATTTTTTGTCTCCCGTCGACGCCTAATTTATTGCGCGCAATGAGTTTTTATATACTATATATCATAGCATTATTGAATAATTGTTTATCAAATTTTAATATAAAATAATTGAATAATCAATAATTAATGTAAGAAATATCACGATAAAAGATATGATAAATGGTCCCTTAATATATACATAGTTTCCTTTTATATCTGACTTCTTTTTGTGACATATACCTACCTCTACTAAATGTTAGTTGTTGAGTAACAACACAAGGCACTTCATGAATAAGTCTAGCCAAATTATTACACCGCAGAAAGCACCAAGAGATAAAATAGATAGCATCAGGCATGAAAAGACAGTGACCAAATTTTCAAATTATTCTTCAAGATAAATGTGGCTGGTCTACAATAAACATTAAAAAAGAACATTAATTTATTATAATTAAAATATCACAATCTACATTCCACTGTTGGATGTGGCTTAATAGTAGTAATGATCACTCCTACTGAATTTGATTGTTTTGATTGTCATATTTAATTTGAGTCATCCACAAAGGTGTGATTTAGTGATAAAATAAGTTTAAATTTTTTTTAAAAAAATAATATTAAGTGTTTAAAATTTACTAAAATATACATGAAGAAGAAATAGCCTCAATATATATCGAACGAGTTATACCTTTTATATATATATATATATGCCTAATAATCCGTAATTATATATGAGCCTTTTTTTTTGAGTGAGTAAAAGAGTGAAAAAAACATTTTCACTCCTTCAAATTAAAAGTGTAATGATTAAAGTCTTCTCACAAGCAATAATTTCAGAATTTAAACTTTGTCCATAAGCTTCTGTCTTAAAAATACTGACTACATATAACAATGTCACATAATATATGGACATGAAATCAAATCTCCCATTTATTGAGCAAAGGAGAATTTAGTTTAAAAATATGCTTATATAATTCATATATAAATATAAATGTAATTGTTCATTCATGTTATATACATTAATTCCTTTTAGCAGCTACAATGATCACTGCATGGAAGTAGTGAGAGGGAGAGAAAAAAAGAAAAAAACAAAAGAAAGAGGGAATTTCTTAATTAACTTGGCTTTGCCTAATTGGGTGGACTTCATAGTCCAGATTTGTTTTGTGTGGTTGACTCTGCATAAAATTGATTGAGTCCCACAGCACATACTAGATTTGGGCCATGTCATCCACTTATCTTAGATAGGAGGAGTCTATCTAAAGAATTTCACAGAAAGAGCAAAAATATAAATTTAACTAATTTTAAATAGTAATTCTCACTCTTTTTTATTTTTATTTTGTCCTTTCAAACATTTATGCAGTAACTGTATGCATTAAAATTGATCCCGTTAACAATTTCAATTATAAATCTGTATGCAATAACTTTTGTTTTCCATTTTGTAACCCCCAAAAAAAAAAAAAAAATCCCCATGTACACTAGTGTAAAACTTAACATTATCATTAATTGTTGGATAAACACTTATCATTAGGCCAAATTATTAGGTAAAAAACTTTTGATCTAGTGATAAATGTTTGATCCAACACTAATTATATATGTAACAAAATAATATATAGATAATATAAATCAATTAAGTGAATGTGTGACGTATAAAAGAATTACGGGTGCGTCATGTGTATATCATACACCACATAAGATCTAGAAGGTTAATTTAGCAACGTGATTGGGTGATGAAAAAGCTAAACATAAATAATTAATACATCAATTATGGAAAGCTTATGTACCCTCTTAGAAGACTACTACTAGCTACTTCAGGAGAAGTGACAAATGAAAGAGATCAGCGGTTGCTTAGAAGGGACAACTTTCCTTTCCTTTTTTTTTTATAAATTTTTTAATGGAAGAATATGATATATTATTTTTTTAATTTTTTAATTCTTATAAGGTGTAAATATTGAAACTATCTCTTTTTATAAAATATTTTTTAACAAAATTTAAATTTCTAATATTACAAGTAAAATTTATGTTACTGAAATTTCAGTTTGTTTATTACTCAATCACCCATGAATAATTCGATATATTGTTTACGGAGAGGAATAATTAAAAAGCATGAGATTGTTGACCGAAATTATTTGTATGTATTATAATTAAGTGGCATGCATAAATTAAAGTGTATATATTTGTATTTGGCGTTGATAATGGGAGTCATTGTCAATGTAGAGGAGGGCAGGTTATTTGTTTGGTGTATTCAGTATTCACAGAGAAAAAGGAATCTTTAAGGATGTCGACGCACTCGGGTCGCCTCCAACCCCCCAAATTAAAGGCATGAACAAGTCACCTTCGTGGTCCACACATATTATTTGCTTTGGCTATATTATATTCATATTCCTTAGGGGTAGTATTCGATTTGGGTTCGAATCATTTTCAAAAGAATTTGGTGTGATATACTTAATTTAAGACTATTAGATTTAATGATAATCTCCTTTGATTATATTTGATGAGAAATTACTATATTTATTCATAAAGTGTTAACGTAATAAAAGTAAATTATGTCTTTAAATATAATAATTACGATTTAATTCCCGTTTCAATTCAAAAAGAATAGACTTATGAAGTGTTTTAAATGGACTGAACTTTACATGAATTATCTGTTCACAAAAAAAATACAAAAAAAAAATAGAGTAAACTTTAAACCGTAATTTTTTAGATTTTAAATTTGGGTGTTGAAATTAAACTATAATTCCTTAATTAGGCAAAGAATTAAATACATGCCTATATTATTTTGATGTTTCGTTTTGGTACAAAAGCTAACATAAAATATAGTATTTCTTTTTTTTGTGTGAACAGATAATTCATATAAAGTTAAATCCATTTATATATATATATATATATATATATATATATATATATATATATATGATGTATATGAAAGATAACCCTTCTAAAAGTGTATAGTAGGTGAATTAATGTTTGTAAATAAATTTTATATTTTTTAACACGCTCCTATACACACGTCTATTGAACTTGTGATATGAATAATACACATGCACATTTTATTTTGTGATGAAAATTTTAATTTAATTATCAAATTAAACCTTTAAAAAATTGTTACAAAAGCTCTAATACCGTATTAAAAAAAGGATTGGATAGTATGGTTTATGAGAAATTGTACAAGGTTGCCGCACAATGAAAGAAAATGTTAAAAGAGAAAATTGACTAAACCAAAAAGATTGAATATGCTAAATAGGGAAGTTTTTGCTACATATTGACGGAATTTTATTTGAAAAAGAGTGAATCATGATTAGTGCTAATACGCCCTTTCAAGTTAGAGCACGGAGATTGATTCGTGATGCTTAACTTGCCAATAAGAAATTAAACTGTTGATGATCTAAAACTTTAATTAAAATGTTAACTAACTAGCTGTAAATATTTGTATAAAAATATCAACTAGTTGCAAATCTTTGTGTTGCAATGCCAAGAGATTGAATTGATCTTTTCTGAATAAAACGATAATTTATTTACTAATAAGAGTTAAGTGTAATGGTAAGTCAATTACTCTCTAAGAGGGAAGACTAAAATTCAAACTTTAAAATAAACACTAATTGATAAGACCTCTTAGTCAAAAATTAGTCACAGTCGTGCTTGAAATATTATAAGTCTCACAGCAATACTTGTGAGGATACCTCAATAAAAAAAAAGAGTCTATTTCAATGTGTTTTGTAAGTTGATAAAACACTGAGTTTACAACTATTTGAAATCCCAGTTATTTGTCATAAAAAACAAAAAAAGAACAGGAGCTAGAGGACGAAAACCTAACTAATGTGACAAGCATTTTGTGTGAGGCATGACGCACAAGATAGTTATTCATCTTCAATTAATTTAACGTTTAGGGTAAGATTGGTGTCAAAATCAAGCACAAGAACTTTGAAGTTATTCATCTTCAATGCAATTAAGGCACAAGAATTATAAAATTGATGGTGTCAAAATCATGCAATTAAAATAACAGGGGACTAGAAGTGCAATATGAAGCTTTTTTATTATTTGTTATTAATGTTTATTTATCATGTACAAGAAAATAATTAAGGATTTTTTTTAGACACTCAAAGATAAATAGTGGAGAAGTATTCTTCATTGGATGGAGCCGTGGCATGTAGTGGGGAAGGTATTTGTGATATGAGAATGTTTGTGTGGAAGACATAGCTATCAGTGAGAAGGCTTGTAATTTTGTTTGGAGGCTTGGTTTCCATGGTGTGCATGCATGTTGACTGTTGAGGGCGACTTAAAGAATGTGAATGTGATGCCATGCTTGGTTAGAGGCTCTACAGTCACGAGAGCTTTAGGCCTCATATATATATCCTCCTTGATGTGAGGTCTTTGGGTGATCAATTCAAGGCGTGGCATGTCACTTTGTTTGTGTTGGTTCCTGGTGTTGCTATAGGCTGCTAGCTTACTTTTTGGCACAGTTGGGAATGTCCATTAATGACAAGATGATTCGGCTTGCAGAGCCACACACATGGTGTTTTCGTTCATGTGCTGAGGTCAGCTTCTTATTAATGGAATCGATCAGTGTTTCACATAAAAACCAAAAGATCAATATGTATATAAATATATATATGTGTGTGTGTGTGTGTGCGTGTGCGCTGCTGGCTCACTTTTTGGCACAGTTGGGAATGTCCATTAATGACAAGATGATTCGGCTTGCAGAGCCACACATGGTGTTTTCGTTCATGTGCTGAGGGTCAGCTTCTTATTAATGGAATCGATCAGTGTTTCACTTAAAAACCAAAAGATAAATACATATATATATATATGGGGAAAGCTAACAAATGTTCATTCATGTGTTACTTTAAATGCATTCTTTTATTTTGATAAAAATATCTTTTTATCTTTTTTAATTAACCTAAATAATTATGTTTATTTTAGTCATTATAAATTTCATAACTAATTTATGAAGTTGATATTGATTGTGAGAGAGAAATTTTGAAGTTGACAATTATTTAGAAGAGAAATATTTATTTATTTATGAGATTAGTTATGAGGTTGATAATGATTACAATAGACATGATTATTTAAATTAATTAGAAAGAGATAAAAGAACATTTTTGTCAAATAAAAGAGTATAGAATGCTAACTTACACTTAATTAAGAGTAGGTTAGCATTTCAATATATATATGACAAGAAAATGTATTCTCTGTTCTATTTGTTAATAGAGCTCTACGCATGAAAGTGAAGTCTTTCTATTTTTAATTTAGAGAAAAAAATTACTCTACAACCATTTTTTAAAGTTCATAAAACTGTTACCAAGCAGGTAATCTAGGTACTATAGTATTATAAGCTCAATTTCTTTTACTTTTCTAAAATAATTGAGGCTAAAGTGACCAATAAAATCCCAGGCACTCATCAAAATAGGTTTTATATATATATATATATATATATATATATATATATATATATATATATATATATATATATATATAAAGAACTTTGCCCCAAAGGTATGTAACAAAAATTTAATTCTAGTAAGATTCTTGGAGATCAAGAGTATAGTCTGGGAAAGGGAGACAAAATCTTACAAGAACATGTAATTTATTCAAGCTAGACAGAATTATACTTTATACTTTGTGCTTTAATTATGCTAGCTAGAGCATATTTAAATACTTTGTGCTTTATACCAATTCCATCTTTATGCTAGTAGTTTATACTTCATACTACACAGAATTTACAATTTCCAAAGCTAGCTAGGTCAAGCATATTCACTTGAATGTTTCAAGTTCTTTTTCTTTGATACTTATCAATCATCTAAAGCTTGGCCATTAAACCCACCGATCACCGTATAATTATGCTTTCATATAACATTTACATGAACAAGTATCGTACCCGCAAAATCATACATGATCGATCACATTAAACTGAAAATATTGTGAAAGAGCTACTTTAACACCCTATAGCTTGTTGGTAGAATGTCAATCAATCCTTCTAAACCCAAACCAAAAAAAAAAAAAAAGAATGCCAATCAATCCTTAATCTTATAAATGGTACCTAAATATTAATGTCCAAAAGATACACTTTAGTCCAATCAATTTTGTATTGTCTGAGTTGATTGATGTTGAAGAGTGAGAAAATATTTTTTTTTCTTTTTATGAAATATTTGTAAACCTTTTGAATGTGAAATTAAGTTTGAAATATTGAGACTATTTTTCTTCAAAAAAACATTTTTTAACGGAATTAAATTTTTGATATGAGTAAAAATTTATCTACGGAATTAAATTTTTGATATAAGTAAAATTTAGCTTACTGTGATTCTAACTTACTTATCACTTAATCATACTATTATGAGTTGAAGGGTGACAAAATACGCTCAAATTAATGTGTTTGAAACAATAAAATTTCGGCAACCTCAATATACCTTTTCTCTTGAACTTGTGCAAGCTCTTTTTTCTTAGATATAGAAATTCTGAATAATATCTCTATAGTTTTAGTCTTTCAACTAGACTTTCAGCTTAGTCTAATATAAGAAATAAAACCCATGAAATGTTAAATAAAAATGATAAAATGCAGGGCCGCTCAACACATTTGATGGCCTAATATCAAATTATAAAGTGATTCTTTTATTTATCAAATATAATATAATGTTTTACTTAAAATATATTTTATATTTTGTAATGTAAAATTGTTAAAAAATTTTTTATAATTTATTGAATATAATTATTGAAGTAAGTTACAGATAATATCACTTTGTGTGAGTGCTTCAATTGATTAAAATTGCTTTAATATATAAGGCAGTGAAAATAAGCGAGTTTTATTAAAAAAAATAAGAAGAAAGAATGAGGAATGTTAAAAATTAAAAAAAACTTGATCTTTGATTGTTCATGAGCGTGAATGAACAAATCTATAGAAAAATATATATGAGATAGAAAGCAACTTAGATTTGTATATGATAATTAATAAATGTGGGTTGACTAATTAAAAAGAGAAAAAGATCAGATCCAACAAAAAGAGAGAAAAGATGTCATAAAAAAATTCATTCAGTATTAAATAAAAAAATGAGAGGGTATATATGACCTTTTATTAATTACATTGAATTTTATTTTAAAAAATTTTATAGATAAATTTTACTTTTATTATTAAAAAATATATATTAATTTTTTGAAATTATATAAAATATTGCCTCCACCTCCACTCGGCCCTAATGAAATGGCATGTAATATCATTTTTTTCTTTGTTGTAATTTGTTAGTATATAAAAATGAACCAAAATGGTATACTAAAAAAACAAAAATGAATTATTAATAATTAAAAAGTTATATTTAATAAGTAAATTAAAATTTGAGAATATTGTAAATGCACGTATATATTAACTATTCTTTTTTAGTGATGGAAGGGCTAAAAAGCTCAAAGAAAGAATACAGTTCGGGTCCTCGAAACTTCAAATTCCCAAAAGCTACATTCCCAAGCCAAATTCAAACCTGTTAATGGCTTTTTATTTTCTCATTTTCAAGCATCAACTCTTTATGCCATCAAATTGGAATATAATAAAAATAAAATGAAATGAAATAACTTTTAATATATGGAATGGTCATTCTATATAATCAATATAGAATAATAATGGAATGAAATAAAATGATCATTTTTAACTCAAAGTTTGATATCTTTTGAAATGAAATGTATTTCTAAGTCATTTTATTATTTGGTATATAAAATTGATGTGAAATGAAATTAAAATTAATGTAAATAACATAAATATCTTTTATGTGAAAATCATAAATGCCATTTTTGTCATATTTTGAATGTCCTTATCTCATATGCTTTGCATTTTATAAAGAACTGACTTAATTAATAGGATTGTGTTTTATATTTCAAAAAGTCTTAAATTTGAATCCTGCTAAAGTTCTTCATTTATTGATCATATGTAAGTATTAATATAAGCCTTTGTTGAGGTATGTGGCATGTCTTGGCCTTCAAATGGAATACCTTCTCTTCCTAAACTTTTGAATTATCGAAAAAAAAAAAACTTAGTTTGCCAAAAGGTCATCTTATTAGATAGGTTAAATTTAAAAAGAAAAATCAATGTAATTTTATAAAATTAATAAAGGTAAGTTAGATCCAAAAAAAATTAATGATTATTTCATAAAGTATAAAATCTCAATTCCACCTCTTTAAGAAAAAATAAATTTTATGCTCCATTCTTGATTTGGTAGAATGAATTTCATATTATTTTTTGTTAATAAATACAGGAATCCTCCATTTTATACTCATTTCATTTCATTGTATGACCATTCTTGTGTACAAAAAGTGACATTACAAATTTAAGATGTTAAAAGACTTAAAAATGGTTTTACTATCTCTACTGAGCTCTCACGTAAAAGATTTTGGACTTCACAGTGTAAACAATACACATGTCTAATTTATCTTGTATTAAGATTTAATTTAATTAATAATGAACACTTTTAAAAAATGATAGAAGGAGACAAATAAAAAAAAAAAGATAGTGAAAAACTATTAAAAAGGATTGAAGTTATATGAGCTCCATGCATGAATATATAATATACGATTTATAAACAAACATAATAACATGCCAAAATTTATATAGCTACCTTCATTTAGTGGAAATAAGGTTTGTGCGTTATTGTTGTTATTATTGTATGAAGAATGAAAGTGGTAAAAATTGAATTCTTAATTACTTTATTAATTATAAAAACTCTAACATCATATCAAAGACCAATTAAGTATTCTTAACAAAGTTTAAATTATTAAGTGAAGGAAAAGAATAATTTTCTATCTCTAACTCCCAATAATTCAGCTCTAAAGGTTGTGCACCATCCCAAGTGCTTTGAGGAGCCCACCAATTGCCTCCGTGATCCCTCGAAACACCGGCAGAAACATTCACGCTGATTACTACATCCCTGTTATATTGATCTTGTTAGTTAGGCTTTAATTCTGTCATTAGAGTTGATTAAAAAATTTAAATAGAGATTAAATGTTTAAGTTGTAGTAACTTCTTCTCAATTAGGAGTATTCATGAGTCGAGTTGAGTTAGTTTGAATTTGACTTGATTCAAATTTGGCTCAATATTTTAACCAGGTTAATTTTCTTGGTTTATATGTGACTTTAAGTCTAAGTAGACCTGATCATATTTAAATTTATTTATGGCTCAAATAAAACCATGACATATCAATTTGGCTTGAAATTTGAACGTAATTTATATTTTAACACATCTAACTAATAAATTAAGTTATAAAATTTTAGTCTTCAGAAGTAAAAAATTTAAAATAATTTTTTTATATTTAAATTATAATATGATGATATTTACATGTATCTCAAGAATAAATAAAATATAATATTTTAAAAAAATAAATATTATGTAATTTAGACTAAATGAAGCTAACCCAAAGAATTGTTTGATCTCAATCCATAAATACACTAAGTCTAATGTTTTTAAACTCAGATCTAGCATAACTTTTCATTAAAATCAATTTATCCAACCTGAGCTTGGTTTAGGCCAGAAGACCGGATTAGATCTGAGCACCCTGTTCTCAATGTATCGAAACAAATCCTTCATGCGAATATGAGAGTGTGGCTATGCGTACTTGTGGAAATTTCATCAGATATAGCAATTATTATTATCTTGAAGAATGAAAGCATGAGCACACATTGCACTAAATTTAGCTTAAATAACAAGTTTTCTGCATTCCACTTACAGCAATTTTTTTATGACAGACACAAGTCTAAATAGGGTTGCGTTGTCTTTCAGCATAAGTTTAATGTAAGCTACCATATCAATCCACATCACTTGAACCTTTTCCGCCATGAACTTTCTTTTTCTTCCATGAAATAATTATTTCCCTATTGACTTGAAAGCGAAAGTCAACATTCACCAATCATACCATCCACGCCAATCGGAATGTTCCAACTATTTTTCAATATTTATTTTTTTTATATCTAATTGTATACAAAATATATAATTCCCAACTAAAATTAATTGTAATTTTTATTTCTCGCGGCACAACTTCCCAAGTTTCTGTCTCCACCCAACGTTTTGAAGATAAGTTGATCTTTTAGTGTGAAAGGTTCCCCCTTTGGTTTGATTCTTTCGGAGGTCAAGGATTAATTTGACTGATTCTAACTGCTAACACTTTCCTCCTTTCCACTTTATGTTAATAATTTATAAACATGATTTGATCATACTGTTACCCACCAACACACTTACTAGTAAACAAGAAGATAGAGAAAGAAATAGCGTTTCTCGCCAAATTAATATACTTTATTACTCATCTTTATTAGAATCATTGACTGTCACAATAAGTTGCAATTATTAAGGATAACTTGACTTGGTCATGTTCTGCTATTTTTCTTCCTCCTATTTTTACCTTGTCTTTCTCCCTCTAAAAAAAAGGTCGTTCTTTTTTTATATAATATTCCCTGTTTTGGGTAAATATCAGACCCACTTAGACAGTCCTAATTCTTTCATGTGGTCAAGTTTACAATAAACTGGCTACTTCAAAAGATTATGGAGGAATCAGATTAATGTATACATTGAAGAGAGACTAAGAAATTAAGCATAGTAATAATTGCCTTTTTACCTTTAAATAAAACCAGCTTGTATTGACTATTGAACAGTTTCTAAAACTTCGAGAGTAGTAAACTTTTCAGTTCAAAGTCACAAGCATGATTGATGGCGATCGAGATTGGTTTGATTCTTCCAAAACCCAAAAGGAGCTTTGGAATTTATGATCTTTTACCAAGTCACAGATGTCTAACACAAATTATATAGAACTTTTCATTCAACAATGGACTTTGTTGGATTCCTCTTCTAGACTCTAACAAAAAAAACTCAAAAAGGGTTGCCTTGACATAATCACCAAGAAAATATACAATAGACTTATAAAGACTGGACTGTCTACTATTCAACTTCCACAGTTTGTTTGTCACTCCATCATACGCTACAATTAGTACCTTGTTTGTTTTTTTCCAAGATGAAGGCTTGAATAATGATTGCACCTTAAAGGAAAATGGGGTGAAAAAGAAACAGAAAAGGAGAAAAGGAAACGCAATGGAAGCAGCCTTTTAAGAACAAAACGAAACTCATACACCTAATTCTTTGTTTATGTCAGACTAATCAGTTATTATAGTACTGAATCAAGGCCTATTCATAGTGTGAAAAAATAAAAAGCATGGTACCTTATCTATATCATACTCCAAAATCCAAATGGTTCACGACACCACCTTGCTCACCTAATTCCAACTAGCATGCTTTATGAGAACAAACAGTACTCATTCACATGCACTTTGTATCAGTTAAGATTATATAATCTCTGTGCTTGATCTCAAACCCTTCCAAATATTCCCTAAGAGAACTTCGTCAAACACTTTACATGGAGAATTTGACGATCAAGAGTGCTGCCAGGGTTGAGTGTACCTTGTTGTATAACGTGCTTTCTGTTCTTGTCAGAGGTCAAAAGGACTGCAGAAGCCTTAAATAAAGGGTGCCTTTCATCTGTTTTTGTCATTTTCTTTTTGTTTCGTAGCCTACTTCTTCCATCAAACACCCCTAAAAAACGCATTCAGATCGTTTTTTATCTTTTTTTTTTTTTTAAGTGGAAGGTCCTTCAAGTTGAACAGAAGAGAAGGGTTGAACAAGTCAAAAGGTTCAGATTAGATTTTAGGAAGCTGTAAAACTTGTCAAAGATGTCAGGCTTTTCAGCGAACTTTTTACCCCACCACTGAAATGCACTGACTGACCCAGTTAGTTTTGCGCTCTAAATGGCCTGCTCCCAAATGAATATTATTCTTTCTCTTTTTTTTAGTCTACCACAAATGAATATTATTCTTGGAGCACCTAATTCCCTCAGGCTCATGATCAGGGGAATATACAATGGGTCTATATCCAGTTGTTTTGAAGTTTTGGTGGGGGCTGTTAAGCCTATGAATGCCTTTCCTTTTGTCAGCCCAATAATGCATGTTGCAGTGCAATACAGAAGAGTGTCTATGGCCCTAAAAGAGGGCATGATTCTGGTTTCAGAAGATAATTGTTGGTTCATAAACTCCTTACTTACAGAAGAATGTCTATGACCCTAAAAGAGGGAATGATTCAGAAGATAATTTTAAGTTCATAGACGTTTTATTATAATACAGTTTTGACAAATGATAAGTTCCTCCAAAGGAGATTTCAAGACCATTTTCTCTTAAGACTAGATTTAATTATGAGACATTTTTGCATAGACAATGTTTACTTATATAGTCTCCGCACCTGTGTTCGATCTCCCTCTACCTCAAACACCCCCCTCCCCCCCCCCCCCCAAAAAAAAGAAGAATACCTCACAAAATCGAATCATATTGGTGAAAAACAATACACATCAGCCAAGATGTTCCACATTCATTAGCACAATTTATCGAGATAGAAACACTAAGCCAGAGAAGCTCACCGGAAAGAATATGGTAAAGAATCAATTCAACTCATCTTTAAAAAGAATATGTACAAAATAATAATTTACCCAATCAAAATGTGTCCCTTCATTTCCACAACCCATCTCTCTCATCTACCAGAAAATATTGTGATAGGCAGAACCAAAAATTCTGGCAAGATCAGTACTTATCATCCTCTAAACAACTTGCAAAATTCATGCAGAAGCACGATGAAATGCGTCTTGTCCTGCATTGATAATCTGATATCCCCTTCCCTAATTGATAACAGCGTAGAAACAGAATTCACTTGCAATTTGAATAACCATACTGAGCTCATCAATGATGACCCTCCATAAGATCGGCAAGTGTTATTTTTCCACAATTGCCGGCATCTAGCCTATCAAACTTCTCACTAATCTGCATGATGTCCTTCTCCGATACTTTTCCCATCTCCTTAAGCTTGTATATAACATATTCTGATTTACTGCATGCCCAAAACTTAATATATTCAGCAAAAGCACAAGATGTGTAAGTCACCAAACACAACCGAAATAAACGAACATAATGTTTTCCGGATAAAAATAGAGAACAAAATTCAAGACACTGAAAGAGAAAGAATGATAATATTGTAGTTAAGAACCTGAGGAAAAGCAAAGCACCAATGAATTAGACATTAGGAGATTGCAAACAAATGAGACCTAACTCACAGGGAATTACACGATTACAATAAGTAAATGTTTGTCAACAATCCACAATAATGAAACAATATATAGCTGGAATCTATCACAAACAACGTTGAGAATCTGTTAGCACAAGACAAATATTCAAAAACTATATGTTTATCTGAATTGTTACAGAAAACCAAACTAGGTCTGAAGAAAATCCATAGATGATGAGCAGCCAAGAAATAAAAGCAAATAATCAGGTTTTCCAAACAATTTAATTAATAAAAAATGTATCATGATTTATAATTACAACAACCATCCATCCAAAATGCTCTTATTAATACTTCACTCAAGCACCATAGTAGTATTGAAGTAGCACACTAAAGAACTGACATCCATCTATAGAACAGATCTAGAAACAAGATCACATAAAAATGATAATCAACAGCCATCATCAATGCCATTTACTGCAGTTTAAGAAATTATAGTCTTGTCTGATGGTTATGTTTATCAAGAATAAAATTTGGCATGTATCAAATGAATCTAAATGAAAGGCCCTTCTTATAATCGCTATAGCTCTAAATGGGAGTTAACATTTATGGAAATTTATGTGAACTTATCTAGAGATTTAAACAAGTACTACAAAATATATTATATACCACTATATCGTGTGGAAAATATCATCTTTGAAAGGAATAAACAGCAAGTGGCACATTAAATCAAGTAACCACTACATATACTGTGCTCCAGTATCATGCTGATATAGTGATATGAAATAGATATTCGTTTTATAAGGGTTTACGAACCAATTGGGCCTACGTGTTGAGTTTTATAACAGATTATGCACTATTTAGGCCCCTCACTTTAGAGGGTACAATGCATCCCTCTTCACCATTACCCCAAAAAAAAAAAATCAATGGTTAAGATGAAGACACTTCATTAAAAATATTTTAAAATAATAAAATAAAAAATTTTTAAAAATAAAGCTTAGAATCATGATCGCAGAGATGGGAATGACACCACCATCCACCATGAAGTCCCAATCCTTGTCGGTCCTTGCCATTGTTTGCCTGAAGAGCATGGAGAAATCCTCACCTCCAATGCCGTTGTTTTGTTGTTTTTGTTCATCCTTGCTGGCATTTCTTGATTTTCCAGTGCCTCCATTCATCCTCACCACCCCATTGACTTGCTGGCGGTTCTCTGATCAGGAAGATAGTCTCTCCCAATTTCTCTGCTTCAAGGTCCTGTGTTAGTCCCAATTTCTCTGATCAGGAAGGTAGTTACCATTGATTTGCCAGCGGTTCTTTGATCAGCCATGGACAATTTGCGGGAGATATTTCAACGTTTTCACCCATTTTGTGTTCAAGGTTTGTATTTTTAACTGCAGCCTGGTTTGTCGTGAACATTTTAATAAAATTTTATAATGAATGATGTGTCATTGTCTAAACCATTGAATTTTTTAATGGTGAAGAGGGACTAACTTGGAGCCAAATCCTATTGTCTATAACTTTTTCTATGATGCACATGTTAGTGCTTGTGACGGAAGTGTTAGTGTTTATGTACTTGTTTGGCTGAATTTCTGTCAGATTCAGCTCTTTGGGTAAATGGTTAATCAACAACATAAACAAGGTCTATAAGATATGATATAGCAGGTAGAATATCATAAATTTAAGAGTAATAAGCAGTTGATGACCGTTAACACAATGGAGAAACTAGAGAGTCCAAGTGTAAAGAACAAATACCAGATAGTAGCACCTACTATTGCAGAGAATGCAAGCATTCGAGGTGTTCACAAGGAAATAGTGACAGGTTTGGGAACAAATGTAACATTAAAGTCAAGGAGTTTCACGAAACAACTGTCAAGGGTGGCATAAATGATATACAAATGAAAAACAAAGATTGCATGGCAAATACAGCTTGCATTTTAAATTTTGAAAAAATCCAGAAAAAAAATATTGCAGAACAAAAAGAACAATAGCAATCCGAGTAAATAAATTCTGCAGTACACTTGTTTTACCCAAACAAAATTATTTCTCCAAGTTCTTTTCTATTGCATCATTAACAATGAGCTACACCATAATGTAACAGCAAGTCATGTACCATTCTCAGGTACTTCTTCCACAAATATCAGTACCTTGAAGTAAATTATATGTAGGTGAATTATGCACAAAAGGTACATGATATAGGCCAGGGAAAGCTTCTAAGAATGGAAGAATCTCCACCCAAATATGCTTTCAAGATTCCCCCCCCCCTCCCACCCAAAAAAAAAAAAAACAGCAGTCTAAAAGAAGCATATCCTTGGAAAATAAACTTCTAGGGACTTGCATAAGTTGCAACGATTGCTAGATTGGCATCCCACCCTTCTATTCTAAAACAGACTTACCTTGAAATACTTGGTGCCATAATGAAGTAGTTTCCAAAGGAAAATACCACAGACATTCAGCCATGAAAGCAATGCCTTTGAACTCCAAATTTGCATGACCCAGTCCCCCTTCTTTTTAACCCTTTCACTTTCTTTTCTTTTTTTTTTCCCTTTTTTTTTTTCATTTTTATGGTCTATCCTATCATTTACCTTTTCAACTTCAAGTAATTTTTCACACAATGTTTCTGATAGCAGGCAAGTTGTGCACTTCACCAAAGACTCCATGTACAACTTTGGTCGATTGAAGGATTTTGGAAAACACATTCATATGATATCAATTATAGGAAATCACAAAGAATTGATTGGTCATAAGATTGTTGGGGCTCAGTTCTGCTACAGTCACTGCAGCAACAAAATGGGAGATTAGTTGGGAGGTTGTTGGGTCCCACAATTTAAAATTGGGACTCATGTCTTTACTGAATCAAGGTTGATTAGTTGTTTGTTGATACTTGCTTCTCAAGCACATAAATCCCATTACAAAAATTGGGTTCTTCAATCTTCATATACTAGTGAAACACAGAAAGCAGACCTTTTAGGATTAGCACATTCAAGGATGTAGGTTTTCTTCGTGGTCAAATATAAAGTTGTTGAACTATAAAGGTGAATAAAGGTTGATTGGTTTATTGAAATTTGCTTGTCCAAAAAAACTGATTGAGCACAAAGCTTAGAACCAATTTAAGTACATTAAGGTTTAATACATAATTTATTGAAGCTTTTCCATTGTAGAAATTCATTATAAATATCAGGAATTAGGGTTATTTTTGTAAGTTCCACATACATAAAATGATAAAGATGAATCTTGTTTGGAATTTTATGTACAAGGATATGTAGGTCAACATGATGTAGCTACGCTAATTTTTACTATCTCCTTTTCCAACAGTCATATATTTTTAACAGACTGAACCTACAAATATTAAAGCAGTTTTAAAAATGGGCCTCCAAATGTAGTTATCCACCTTACCAAACACCAAAATATACAACCTGCAACCAACACACCCTATCTACTGCTATTTAAAAACCTAATTACAGCCTGAAATTGTAATTTTCTTGGACAGCATAATGAGGACTACAGCAATATACAGGAATGCTCTGGTTAAATAGTCTGGATCTGGAATTTTGGAGAAGTATAAAGCATGAGCCATTATAGAAGCATTATATATAACGGAGTTGGAATTCAAGTGAGTGAAGAAGTCCACATTGGAAAGTAATGGACTAAGTGAGGACCATATAAGTGGAATGACCCATGGATCTAACACCTTAAGGTTTTGGGTCAAGATGCGGTGTCAAGCCTATAAGTGTGGTTCCTCACTAAGCCCATGAAAGGTGATCTCCTTGGTGTTATGGGCTCCCCTTGATCCAACGAAAGGTTATTTAAAAGGCAATCTATTTGCATGGGGTATGAGAGGGAGACATGTAGTCTGAGGAAAAGATGGCTTGCTCAAGGTTGCTAATTCACATAGCCAGTCATTGAATACAGCTTTAACAACCACTTATTTGCAAAGTTTGATTATATACATTCCTAGAATGTAACTCATATGAAAAAGATGGTGGTTCAGCACATAGTTTCTTTCCATGTTATATCATTATTTTCTGTCGTATAAACTAATATCGGTTAGTTCTTCACTCTAACATGAAATCTTTCAGGTCTTCATAACAAACAAGTATAATGATGGAGACAGTTACTCTATAGAAAGAAGCATGTTTCAAATATGGTAAAATTCTTGGGATTTTTCCTTCACGGACGTCCTCACTGTCTTCTACAATTAATGATATCAGTTTTGTTTGGATTAGTTTGATCAACATATAACTGGAGCCAGAATGATCCAACTACAGGGACAAGAAAAAAGAATACAAGATGACACTACGTTTCCTTTGCTTAGAAATGCAGGAAACTGTAGGGTATACTGTATAGTACTCCTGCTCTATGGTTAAACTCAAGACATTGAACATAATGAGGACAATACCAGTTAATAACAAAAGCCAACACTGATGTCACACAAGGATATATTCAACCTGATCAACATGCTAGGCAAGTAAAGCATGCAAACTACTGTAATAGCCCAAACAAAAACAAACTTCCTGGTTAAAATTTTTATCATATAGAAATTCTGATTTGATATTTACAAGAGGCCTAAGAAGTAGAACCATATACCAACACATTATACAATTAGAAATTTAGAATGCTCTTAGTAACACCAAAAATAATATATAAACTTTAAAACACATACTCTACCCAATAGTTAACAATTGAGTACAACTTGGAGAATAAAAGAGTAAGAATTAATTTCAGATAATTAGGTAATTGCCTTAATAAGTAAATACTTCAAAGGACAAGATTGTCCAAGCAAGCATGATTAGAACAATCAGCATCCATACATAATATGATTGATACAATGTCTATTGCTGGTAGACAAAATACAAGAAAATCAAGGAACTCTGCAAAATTAAAAAATTTTAATCACTTCTACAGATGCCCGTGTTTCCATCATGCCATGCCTCACTCTAAAAAACTTTTATTTTCCTTGTCCACATCATGCAGCATATCCGTGTCTATGCTCCATGGTTATAGCATATCTTATATGAGCTAGAGATTCTGAATTCAGTCTCACTAAAAATAACATTTGACTACAAAATACTTACTCAGAAATAAATAACTGATATTTAAAATTTTATCAGATCGGTAAAAGAAGGAATTTATTTCTATTGAAGTTAAACTTCTTTTTTTTTCTGTTTTCATAATATTTTATATATTCCAAAGTAAATGTCAAATCTTTAGTAAATATCTCTATGCATTTATGCAGATACTAAATTCATACTTCAAAAATTGGCTCATGATTCATGTAGAAAAAAAAAACAAGAGAAAAGATCTTGTAAAATTGGAAAGCATCTGCAAATGAGCTAATAGCTCACATGGCACTGGCCATGGTTTTTACCATGGTGAGGTTGATGCCATGGGTTCGATCCCTATCCTGTCCACTTTCCTTTCCCCACTTCCTAGGTCTACATGGCCTCCCTTAGAACCAAAAAAATTGGAAAGCATCTGAATAATCTTTCAGTGCTGTACTTTCATGAACAATAATTTCGATGTCAAAAATTAATCAACTTTTATGAGATGGATACATAAGGGCACATACCTAACAAAGCCATTATTGTCTATGTCTGCAGCAAGAAACTCAGAAACAGTCATATCCTGACCAAGAATCCACTTTGCCATCTTCCTATGCCGCTTATCCACTCTTGCCTCAGCCAAATAGAGGAATGCTCGGGCCACTGCAAGCGTTGACACAAGCAACCAAATTGCAGCAAAGATACGACCATGCAAGGTCTTGAATGTATGATCGCCATACCCAACAGTTGTAACTGACATAACTGAAAGATAAAAAGAATCTAACCATCCAAGCCTTTCCACAAAATGCATGAAACCCACACCAAATCCAATACAAAGGACCACAACCCCCAATGCCAAGGCCACCTTCATCCTAATCCTCATCCTCCCTTTCTTCACATCAATTATATATGATCCTCCATCCTTCTCACCCGTACGGCCCTTCACTGTCCTCAACAAATGACTCTCCTGCAAATCAAGAACATAACTGACCATCGCACTGAGCAATATGTCAATAAAACCGAAACCCACCAACACAAACATTATAGAGAAAAGCTTCGTTGCTGTACTATTGGGAGTAATGTCACCGTAGCCTATCGTGCACATTGTCACTACACAAAAATACAATGCATCCACTATAGGATGAGTCTCAGTCGCCGAAAAACTATGACGATTGAACCAATAAATAAGCACACCCAAAGACAAATAAATAATAAGAAGAATAACAGCTTGACGAACAATTGAGTGGGAAGAAGGTCTTGGAACGGTGGGGTGATAGCTAAAATCACTGATCCCGGCCATGGCTGGTGCGGTTTTGGAGCGATGGAGGTTGGTTTTGTGCGACGGGTAATTGGGGTCAATGAGCCAAGAGTGTTGTTGCTGGGGCTGTTGGGACTGTGCATCTTGAAGGGCAGCTGCAAATTCCTCTGAAGAGGAAGGAGATTTTGGGGAATTAAGGGAAAGTGTGAGGGCCTCAACTAAGGGGGAAGAGTCGTTCGGGAAAGTAGAAGAAGGGCCAAATATAAGGCGGTCCTTGAGCTCCAAAGGGGTCAGAGGAAGAGCCACCTCGTCGTTCTCCGGCAATGGGCAGAGCTGGGGCAAGGGCGGCGGAGGCTTCTTTCTGGGGCTGAAATATGGGAGCAGAGGCTCCTTCTCCATGTGGGTCTTCCGTGAAACCGCTCCTGGGCTCGCCGGAATGCAGAAAACTGCGTCAGCACCAAGAAAAGGGGAAGCTTTGGACAATGAAACGGTTTTCTAGAAGTGGGTCAGATGCAGTAGAGAGCAAAATTGTGTGTAGAATCAAATAAGAGATGCAGAAGAGTAGGGAAAGAGAGAGTCTCAAACCAGAAAATTTTGGGCTTTTGTGACAGTTTGTATCCTTGGATTTAGGAAAAGATGAACAATTTATAAGCAGGGGTCACAAGGCGGCAATGGAACTTTCAAGAGAAGAGAGAGAGAGAGAGAGAGAGAGACAAAATTACAGATTTACAGTACAAAGCAGGGAGCGACGGTGTTGTCGTGCGAGTGAATTTGCTAATTAGGATCATAGGATGAATGTGATTCTGCTGGATATACTTCATTCACGCGCCTCCTCATGCGCGTGGGAGAGTGATTTAAAATGAAACTATGCCAGTAGATATGGTATGAGAATTTGAGAGAAAAAATAAATTTAGAATGATAAATTTTATAATTTAATTTAATTTTATAATTTGATTTTATTTATAAATTAAATATTTAATTAAAAAATTATAAAATATAATATAATATAATTTAAAAATTTATGAAAATTCAATAAATTTTAATTATGTTGATTTAGAAATTTTTTTTAAATAAGAGAATTTTGATAGATTTTAATTGATTTTATATAAATTTATTATTATATTTTTAATAAAGATATAATAATTATATAAAAATATAAATTTTTTAAAAATAAAATTAATTTAATTTTTTAACATATATTAAATATAAAAATTAATTTTTAAATTAATTTAAATTATAATTTTTAAAATAAATTTTAAACATAAAATTAATTTTTAATTTAATTTAACTTAATTTAATTTAATTTTAATTTTTATTATTATCATTTCCAACTTAAAAAAAATTAAATTTATAAAATATTTTAAATAAATTAAATCTTATAAAAATATTTTTAGTTAAAAAAAAAAAAGACTTCAAATAAACGTTACTATGGTTTGTGGACAAGGGCGTGGCAAGCTCAAGGTCCGTGTCCTTTGAATCAGGGCAGTGAAAAGAGACAATTGCTAATAATTTTGATTTGATGGTGACACAAGAATAGACATTCAATTGAATTCGGACCCCTCAGTCACCGATGATACAAATTCATCCTCTCTTTTTTACTGGAATAAAATATACTAATTTTATATGTGAGGAAAAAGAATCTATTATAATCAGTTAAATTCTTTTAATTTTATTTAAAATTATTTATATCTTTCACTCTCATATTAAGACTGTTTCATATTTTTAATAGATAGAAGAAAATTCAAATCCATTTGTTAATGACATTTTGTTTCCAAAATTTGAATGTAAGTGTCATTTTCTTTTATTTGTTTAATAATAAAAGCTAAGATTCACATCATCCTATTGTGCTTCTATTCTATGTCAATGTAATCAAACATTGCAAGGCAGCACGTTTATTGTTTAAGAGAGTTGACCGCAAAATTTCTTTGTTCACCAACCTGCCGACTAAACTATATACATAAAACATAGTAAATTATATAATATATTTCATATACTTTTAAAATAACGTAAATTTTTTTAAAAAAAGTGAATTATGGTATTCTAATCATAATAAATAAATAAATAAGAAATAAAACATACAATTTTAGAAAAAAGTAAGAAATGGACATCCTCTTGCATAAATAAAAACATACCCTCTTTCATTTTGAGAGGGTAAATGAAAAGAAAATTTTGTGGTGACATAATTAGTGCATGTTTATATTAATTTATTTTATATTTAAAATAACTTATAATCAAAAAAATTTAACAAAACTTTAGAAAAAAATAATTTATTTTTAAAAATTAAGCTAAACCAAACAAATATGAAAAAAACTCTCCAAAATAAAATAAGGTTTCCCGCATAGTCACAAGACCCCCATGAATTAGAATTGAGAACTTATGGAAAAATAAAATGCATTTGGTTCTCTGACAAATTTAACAAGTTCCGTCTTTAAAATAATATGCATAATTAAGACAAATGGTTTGTTGATTGCTATTTTCGCTGTGTTATATTTAGGCTCAAAGCTTTCTATTTTCGACAGCATATACATAGTGAGAATATCATCAAATGTTATCACACTAAATAAAATGAATCAATTCGCATCATTAAACTCTATTAAAAAAAAAATTCTTCAACAAAAATCATGTTATTATCTAATCATATATTAACATATTAATCAAACTATTTTAAAAATATGACTATACATAATTAAATAATAATATAAAAAAATTTACACTAATAATAAATTATAATTAAATATTTAAAATAGTATATTTTTTTAATATCTTAACATTATTTATTCTTAATTTTTCTTTATCCCTTACAATCAAACTATCTTTTATTAAATCACTTTTTTCCAACTATAGCTTCTGTTGAGGTTGTCCACACATAAGACATAACTTGCTAGAACATCTTAAAAAGCCTTTAATTGACTTCACCGGAATACATGAATTACAAAATGACGCGCATGAAGTTGGCTATTACCCGTTACATCAGATGCAAATTGTTTACATTTTGCCAACTATGATTTGAATATTCTGGTATGAATAAGTCTACGTAAAGCTGAAACTCACAAAGAGATAAAGCCAATATTCCTTGTAGATTCAACAAGTTGAAAACTCAACCTTTGAGGTTAAGCTGTCCATAAACTTACCCTTTTGGTACATAACTAATAACTGTCCATCACCAGAGCAGGAATTCAAAAAGAGAAATTTAAATCAATTTGAACCTTAAATGAGCATCCACACCACTAAAAAAGTATGCATGAGGTATTGAATGCAGCAGTAAACATTCAAAGGATTCTGGGAAGAAACTATTCCAGGGAACATTGTAAACTTGTAACCTTTGAGATGCCATCCACACGCTAGAAATTGCTTACAAATGATTATGCCAGAATACAAATTAAAATTTTCAAGCATATAGTGTAATTAGGATTTAGGAGGCCTGTGAAGATAACCAAAATTTCAAAATGAAACAGGCATCCTTCACAACCCACTTATATAATACTTTGTCAGTAAATACATAATCAAGCATGAAGTCGGTAATAGCACACTGTTCAAAGGGATAGTGAAGGCTAATCATCATCCTCAAGAACACTTCGACGCCTCTGAATCTGTAAAAAGTAGTAAGATAAATGACATGCTATATATATAAACTTTGTGAATAGAGCACTGTAACCGATATTCTACAACTTACTGTAACTTTTGTCTGCTTCGTTGTTTGGCTGTTTATCTGCTCCAGCAGTGATATGAGTCTTTCTTCAGAAACCTACATATGCCATTGAATAGATAAGGCATGGTAGGTACAATAATGCTTGATGGACTAATTACTTCAATTTTCAATTGGGACTTGATCTCGTTTTTCTTCCCTTTTTTCCTTTTAGATATAGATTTCCTTTCTTTCACTTTTTGGAAGGGAAATTTTATTTACTTTTATTATTAAAGAAAAGAAAAAAAGAAGAGAGAGCATTACTAGGCATCATCACCACAACCATCAAGGGGAAAACATAATTAAAAACCATCCTCTTACAGATTATATCCATATTATCAATATGGGACAGAGGCCTAAAATTGGTTCATACAAGTCATCATCAAAAACCAACTTCCTTGGATATATTTTACATATTAAACAAATACTACCTGTACAAGTAAAGTCATCCTCAACCAATCATTAGTGTCAGCCTACACAGGATATCTTCTGACTTGCAGCATCTTACTGTCAATAGGATACAAACTATGGGAGAACCACACCCCAAAAGCTAGCTATTGAGGTGGCAGAGCCCAAGGCCATATAAACCCCACATCAGAATCCCATACTTTCAATGAAGGACTCAAGTCCCATACCTTACAATTGGGTCGAAACATGCCACCACGCTCCATAGCCCTGGCACACACGCAAGCACTAGCCCTTTTGACAAGTCCCAAGCAAACACTGCAATGCGGGTGCCACCACCTACATCGCTCGCTTGCAACTGAGAGACATGGTGGAAAGCTCTTACTCCAATTGATACGAACCTTGAGATAACCATACCTCAAGCTAGCTATTGATGTGGGAGAGCCCAAGGCTATATAAAACCCCAAATCAGAATCCATACTTCCGATGTGGGACTCTCAAGTCCAATACCTTACAATTGGGTTGTAGATACTATCTAAATTGTGTAGTTTTACCTAGCAAAATTAGTGATCACCACAAGATGCAACATGGATATTCTCACCCAGTTACATGCAAGTTACATGAAGGATGAGGGAGTGCTAACTTGTCTGGAAACACTAAACCTCTTATGTATGTGAAAAACTACATTAGAATATTTGTGGCATGTTACCAACATTTTATAAATCCTAATTAACATCTGCCACGTGAAGACATAGCATGCAAATATAGATTCAAGGACTTTTTTCTGGATCAATAATTGAACAACATAAATGGTATAACCAAAATTTCACTAACCAAGTGACAATATATCAAACAAAAAGGTTCATTAATTAAAAATGTTACTAACATCAACTTGTGATAAGAATGACAGGTTGCAGCAAAAGACAAGATCCAATATACCTTTTCAGTTATCTGACCCATTTGAGCAGCTCTCAAAATAACATCTTCAACACCTCTTGCTTTCTCAGGTTTCACCAAAGCAATTCGAGCAACTGCATATAATGATAGCAGCAAAGAAAGAGATGTAAGAATGCCAATTATACGCAGCTAAAAGCTTCATGCCTTCAAATTTTCATAGGATAATTCCGAGGTACATTGGAATACATGTTGTTTCCATCTACAAGATTCAAATTAATTTTAACATTGAAATCCAAATGTGATTTAACTTCCCTGCATGCAATTTCTAAAATAGTTAAGTGATGACAACTAGGTCCAAAATCTTCCCCCCCTACTACATAGGGTTGTGAGCTAAAATGACTCCAGCTAATTTTCAACATTACTACATTCAAACTCATAACGTCTCGAATCCATCTTAGACATTTTCTTTTGGGTTTTGATTAAAACAAACCAGATACATCTCAGATTAGTTAGCCTTAACAAATCATACCAGCAACAGGATCGAATCACAGTTAGGAAATCTGCAACTCTATTTGATGTGGAACAGGTAAAGGAAGGAATGGAAGGAACAAAGAAATAGAGGAAGAGAGAAACATGGGGAAATAGAGAAGAGAAGGGGAAGAAGTACCAACCCAAATAACCAAAGTATAAGTCAAGTCTAGGTCTCTAAACCAAAGTACATGACAATCCTTAAATAGGTAAACCTAAGCTTGACAACAAAGCAATCCTAAATTACGAAACCCCCCCCCCAAAAAAAAAAAACCCTAATTTATTAAAAAACCCTAATAATACCCAAATTATTAATAAATTCCCGAGTAATAATAAAATCCCAATTAATACAAATAAATCCCATTACACCTAATCCATACCCCACTACTGTTCCTATTCCAGACTCCATCATTCTTATTTGTTTCATGAAGTAAGAATAAATATGTCAACTTCAATATTCACAAAAGTAGAACTAAACAGTTCAAAATGCATTGTTTAAGTCTTAGATGTATACAGTGAAGAAATTAACTAGTACTATAGCAACTCCTATCACATCCTCAGAGGGATCCTCACACACAGGGACAGCCAGAGAACAGAGGGCGAAGGGAGCGAGAGAGTGCAACAAGCCAACAACTTATCCCAACACTCAGATAAAAGCTGATAGGAGGCCCCCTTACCAGGACAAAAGGTAGAGGTTAAATAATTATTATCACAAAGTACAAGATTCTTTACTGCAGAATAAATAGCTGTTTAATTTTACCTATTTATTGTAATCAAAAGTTTGGAATTATGTTGACTCTTACAAAATAAAGATAAACTTGTCTTCCTGCATTAGTTTTTGTCCTCAATCGGTAGACCCTGTTAAGAAAAAAAAGAAAAGTCCCCTCCCCCCACGCAAAAAAAAGTGTGTTAGAGAAGATGAGAAGAGAATTAAGAATGAGAATGACTAACACACTCTTGTTAGTCTCCCTATCTCTATATTTAAATGAAAAGATAAAGATAAATACAAGGAAGATAGGTCCAACCCAATAACACAAAATAATAATAAAAATAATAGTCCAACCCTTATTCTCTAACAAAGTGTAACACCACAGGTTGTTCTTGGCTCTCAACCATAACCAACTCATTATCATAAAAATCCTTATCTGACCTCATTGACAACATATCACAGATTGCAGTAAAACCTACAATGCCATGACAATCGATAATCACAGATTCATAGTATAGATAATGTTCTTTTGCCTTTCAGGAATTGATTAACAAGGATTTCTTTTAAGAAATCAAGTAAGACATCAGATGTTAATAATTTACAGAAATAAACCATTCATAAATGCTGAATTACAACCTAAGCCCATCAATGCTGATGGTAGATGTTCCTAAATCTTTAAAAAAAAAAAAAAATCAACTTTGCTACATCATTTAACTTATTAACTACTACAATCAGAAGAGGGTAGAACAATTCACTCCTGAGTGGATATAACCTGGTCTAGATACTTCTTTTCTCTTAAACCTGAAAACTACTAGATCTCACAGTCCCCAGCCATAGTTGTTAGTATCGTACAATATATATCAACAATATAAGATTTTGTAATATATCTCAAATTGTATCATTTTTAACAGAATATCATACAATACATCATGTATATCATATATTTCTTGTCGTATCACAGATGCACAATACACATGTATCTCTTGATACTGTGAAATAAAAACCAATCCTACCAGAAAAGCAACAGAGCCAACCACAAGCATCGATTTTGCACAAAATTTAGAGCTCAAACAGTTCGCACTCCTGACTTTCCGTTGAGTAGCAGACTTAAAACAGACCAGCTTTGTCGCATATTTTAAAGTCTCCATCAATTTTCATGTTATCTAAGTTACACTTTGGTATGTATCTTGGATAGAAACTTAACTATTTAGGCACAATATCTACATAGGCATACCCATATCTACTAATATCTTTTTAATAGGGTCCATTTTGGTATATATTTTGTCACAACAAGATTATATTGAATGAAAGGTGTATCTACTAATGTATTATCCATTCATATGTTTGATGTATATTTTATTACAGTACATCTACTTCTATAAATATAGTTTGCATTTGTCAAAATATTTTACAATACACAATATGATAAAATATATGAAAAAAAAATTTGGTAACAAAATATATGAATATTTAAGAAAATGATACATCTACTGTACACAGTACTAAGTTACAAACACTCTGTCCCCAACATGATTGGACTAATTTTTTTAATGGCTCTATATTCATCAATGCATTGATTAAAGGTAGATTGAATTATGCAATTGCCAATAACAAAAGTTGCATTTTTATCTTCTGTCAGCAGTAGAGTACAGCAAAATACACAACCATATCGCTTTAAGACAATCATCATTAATCAGACTAAGTTTTAAAAGGAAAAACAAGAGTGCTATAACAGATAAAAGGTCAATTAACAAGAAGGAATGCAAGATTCAGTTATGAACTTACGTCTTTCTCGTGCTTCAGCAGACAATATCTGACTAAGCATCATTTGTCTCCGTTCCTCTGCCTCCCTAAATTAATTGTTTTTCCTTTCAAATCAATAATTTTTTCACTCAAGAAAAAAAGATCTAAGAGTACATCAGAAGTATAAATAGAAGAACTAATCTCTAAGGTGAAATCTATGCAACTAAAAAGAATAATGTATAATAGTACAATAAATCCATATTTAAAAACTAACCTCTTTGCATCCTCCTGAGCTTTTTGCTGTTCAGAGTTCTGTTGATTTCCCTGTTAATAAGAAAAAATCTGATCAGCAATATCAACATAATTACAAGCAAACTCTGAGTCTCTGATATGAAAGAATAAAGTTAAACACAAAGCAGTGTCACTAACCACGCCATGTTGAGCCATAAGCTCCTGCATCCTTCTTTGTCTGATTGCCTCCAACTCAGGATCAGCCTGAAAACAGCAGTTAAATGTATAATAGATAAAAACGTACCATTAATAATAATAATAATAATAATAATGGAAAAACCATTTACACTATACGCAGAGGACAGATTGAAATGACAACCCCAGACCCAAAAATTAACCCAGTGCAAAAAATGCTCGAAAGGAAATTTTTTGTTTTAAAATAGGAATCTGTGAAACACCAATATGTAACAGCAAACAAAAGTAACATGCTGATCCTCCACAAACAGCTCCAGACAGCAAGAACCAAGGAACCATTGGATCAGAACGTTAAAGCCCACGCCAATTTGGGAGTTCAAATTGAAAGAGGTACAACGTTTAACTTTTTAACTTTGTTTTCAAGGCTTCATCATGAAAAAAAGACAGTTACAAGCTGGTAGGCCGCAGATCAACAAAGACCTTAGTTAAGAGGAGCTAGCAGGAAAAAATGCAGAGCACAATAACATGCAAAATTTGCAATTTTACTGTAGGGTTTCGGCTCGTATTTTCTGGACCCCAGAATCCAAAATTTGCAGGGGTCACAAACCGTATATACCCAGCCCCAAATACTCGAAAAAGCTAGCTTATGCCCGCCTCCAGTAACATACTCTTAATGGATCAAAATTCATCAAAGATTCTATTCATATTCATCTGAATGCAAAATCCCCAACAATTTTGAGAGTCAGAAAACATTGAATAGTTGGGAACAGGACAAAGCCATAAGACCCTGATCATTATCATAAATAGAGGAAGAAAAACGGGAATTGGAAGTACCATTTGATTAGGTGAGCAGAAGAAACCCTAGCGGGTCTCCAAATGGGGGTTTTCCTGATTCACCAGCCACCAACACCAACACCGACCCGTTCGCGTTGGCAATAAGCGATTGTTTGCGGCATCCAGCCGCAGATAAAGATGCATTCCATCAACGGTCCAAAGTTGCCAACAAATTTTTGGCCAATCCTAACGGTTGACGCTTTTCAATTGACACGCTTTGTAGGTTAAAATATGTTTTTACTTATTTTTCATTTGGTATCTGTATATATATATATATATTTCCAAACGAGTCTTTATATTTTTAATTTTTTGGATAAATCGGGCTTTATAAATTAGAAAGAAAATTTATCTCATAAAAATTTATTTTAAATTTTATCTTCAAATTAAATATACATTTAAAATAAATTATTTTAACTTTCTTTTTATTTACTTAATTTTTTATAAATATTTTTTATTTTTAAAATTTACACATATTTTTTTAAATATTTTAAAAACTTTACAAATACCTCCTCAGGTATTTACACATGTCTTCTTATATTTTAAAAATATATTATACATAACTCTCTTGAAAATAAAAGTATTGTATAAGTTTTAAAAATAAATAAATTTTAATGAAAAAGCAGATAAAAAAATTAAAATAATTTACTCTAATTTTAAATGTTAACTTGTAGTCCTTACAGCACCCCCCTCTTCCTTATGATATCGTTAATTTGTAGGTATGTAACAAAAGAATTTTGATATAATAAAATATTTTTAGGTTTTAAAGTTTAGTTAAAATATAATTTATATATGAAAAGAATTAAAGTAGTTTTAATTATTAGGTGCTAAGAAATTAAAATGTGAGTATGTAAGTTTATATTTTTATTTTTTAATTATGGTTTAAATAAATAGTTAAACGAGTATTTTTGAAAAATTAAAAATAAATATAAAAAAGGAAAATATTCTTTATAATAATAATAGAAGATAATGTTATTAGCAAATTAAGAACCATGTTTATTTTTTATTTTAAAATTTTAAATAAATTTAGCATAATAATAGCTTTGTATCTTAATTTATTTTTTTAATTTAATACATATATTTAAAATTTAAAAGTGACTTTAACTGTTTTGTGATTTTATTCTTATTAAAATACGTTTAAATTTTAAAAAATAGTATTTTGTAAATAGTAAAATTTAAAGACTAAGAAAAAAATTTTAAATTTTTTATAAGAAATTCTAAACATAATAATTAATGTCTAAATTAAATCAAATTAAATTAATTCAAATCAAATCACTTTTATTTTTAATTAATATATTGAGAAAGCACTATCATATTTTTCAATTTACTTTTTTTTAGTTTTTACTTATATAAATATTTTCTTAATTAATTAATTATAATTAAAAATTAATTAGTGAAATAAAAATATTTTTATAAAAAATAAAATATATTTAAAGTTAATTATTATAGTATATGTAAAAAAATATAACTCTATATTTAAAATCAATTTTAATCAATGAAATGTTTGTGACTTATTATTTTATGTTATTTATTTATGTTTAATTAATTATTAATAAAAAAAAATTTAAAAAAAAGAAAACCTCCTTTATAAATTATAAATAGTGTAAATAATTTCAAACCCAAAAAGAATTTCCTTAATAAATAGTATAGATATATTTTTTTTTAGTCCTTTGGGGGTGGGGGGAATTGGGGGGTTCGGGAAAAGGGGTAAGTTTCGAATCCGGGATGCGGCTTTTTCAAGGCATCCCTATTGCTGTTTGGCCACTGGCCTCACCGCAAATAATATAGATATAAATTTTAAATAATAAGAAAATGGCCTGGGCCTGGGCCTCAAGAATTGGATAAGCCCGGTGCAAGCATACATAGCTGTTTTTGTTGTGTAAAAACTAGTACGCAGCAGCACCGCCATCCCACTGGTCGTTCTCTGGTTCCTCGCTGTCGTTCGCAACACTCAACCTACTGCAGTTCCGAACAGAGATGAATTCGAAGCTAACGGAGGTTTCTCAGCTCTTCGATCGCTTTAAGGCTGCATTTCTCAGGAATGACTATGATACCTGTTCCAATCTCCTTTCCCAGCTTAAGGTAATAGCCACCAAACCAAACCCTAGTTTTATGTTTATCATCTGAAACTCAATTCCAAAATGATTAACACCGTTTCTTGGTTTGTTAATTTAAATTCAGTTGTTTTGTTATTTTTTATTTCAAAAAACTTGAATTTAAATTTGATATTGTGTGAAATAATGGGAATTTAACCTGTTTGATCGAATGATTGAGAAGGTAAAACATCATTCTTGATTGATCTATGTGTGTATGTGCTTCAAATTTTGTGGGTTTGTCTGGGTTGCTTCAATCTGAGCTGGATGTAGCAATGATGCGTGCTGGGCCGGATGACACCGATGTTTATTCAGATTTTGGAGATGCCGGATGTAGTTACCTAGTAAACGTATGGCAATAATTTATGCTGGGTAGTGGGCAACTGGACTTTCCCTTTGATAGGTAGTATGTGAATTGGTTTTCTGCAGTATAGCGATGAAGTCATGTGTGGTGTGCTAGATTTGAATCTATATCTATATAGTGCATAAAGGAACATATGGGGGCAGAACAGGAAGTTGGATGATTGATTTGCAAGTTCCCCCCAGAGCAAAATAGTAGAAGGGTTGGTTTTAATTGGAAAATATTGTGTCTTATTAGTTATTTGGCTTATATGATTACAGATTACTACTGCAAGCAGCTTGAAGTCATACCTCAATTTACAGTCTAAAAGATACTATTTTACAATGTCATAAGTTCCTTCTTTTTGGGTACATATGCAGCTGCTGTATTTTTGCTGTCACTGTAAATATTGAAGATCTTGTTTACTTGCAGGTGTTACTAACACAGTTCAGAAGCCTTCCACCATTGTTTGCAGATACACCTAATGCCGTTCATGAATTAACAATAGCAAGTAGCATTCTTCACTCCAATCAGTTATTCTGGTTTTGATTTATTTTTTTCTCTTTTTTTTTTCTTTTTTGTACAATCATTGCTAAGTCTACTTATTTAAGTAACAGAAGTGCATCCTCTTCTTCAACTTTAATATAGTATGAGTGAATCTTAAATTTGATTGATATTGTAAAGGAAATTTTTATGCATTAGCTTGGCTGTAAGCTCTTTGTGATCGGAAATGGATTTTCTCTTCCATGCCTGCGATCTTACCCTATGTTTGGATGGAGAGAAAGAAAATAGAGAGGAAAGAAAACTTTTAAAATTTGAAATTTCTCTTGTTTGGATCAAGAGAAAACATAGAGAAGAAAGAAAATGGTAGAAACAAAATATTCAAAAAAATTTCCTCTAGATTTCCCTCCATACCAAAATTTAGAATTTTCTCTCCTTTCTCATTTTCTTTCCTCTCATCCAAACAAAGGGTTAGTGGGTGTTTGGTAACAGATTTTTTTAAAGGAAAAAATGACTTCTTTTTCAAAAGTTCTTTCAATAAGATTTTGATAATAAGTTGTTTTGAATACAAAATAAGCTAATCCAAACACATATTTAGTAGGTAGTGGCAAGTACAGATGAAACTTAACAGTCCTGTTTCATTCTTCCAACCATGGTTAGTAAGACAATTTTGCTATCAACTTCATGGCTGGTTGTGGTGGAAGTACAAGTTAGCCTTTATTTTACTGTATGATAGATGATTAATATGGTTTACTTTATATTAGAGGAGAAAGAAAAGAGTATAATGGTTTCTTTTTTTTTTTAATTTAAATTTGGAAACTGTTAGATGCTCTACGGCAATGAGAAGTGAGCCTGAATAGATTAATTTAAATAAATTATTAAATAATGTATTTTATTTTTCATCATGACTGAATTGTATTAGTATGAATAGGATAATTGCTTTAAAAAAATGAAAAAAAAAACCTGCTAAAAGTCTTATTTCTGAATTTCTTTTTTCCCCTTTTTCCTCCTGGTGTTGGAAACTTCCAGGGGATATATACGAGCATGCCGTTGTCCTTAGTGTGAAAATTGAGGATCAAGATGCCTTTGAGAGGGATTTCTTCCAGTTGAAACCTTATTATACGGATGCCTGGTAAGTGGTAACTGTCTCCCCCCCCCCTCCCCCCCCCCCCTTTTCCATGTACAAAAGATCTGTTTCCATGCTGAGACAGCTGAATCTGCAATCATGATCATGGACCTTTCCTGATCAGTTGTTTAACATAAACCTGTATAGCATATGCCAAGAAACAGAAAAGTAGTATCTATTTTGGAATATGCGATGTTATGTGCAATTATTGTTCACTTTCTTTATGTTGAGTTCTTAGACTTCTATGGCGACATTTCTTGTGGTACAGTAATCGTCTTCCACCATCTCCTCAGGAGTACCCAATACTAGGTCTCAACCTGTTGAGACTACTCGTGCAGAATAGGATTGCTGAATTCCATACTGAGTTGGAACTGCTTTCCTCCACTGCTTTAGAAAATCCTTGCATTAAGCATGCTGTGGAGTTGGAGCAATCTTTTATGGAAGGGGCTTACAATCGCGTGCTGAGTGCTCGACAGACAGTGCCACATGATACATATGTTTATTTCATGGATCTTTTGGCGAAGACAGTCAGGTAAAAATTGTTCATTATTTTTATAGCCTAGCAGATGATTGAACTCAAGTGATACACTAGAAAAAACTGGAACTCCAGCAAAATTTCTTTCATTCAGTAGTTGGGCTTAGTTTGTTCTGATGCACTGTTGAAAGGAAACAGCGGAAATGATTAGCAGAGACTTTTTTCAGGTGGGGGTGGGGAAGTAAAGGCGTATTTCTGGTTTTTACCATCCAGTAGATTGTAAATGTCCTTTCAGTAGCTGCAAAGCACACTGGGAGAATATACTGCTGAATTTTTGAGATGTTGCAGTCTGATGCCTGTATCTGATCCATTTGTGTTACATGTTAATTTCTTGATTGACATTTAATTTACTGACTATAGGCTCAGTTTCTGTCTTTGTGGGAGACAATCTGCAAAACTATTTTATTATTCTTGTCTCTATTATCCCATATTCAAAAGATATTGTCATCCTGAAACTTGCAGTTTGATTTGTATAATTTATAACTGGGAAAAAACTGTTAAGTTTTATATTCTTAGTTGAGCACTGATTTGGCATTGTGTCCTTATATTTTGTGCACACTTTTTTTTTTAGTTTTTGGATTTTAAGCCCCCTCTGAACTGATTTCTATTGTGTTATTATTGAAGTTTGTGAGTTATTTATATTATTGTAAATTCCATTTTTTTTTTGTTCAAGCAATGGCAATTTGGTAGAAGCATGAACTTTATTTTTGCTGGGGGTATTTCCTTTTAGTGGCTGTATATCTTACCATTTATGCTTCTATAATGATTTTCTAATTAGGTAATATCTGTTTTGAAAATTTCAGGGATGAAATAGCAGGATGCAGTGAGAAGGCATATGACTATCTTTCAATTAAGGATGCTAGGCAAATGTTGCTGTTCTCCTCGGATCAGGAACTATTGGAATATATTAAAGAGGTGAGCAACGTTGTAACTCCTCAGTTCTATAATCTGTATGCAATTATGCATTCGTACAATTCGTTCGTAGTTGTTATCATAATAGTGATTATGATAGTTTGTTTATCATATAAAACAACAAAAAGGAAATTTTTCTTATCTCATTGCACAATTTCATTTTGTTCTCGTGTTCTAAAGTTTTTAGTTATTGATTGCAGGAGCATCCTGAGTGGGAGATAAAGAATGGTTGTGTCGTTTTCCAAAAGGCCAAAGATTCTGCACCATGCAAAGAAATACCTTCTCTGCAACTAATCAACCAGACACTGAGTTATGCTAGGGAGTTGGAGAGGATTGTCTGAAAAGAAATGCAATTGCTTTGTGTTCCAAAATTTCCAGGTGTCTGGATGCTAATACTGTCTTTTGAAATTGTTTCTTTCTGAATCAATGCGAACTAGAAAATTGTTCACCTTTGTATTTTGGTCATCTAGGTGGCTATATTGTTTCTTTGAGGTACTTTTTTTCTTTAATTGTGAGTGTAGTCTAATTTTCAACCCCATTGGAAGGCTCGTTCAAATTATAGGGATATAATTCTTGAATTTAAGAGCCTTGTATTCTTGGATTACCTTTAGAAAATCAAGAATGGTGGTCCTCCGGCCCCTTCTGTTTGTTTGAAGTAATTTACAGGTTACAGCTAATCATTCCATGTAGTAATTGAATGGTGATTAAGGAAAGACATATTAATAAAATCTTTTTTAATCTTTTTATAATGAGCCAGGGCGTTATTTATTTATTTATTTTTAATGTACTGAAGGACAATTTCAAGTTAGCTATTGAGTCAATAACGGTTAAGTTTTTTTTTTTTGGGGGGGGGGGGGCGCTCCCACATTTGCATGGTACATTTCGGAATGTTGGTTTAAGGATTGAGCTCAAATAGTAAATATATGGAACACGTGGAATACACTTTAATTATCCGGCTAACCCTTAGGCATATGTATCTTTGCCGTTTGTTTATATTTATTTGGTTCTGTCATGAACACTGCCTATAATGAAATTCTAAATTAGCATATTGTTCATGGACTTTCGGTTTTTGGCCAAGTGGCCATTCTCGTGTGACAAATTTGGCTTTAGACAAGTCATTAGGAGTAAGGTAATGATAGGTGTTTGAATATTTTGTAAGAAGATATAAATTTAAATTTTCGTGCCTCTATTGCAACAAAAAAAAAAGTTTTATATGAGCATTAAGCTTTCCTACGCTTTCCAAGTTTAATTTCTAGATGATTTTTTTTTTGGGAGCTGATGTAGTTTAATTAGCTTAACTATCTAATTGCAGTCAGATGCAGATCAAGGTGTGGAATTATAATTTTTGTTAGTTTCTCACGATCAGGAATCAACTTTCTATTTCACTCATTCTTATATTTCATGAGATTGAAATAAAATGAAAACAAATTGTTTCATGTCAAAATTACTCATGGCAACTATGGCGTTAGGTATGAGATTGAGGTGGGAATGACAATAATTGGTAGTGGCAGAGAAAGTGATTATATCTATAAAAAATGGTAGTAGAATGTATTTATATTATTTTTAGTAATAGTAAAACATAAGCGTAATTACGATCAATATGTATAAAACGGAATGTTTAATTTTAGAAGGAATAATCATTATCTTTTATTTGATAGAGTAAAGACATTTTAGCGAATGGTCGTTTTCATCCCAAAGTTTTGATTAAAAAAATTTGAACTCATTTTCATTTTTACTCTCCATTTCATTGAACCCAATGGAACAAAAGGTTATGTTTGAAATTATAAAAAATATAATTTGATTTGATTTAATTTAATTTGATTTAAAAATTAATTCTTATATTTAAAATTCTTGATAAAAAAACATGATTTGATTTCATTTATAAATTAAATTTTGTGTTTGAAATAGTTTAAAGATGATTAGAATTCATTTTACTTTATTAATTTACTTTACTATCCTTACTTAGATTATATAAATGAATAAATTAATACAGATAAAATTATCAATTGAATTAAAATTAAATCAAATTCACTCAAATATAACTAAATTTGAGTAGATTTTTAAATATACATAACTTAAACTTAATAAATTTCTAAATAAAATCAATCCTAATTTTATAATTTTTTTAAATATAATTTCAATTACAAATCAAATCGATTCTTAAAACTTATCATTTTAAAATGCACTCAAAAGAAAAAAAAATGAGGATTCCTTTTCCCACTTTTTGACTTTTGTTGAAAGTTTACATATAAATGTCATTTTTGTTTACTTCTATCATATATCCCTCTGTTTAGATAAAAGCAAAAAAAATAAAGAAGAGAGAAAATTTTAAAATTTGAACTGAAAAAAAGAAGTTAAAAAGAAGATTTTGAATTCTTTTAGAATTTTTTTTCTCTACTTCTCTCTTCTTTTTCTATTGAATCAAACAAGAAAAAAAATTCAAACTTTTAAAAATTTATTTCTCTTATATTTTCTTTCTCTTAATCTAAAAACAGAGAGAATAAAGATTTTTTGACACTGATGTAACTAGGGTTCATTGTACTTTTTTTTTTTTTTGGTCTTAGGTGCATTGTACTCTAAGATGGTTAGAAAGGCAATAAGAGAAAAAACAAAACAATGAAAAGTAAAAGATTTAATTTTTGTTCATTGTATCATGTAATTACTTGTTATTTAATATTTAATATTTAAAGAATTATTATTTTAATTATTATAAATATTTATAATTAAATAATAATATAAAATTTTTTATACTAAAAATAAACTAAAATTAAATTAAAAAAATAAAAAACAGGGCCATATTTATGTTTATAGGGCCAACCCTGGCGTCAGAAAACCCAGCTCCCTGCCAAAATTGGCCAAGGCCATCATTCAATGCTTCTGATGCTTGTGCGTGAGGGCTGTACTTACTCGCCGATTACCATTCCACGAATGCCCATGCAATTTTTCTTAGCCAACACATCAATGTCCCTACTTAATAACTTTTATGTCACCCTCTCCTTTAAACCCGGTTAACGCTTTAGTTTATGTCGAAGATTCCCCCTTTGCCTATTGGTCTAAATTCTAAAGATAGAGAAAAAGAAAGAAACAAAAAAAAAATCTGCATGAAATTCTTCAAACAAGATCCAACTTGCCTCGAGTTCACGTGCATTCAACTGCTCTCCCTTCTCTCTTTTTTGTTAATTTATTTATTAATTTTAATTTGTTATTATTGTAAATTTATATTATTATTTAATCATATTTTTTTAAAAAATATTATATAATTAAAATTTTTTATTAAAATTTTTAATTAAATAATTTAATATATTTTTTGACCTTTGAATTAGAGAATAATTTTTATCACTTAATTTCATATAATTTTTTTTTATTTTGATTGAATTCTGTCAAATATTTTAATTATTTTTTTTGATTGTGTAACATTATTTTTTAAAAATTTTTTTAGATAAATATTATAATAATTTTATATTATTATCTAATCATATTTTAAAAAAAATTTTAAATAGACATTACTTATTTTAGATACTATATTTAAAAATTAATATATTTATTAAATTTTATATATGTTAATTATTAAATAAATACTTAAAATAAGACATTTCTATTTAAAAAATTTTCTCATATCTTGTTAACTTATTAAAATAATTAAGATATTAATTATTTAAAAAATTAATTTCTTATAATAATTTATAAGATAGGGTGATAGTATAAAAGTATTTTATATTAATAAAAATTAAAATTAAACTTTTTTTTATTTCTTATTTCTTTAGCTAAATATAAAAAAAATTCTAAATATGAGTTTAAATTAATTTATTTTATTAAAATTTTATTAAATTTTAAATTATTTAAAAATTAATTTGTAATCAAATATTGAATAAGAATAATTAACACCCACTTGCCCCCAAATTGTATTCATGCAAACAAAGGCAGATTCTAGATTTACATCAACACAGTAAACTTAAATTCCTTGGGCCCACACAATCCTAATCAAAGGGCTAGAAAATCCTTGATCAGAAATCTATGATTTGAGCTTTGAAGGTTGGTGACACTGGATCATTTTCTCAAACTACTCCATCACTGACTCACTCAGCTCACAAGTCCAATTAGTCAAAAACACCATTAGAAGCATAAGAAGCAAAGATTTTGAGGCTCCAAAATTCCAATTAGCATAACAAATAAGGCAAAGCCTAGAGGGCTGGGGAGAGCAAATGGGTTTCACCATGGGTCTGAACCTGCTCCTCCTCGTGGCCATGGTGGCCACCAACATCCTCTCCCTCTACCACCTCTCCTCCACCCTCCAGTCCCCCAAATCCCCCAAGGCACCTCCCCCTGTACCCGACCAGCTTCTGCACCAGCTCCACACTATACGCGCCACCATAAACCACCTCACGCGCCTCCAGCAGACGACCGCCGGCGCCAATACTGCTGCCACCACCGCCATCCCTTCAGATCTCTTGCTCTACTCGCATCTCTCTCCCATAGCTTCCTCTTGCCACAACCACCCTGACCTTCTGCACAAGTACATGAGCTACATTCCCTACTCGCTTTGCCCCTCAGATTCTGACCTCGCAGAGGCCCTTATCCTCCGCGGCTGCCACCCACTTCCTCGCCGGCGATGCTTTTCCAGAACCCCACTAAAACCCACTTCTTCGCTACCTCTAAACCCCTTCCCTTCTTCACTCCCTGACTCCAGTGTCATCTGGGACAAGTACTCCTGCAAAAGCTTCGATTGCCTCAACCGCTTAAATCCCAATCTGGGTTTCGACCTAGCTCACGAAACCACCAAATTCATGACCTACAAATCTGAGTTGGATCTTCCAATCCCGCAATTGTTCCAAATTGCGAAAGCGGCGAAATCTGTTCTCCGTTTAGGCCTCGACGTTGGTGGTGGCACCGGGACCTTAGCTGCGAGAATGAAGCTCTATAATGTGACGGTTGTGACCACAACCATGAACGTGGCAGCGCCGTATAGTGAGGCTGTGGCGCTGAGGGGTTTGGTGCCGCTGCACGTGCCGTTGCAGCAGAGGTTGCAGTTGTTCGATGGTGTGGTGGATCTTGTTCGATGCGGGCATGCAGTGAACAGGTGGATACCGCTGACAATGATGGAGTTTTTGTTCTATGATGTGGACCGAGTGTTAAGGGGTGGAGGCTACTTGTGGCTGGATCACTTCTTCAGCAAAGGCGTGGACCTTGAGAAGGTCTATGCCCCTTTGATCGGAAAATTGGGTTACAAGAAAGTGAAGTGGGCAACAGCAAATAAGACTGATGCCGGTGGGCTGAAGAATGCGGAGGTTTACTTGACTGCTTTGCTGCAGAAGCCTGTGTCCAGATGACGCTATATACAAGGTAGGACGCTATCTCTGATTGGAAAGTTTTTGTTGTATTTAACACCAATACTTAAAATGTTGATTGAATATTGAAAAATGTGTGAGCATCTCTAAAGAGCATTTGTTACTTACCTACAATATGTTCGTTTTAGATTTTTTTTATTTAAAGAATGATGTTTTTCATCTAGACAGTAGAAATTAGAAAGGTTTGATCTGCCATTTCATGCTAGATGAGTATTTATTAAATTTAAATAATAATATTTGTGACTATATTGGTTGAGTTCAAGTGTTGTGCATTAAATAATGTTTAAGGCTGATTCTGGTTGGTTGAAGCACCAAATGGTCTTTTGCCATGAGTTTGGTGCTTCAACCAACCAGAATGTGGTCTTTTGCCATGAGTTTGGTGGCTTATTCTACAATAAGCATTGAATATTACTTGGGGGCCTTAGGTGTCTGCCTTGCTTTGTTTCATGTGTTTGCCTGATTCTGCCCATAGCATCAGATTGCATTCTAGAAACCTCGGATTTTGATTGGGAAGTTAAGATCTTGTTTTAACTTAATCCACCAGCTGACACTGTTTGAGTAAAATAATTGCAATATCATCATATTATAATGGAGATAGTTCCAAAATAATGTCTTTAGACTTCTGACAGGTTGATGTCATCTACTGCTGATGAACCTGAACAATCATGCCCATTCTAAACGGAGTCTTATGAACAAAAACCACTTCCCGTTGTGTGTCCCTTTTGATAAAAAAGGATTTTTTCAGTCATTTCCTTTCTATAAACTTTCCCTCACCCGTGCACTAGATAATTACTCTAGCATTAGAACGGTTGAAATAGTGGTTCTTTTTGCATTTCAAAAGTATCTTGAATAATCATCCGTTGCACTTTAACCATCTACAGTGAGCTCACTGTTGCGGAAGTTATATGCTCAGATTCATACAAAAACAGATCCTTAAAATGTTGTGAGACTTTTAGAGAGAATATATTTTACTAATCTCTTCATTTAAGATTCTGATTCATTCTCTTTCTTCATTGAATTAGGTTATTTTGAACCATTAGATTAAGGTGAAATCGATGGCTAGATATTGGTGTAAGTACACCATGGTGTCAATTGATCTTGACCCTATATATATATATTTCTAACAATATAATTTGGTTCTTATAGAGTACAGGAGGAGACTCTTGATCTCTCCAACTCTAGCTTCTCAGCAGGTGTTCCTTTTGCAAGGATGAAGCTAATAAGCTATTGTGCATAGAGTGCTTACTAAAGAATGAGATTGGTAGATTACCCTCATGTCGCTCCTCTTGCTAGTTGGCTTACCCAAATTTCTTTGATCATTACCTGTGTCTATGAGTGGAGAGGGGGCTATGCATTGAAATACTCTTAAAAAATAAGCTACTGGTAGCAAGGATTAGATGTCTGAGTTAGAATAGGATGTCTACAACCATGGATGGGGACGGGGTAATAGGGTCTCTCAATGGGATTTGGATCCTCTGAAGTGTAGGGTACACTTTAAAGAGTAAAGTATATATAGATAATCATTAATGAGAAAATCAAGGGAAAGGATTCTAACAAATCCATAGTTTCTTATCCATCTGCTTCTATTTTCTCAAATCTAAAACTGTTGATTTTTTTAATCAATGGTAATAAACAATGCATTTTACCCTCTAAAATGCATCCCTCACTTTAGAGGGAGTCAAAATTTCTTTCCATGACGGAGATGGGAAAATCTATTGGCATCACTGATTCACCTTTTACTGATGGCATTGAAACAATGTGTTGTTTAATATATCTGTAAAGCAAACTTAAAGATTTAGATATTAGTAAGGAGGATGTACTACTATTTTATTTGGATTAAACAAATACACTTCTGACAACATTTCTCTCATTTTATTGTGTTAAAATTTGCTAAATTTTATTGTTTGATATGGTACTTTCTGGTAATAGTTCTGTTAATCTGCAACTCCCTATTCTCTATTCTGACTCTGCTCTAGTGGGATTGTTTTCTCCTATTGTGGGTATTGCAGTTAGACATATGCTGTAAGGATGATAAGAAGTTCAGAAGGTAATTATCCTGATTTCCTTGCTCCTAGGAGTTCATGGGGCTCGTAATGAAGCAATACTCATATCCACTGTGATGGGTCGTTCTAATGTTGTAAAAGAATCAACACAATGGAATAAAGATAGAAGGAAGTCAAGGAGAAGTGTATATCCATGGGGTACTTGGGGGAACTTGGAGGAAAATAGCATTCATGGAAGTTTTTGCTTTCTATTTGATTAAATTGTGCCATCCCATTTAATGGTTCGGAAATAAATTCAAGAAACGTCATTTCCTGGTTAAGGTTCTTCTAGTTCTTGGGGCGCTTGGAAGAAAAAAAAATAAATCAAGTGGGCTGATTAAACATATTTTTTATTTGATATTTCATTCACAGTTGATATGAATACGAAGTGCCTGCACAAATACACATACACATACACAACAAATAGTAAAATTAATTTTTTATTCATTGAAAGATGTCTTATTTATTAATTTTATCTTTTAAAAATTAATTATATTGATTTAATTTTTTTAATTTTAAGTTATTAATAGATTTTATTTTTAAAAAAATTAAATTGATAAAATTAAAATGAATAAAAAGATAAAATTTTTGAATAATTTAAAATTTGAAAGATTGAATTGATAAAATAAATCTTTAAAAGGTAAAATTGATAAAGAAGATATTTTTTAACTTAAAAAAAAGGTGATTTTACTCCAAATAAAAATCATGAAAATGCTTGGCGGTGGTTGTATTTCCACATTCTAATTTACTAGTAGCATAGCCTGTAACTACCCTGTGCCTCGTAACTGCATGCTGCCTTTTTCCGTTCAATTGCTCCCAGAAGAAAAAAAAAGAGAAACACAAGAGCAGCATATCTGAGCTTTCTTTGTTAACTGCTTCTGTCCCTCCATCCTTCCCTTTTCTCTCTCTTCACTTTTTCTTTTTTCATTCCTTTCAATTTTGATAATTTGCTGAAGAACTATAAGTGCCGAGGGATTGAATCCAAAATCTTTCGTTTTTTAGCACACATAATCGGTAAACATTAGCTGAAGGTGCGGTTCAACAGAACTGGCCTAATCGGTTTAATTTGGTCAAAGAGGTTCAATCCAACTGGACTAAACCAGACTTATTAGAGGGTTATTTAGCTTGGTTGGGCCTGGTTGGTTATTGGTTCTTCAATTGCTTTTTTCTTTTCTAATGTAGGCCCAATTTGTTTTAAGTTTGAATTTAGGCCAACTCTTGCAAAAATTTCGCTGCAAAGACCTTTCCCATACTAGCTAATTATCTTCATAGAAAATATCTCAGTTGGACAACTTTCATGGAATGTAGATCCTACGTTTCTTTTATTCTTTCTCCTCTTTCTTAGTTTTCTTAGGATGTGTCTATTTTGAGGAGGTGGAAAACAGGGAGGTGAAATTGAGAGGGCAATGATAACAGGAAAGAGACTTGAAAACACTTTTAGTTGTGTATTACGGAATTCTTAAAATGGGAGGAAATATGAAAGTAGTCATTTTTATTGTTTCTGAAAACACTGTTTGAAAACATGGTGACAACTTAGTCATTATAATAAAAATTAAGGTTAAATTCAATTTGTCTTCTTGTGATTTTAGACAATATTACTTCGTCATCTTGTAATTTTGACTGTTTCACTTCACTCCTTGTAATTAGTTATGTCCGTGCTTTGTTCTTCTCTCGTTCTTGTTTCGAGAATTATATCAATATTTTTGACTAATTGTCAAACAATTGATTATATCTTATTAATTTTAAGTATTTATTGTGAGAATTAATCACAAATAAATATTTTAAAAATTTCCCATAAGTTGTACCATATTAAAGTTGTAAATAAATCAATTTTTTTGTTGTTTTTGTTTTTGTCATCCAATATCTTTTCTTTTATTTCGTACATCTCTATGACTCTATCTATCTTTTCCCAGGCCCATCCACGCCACACATTTTAGCACCATCGACAGGTTTAAGAGTGGCTGACCCCAAAACAAAAACAAAAAAAGAAGAAAAGGAAGGTTTAAGAGTGAAGCCCGCGATTGACGATGTGCAACAAAACAAGTAGGTTGTGCATCGAGGAAGGGGCCAAATTCACCCACTTATTTCATCCACATTATTTTGAAATTTTAAGCTTGTCCAAATCTCAAAACCAACCATCATTCCTAGTCACTCATCAGATAAATACAATAATAAGAGAAGAGACCAACCATCATTCTTAGTCACTCATCAGATAAATACAATAACAAGAGAAGAGAAGAGAGAGAGAGAGAGAGAGAGAGAGAGAGAGAGAGAGAGAGAGAGAGAGAGAGTGAGAGAGAGAGAGAGAGAGAGAGAGAGAGAGAGAGAGAGAGAGAGAGAGAGAGTTTAAGCTTGTCCAAATCTCAAAACCAACCATCATTCCTAATCACTCATCAGATAAATACAATAACAACAGAAGAGAGAGAGAGAGAGAGAGGGAGAGAGAGAAAGAGAGAGAGAGAGAGAGAGAGAGAGAGAGAGAGAGAGAGAGAGAGAGAGAGAGAGAGAGAGGGAGGGAGTTAAGTCACGATTTTAAAATTTAAATTTTATTTATATTCTTGATATTAATATGTGCTGACTACTGTGACTAATCATTTATTATAGTCGACAATGGATTTCATCAGATAAATACAATAACAAGAGAAGAGACCAACCGTCATTCCTAGTCACTCATCAGATAAATACAATAACAAGAGAAGAGAAGATTGAGAGAGAGAGAGAGAGAGTTAAGTCAAGATTTTAAAATTTAAACTTTATTTATATTTTTGATATTAATATGTGCTGACTATTGTGACTAATTATTTATTATAGTCGACAATAGATTTCATCAGATAAATACAATAACAAGAGAAGAGACCAACCATCATTCCTAGTCACTTATCAGATAAATACAATAACAAGAGAAGAGAAGAGAAGACTGAGAGAGAGGGAGAGAGAGTTTAACCTAGTCACTCATCAGATAAATACAATAACAAATTAACAACAGAAGAGAAGATTGAGAGAGAGAGAGAGAGAGAGTCATGTTAACATATTTATATATTTTAATTAATTTAAAATTATAAATTTAAACATGTTATAAAACTTAATATATAAATATGTTTTGTTGTCTTGAGTTCATGATGAACTCAAATTATGTTTTAATTACTCGAAGTTAATATTTAAAAAAACAATTTTAAATACGTTATATTAATACGGGATATGCATCTTTAAAATCAATCAAAAAGATGGTCTAATTTCGATTAAGACAAAAAAATAAAATAAAAAATCGGGTGGGAAGTGTATAATAAAATATAGAACAAATTTAAAGAGTCGTGAAAGTGCAGGAAGGAGATCCATCTCTCGTATGGTTTATTCTCAAATATGACAAATAAGAAAAGACATCGTCACATCAATTGTCATGCCTTTGTGATTCACGCCTTTGTATTCTTTAACGCCATCATGGCTTGCTTTTCTAATTTCTATTAACAAAATCAGTAAACATTCTCTTATTTATTTAAGAAAAATAATATTAAATATTTTATACTAATTCGTATTTTATTATTAAGTTTATTTTTCAATTAATATAATATCTCATCAATTTTTTTGGTTACATTTACACAATTGCTCCTTTTGTCTTTTATTAAATTAAATGTTGTTTACGTATTACATTCAACAACATATCACAATCAGGTTATTATAAACAAGATGGCTTCGCATGGATGACATTAAACAGATATGCCATTATCCTTGTCGGGCCTCGGGAACGTCGCCTCTATAATTCCAAAATTTCAATTTTTAAAAATTAAAATTTTCCAATTTCTCATAAAGAAACTTTATGCTAAAAGTTTATGATTGAGTTGATGCATGTTTAGTAACAGTTTTTTTTTTTAAATATTTTTTTAATTTTTTTAATAAAATTGTAATTATAAATTATTTTAATTATAAAATAAATTAATTTAAATATACATAATACACATTATAAAGTACACATTTAATAGTTAATAAAAATGATTTATTTAATTAACTTTCTATTCATGATAATTATATAATTTGAATTTGTTAGTAAGTAATATGTGATCTTATTGTAAATTCTTGCTAAGATTAATAGTTTGCTTTGATGTTAAAATAAGAAGAATTTGTTTTTATCCTAAATTTTTATATAAAAAAATAAAATTACACATTCGACCAAAGGATGCATAACAAGAAAGTTATGGGCCAAGTTGGCAAGATAGCCAGAACTTTGATTTCCTATCATGATGTGAACTAAACTATAAATCTCTACTGAGAATGTCTATCGTGCATTAAAGGTTGTGTGGATGAGAGGGAGTGCAACCCCTCTCAAGAAGATTTTTTACTACCTAATTAATATAATTATTTATGATTACAGGAAATGATGCTATCACTTTAATTGACCTAAATGACAATGTAATTTGATTTGCTTAAACAAGAGATGATTAGAAACAAAAAAGAGAGTTCATTTCTATTTATGTAAAATTTTTTTATATTATCATTTGATCAGATGTTGTCATACTATTAAAATAATTTAATTTTTTTAATATTTATTAATTATTATAATCAAACTCTTTTAATAATATAATAGTATTTACTTGATAATGATAATGTAAAAAAAATTTATACTAATAATAAATTAAAATTAAATCTAAAAAAAGCATAATTTACAATAATTATTTAATAATAATATTAAGTTTAATTGTAGATGAATTCTTGATTTATTAATTCAATAGCAACTACAAAAATTTATGTCAATATGCAAATTTTCACAAGCAATTAAGTCTGTTGATCTTTCTATTTAAATGATTTTAATTTAATTTATTCTAATTTTATGTAAGACTTTTTTCTATCACATTTAAATTTATTAATAAGTGTATTATCCTAATGTTTACTTCTTTCTCTCACTTTTGTTCCTAATGCTTTTTTTTTTTTTAAGAAAACACTAGTATAATATGCTTATCGAGGTTAGCGATAGTACTTATCTCATCATTTATTCTTTTTAACTTCATAAACTTTCTGAAATCAACTCTTCTTATACACTTGAGTAATATGTTATATTCTCGTAAATAATTTTTTAAATAATATTTTAATATTTAATAAAGTAAATATTAAATAAAAATTAAAAATATTTAATGTCTTAAAAATTTAAGATATGTTTAATATTTTTTATTTATTAATTAAAAAATATCATTAAAATGTTTTGAAACTATAATAATTTTTTTCTTAAAAATTAAGTTTTACTCAACATGCACATAATATTATTCTAAAAACAAAAGAATCTACCTGAAATAAAATGGACTCGTATTAATGGGTTTCACCCTTTTTTTTTTTAAGAAATGTAAATACCATTATCCTTGTTTTTTCACGCCACTCATCCTTTGGTGAGTAGACGTCATCGCTTAGAGCATAAAAGGTTACAATTTAATACCCTTGTAGTATTTTCTATTGGTTTTAAAAAATACTTTATTTTATTTGTTATTTTAAAAAATTAATAAAAAAGATTAATTTTTGTAACTTTTATCTTAAGTATTATTAAAAAAGAAAAATATTAATAGAATGAGTAATAATTTAAGTATTTTAATAAAAAGTAATTTAACTAAACACACTTATTTTTATAAACTGAAATTATTTAATAATTTTCTTAGCTATCATACAGAGAATAATTTGTAAAATATTTGGGCGTTGAATTTGGACCCAGTCCCAGAAGCAAGATCATTTCCAATTACATGCAACATCATTTACATCACGATGACAAGGACAAGGAGAAACCTGCTTCCACTTAGTCTGTAAATCTTTCTTGCACATTTAGAAACCACGCACTCTCGTCAAAGCCCAACTGTGTCGTGGCGTGGGTCTCTTCTGCGTCCATTTCTCCTTGAGGTACGCGATTCCATCTTCTACCATATCACTCGCTATTGCCCTTTTCCTGCATATACTGTTATCATCTTCTTCATCATCATCACCATCTGAATTCGTATTTCGCATAAACATGAATATCTCTTCCCAGTTTCTGTGACCCACTACTTGGCTTCGTAAAGGGGGGCTTCTGTTCTGCCTCTCACTTGTCAAGCTATTGCCTTGCTTTTGTTTGTTCATGAATTTTATCCTGTGACCCATGTCTTAATTTTTTGTAAAGGTATACTTTTTACCATCATTTTGTGTTCGTATACTGGTATAATTTAGTATATCCCTTGCTCTCCATTTTAGCTTTCGTGCAGTCGCTTCTATCACTGTAGTTATATATTTTGCCCTCTTCTATACATTAGATTAATTAGATGCTAATTATAGTTGTTGGCTTTTGTTTAATTTTACTTTTCAAACTTTTTCTTCACGTTTCTGTAGTTTCTCTGGCTGAACCGAGTGCCATCTCTGCTCTGGTCTTTTTCAATTGCTGTGCAAAATCTGTTTAGCTAGTTTAACAGTTTAAACTAGCTGAGTTCTTAAATGATTTGCCTTCAAAGGCTTTGTAAGTGGACTGCTTTTACATGATTGTCTACATCTAGAATTCCCTTTTCCTATGTTTGCAACTATTAAAAAATAGAATTGATTTGATTTGATTTTAGTTGAAGTGATTTAATTTGAGTTATAAATCATTTTTATGCTTAAAAATCATTACTAAATTAAATCAGTGCTTATTTTATAACCTTCCAAACAAAAGATTTCATTTATAAATCGAATCAATTATTAAAATTTGTGGCTCCAAATATACTCTTTTTGGTCATTTCTAATGCCATAATTTGAAGAAATTTGCAGAATTCTCTTGTGTTTTCTTGTTGGTGAATTTTATGAAGAAAATGCATTCTTTACCATCTGCATCTGTTTAATTTCTGTTAATTAATGATTACTAATATAGATTATGCTGACAGATCAACATGTTCTTTCTATCTCAAGCTTTGGTATTTTCATGGGCAATACTACTACTGGTGTTGAGCACACCATATTCAGGTGCTTTTGGGAAGACTGAAAAAAATATAAAGACAGCAGTTTTTCTATCCCCCAAGTTTGAACTAGGACCAGGATCAGTTGTGAACAGATATTATTATGATATTGAGTTTCCAAGAGGTCATGTTGCTCTTAAGAGTTTCAATGCTGAAGCAGTTGATGAAGCTGGGAATCCTGTACCTCTCCATGAAACTTATCTCCACCATTGGGTTGTTGCAAGATACCATCAACCTAAATATGTGACACACCAGTCAGATAGTGCTTTGGTGAGAAACAGTGGCATATGCCAGAGAGATACTCTTGGACAGTATTTTGGCCTTGGATCTGAAACACGAGGAACAGCTACAGATATTCCAGATCCTTTTGGGATAGAAATAGGTAATCCTGCAGATATTCCACATGGGCATGAGGAGAAATGGTTGCTCAATGTCCATGCCATTGATACTCGTGGTGTAGAAGACAAGATGGGGTGCACTGAGTGCAAGTGTGACCTTTATAACGTTACAAAGGATGAATATGGCGAGCCTTTGAGGCCAGGTTATATAGGAGGTTTGCGATGTTGCTATGATTATACCCAGTGCAGGATGAGAGAAGGCTTTGAGGGCCCAAAGAGGAGCCTCTACCTGAGATACACAGTGAAATGGGTCGACTGGGACAGTTTTGTAGTGCCTGTTAAGATTTATATACTTGATGTGACTGATACTTTGCAAATATCAGATAATTCGAAAGGACTGAGTCCAACTCATGATTGCCGGGTAAGTGAATTCTTCAAGAAACATGTAGATTGTCTCAATCTCAATTTAATTCCAAAACATAATACTAGTTCGTCACCTTATTGGGTATAAGTAAACCACAGAGATTTCTTTGTTACAGGTTGAGTATGAAGTTGAATCTTGCAGCACAGGCCATAAGGATGGTAGTGAGTGTCTTCATGTCAAGAGGACAAGCCTCCCAATGCAAACTGGTGGTTATGTCATCTATGGTGTTGCTCATCAGCATTCAGGTGGAATTGGATCAACTCTATATGGACAGGTGATGTTCAACAGTTGCCGTCATTCTTAAATCTTTTATATTACTTTCTAGTGGCATGACTTAATACAAAAACTAAACATTGAAAATTGTAATGAATAATGATTCTGATCCTTAAATTAAAAGGGATTGCAAATTTATGCCTCTTTTTGCTTTAGTCTTTCCGTGTGATAGTTTTCGATTGAAGATCATAAGTATTTTAACTAACATGAAAATGTTGAACTGTTTACTGCCAATCTATTATTAATTGCAATCTTTTCCTTCTCTTGGTGTACATCATGAGCTTCATCTTGCATACCCCCTGCAGCCACCCAAAAAATAAGGAAAAACTTCTGCCTTGTTTTGGAATTTGAAGGGTGATTCGTGGAAATGGAGCAATGGAGGTGTTGCTCTCTTGCTGACTCTTAAAGCTCTGCTTTTAATCGACTCAGTGCTGCTTTTACTTTTGATAATCATACTCCTAACATTCATATCATTGTAAGAGGTTAAATATTGAAGTGTATAGCTTGTTTTCTGAAATTTGTGCATGACAATTTCAGGATGGGAGGGTTATATGTTCTTCAATACCAAGTTACGGAAATGGAAAGGAAGCAGGAAACGAGGCAGACTACATTGTAGGAATGTCCACTTGTTATCCTCGACCAGGTTCTGTCAAGATAAGTGATGGTGAAACCTTGACTCTGGAGTCTAACTACAACAGCAGCAGAAGCCACACTGGAGTGATGGGGCTTTTCTACCTGTTGGTGGCAGAACAGCTGCCACTCCAGCAACTCAGACCCTCCTCTCGTGCTTCATTTTTTGTGGATATAAGCAATATATTTTATAATTAGTAACATGTTACTAGAAGTGAAGTGTCTTTTATGGTATCTGAATAATTACTGTGATCAAAAGAAATAGTATAAATTGGAATGTGTAGTTGAACTACATACTTCTCAGTACCTGCAGCTATAGAACAACTCAGGCATGAGCCAGCAGTGGCCATATTAGGATGAGAAATTCCGTGTGTATGTGATTGTATTGTGTTAAACCAGTCTTGTGTTCGTGGCTATGTAATCCTGACATTTTAATAGGCATTGTCGTGTTTTTCAATCTGTATTTTTAAAATTTTTGTTTATATAATTATTTATAATTTTATTATAATTAAAATTAGTTAAATAAAAAAATAATTTTATGAAAAAATAAAATATATTTAAATTTAGTTATAATAATATGTATAAAAAAAGATAGCTTCTTGTATTTAAAAAGAGTTGTAAGTATAAAATGTATTTGATTTTTTTTGAAAAGTGAAAATTCAACAACAAAGAAATTTTTTTTATAATAGAATATAAATAAAGCACCGCACATTAATGTCTTTCTTCCACCATAAAATATCTCCTAGTTTATTGAGATTACCACAACCCTTTTGGCACCCAAAACATAAAAGGAAAAAACAGTTTTGTCATAGACTAAATAACTATCTAATAAAGTAATGGCCGAGAAACAAAAGTTTTTGAAGTTTTTCGTTTTTTCCAAGAATAAAAAATGTGTGTGGCTAGCAATATTTTATCTCAAAATAGCTTCTCAATTTTTTTGGGTCATCTTCTCAAAATATCTTCAAGCACCTTGTCTCCTGCCACAAATAGTTTGTATTCTTGTAAACACCTGTTGCTTTTGTTGTGGTTGTTGTTGTTACTGTTGCACAATGAGATGCCTCCACCGTTATAATGTACTATTTTATACCTGTCATTTTTGAGTTGTTATTACACAATTTTTTATGTTGCTTATAATTTTTTATGTTAATAACTTTTAAAATATATTAATAAAATAAAATTATGAAAAAAATATTGAAATAAAATAATTAATTACTAATAGATTAAATCGAAGTTACTAATTATCAAAAAGAAATAAAACTAATATAAAAATTGCAAATAACTACAATACTTGGTTTGGTGAATATGCTGGTCACAATTGTAATGATTGAACTTGATGGATGGTTCCACTTTTCTTTCTGGTCTGTACACGTGGTTTGGTTGCATGAATGAACAAGATCTTTGAAAAGTTTGCCCTATCTTTGAAAAGCACTTCTGTTGGCCTTCGAAGGGTAACACAGAGCACATGGTCAATCATGCATGGAGTAATAATTCAATAAGATTGTCAACACATACAAGTAATTCTTTCTCTGTAATTGGTTCCTCTATATTTGTAGTTTCTTGCACTTCTGCGGTTGGCGCCCACAGGTAGTCTTAAACTCCGGTTTTCTCCTTGAATTTGAATCATTTACTGTTATCCTTTTGGACTATATGATGTGTATATGTGTCTAATTTTGACCATTAAGTTACAATGAAACTCGTGATATTATCTAATGACTGGAAAAAAGAAAAAAGCAAACGAGGACTTAAGTACTAGTTCCTTTTACAATATTAATGGAAGTATCTATTATATTTTGATGAATTTTCTCACGATATGATTTTGTTTGAGTGATAACAAAGAACACTGAGATCACTCGGCCGTCTTGTCAGTCTTGGAGTTGTGCTAATTCTGAAAGGGCTAGTATGCATGCACGTATTCTTATATTATTTTTTTATAATAAAATAAAAATATATATATTCTAACACACTTTTCATATTTTTTTTGCCCAAACAAGATGTAGCGAATGGTGTGAAAAAAAAATGACGTGCAAAAAACATTTTCCAAATAAAGATACCTTATATTTGTTTATAGTTTAAGGGCCAGGAGCAAAATTATGTACGAATTTATATGCTCTTCTTTTATTTAAAAATGAGAGGAAGTTTTGTTACAAAAGAAATAAAGTAAGTTTTATATTTGAAAGATTTATTATAATTAGTTATGGGACCCACTAATTTTATTAAAAACTATTTTTTATCTTTTTTTCTTATCAAATAACAATCTCCTGTTTCTACATAAAAGAGAACATTCAAATCCAATTTTCACAGAGTACTTTAAATTCTAGTGTGTCTGGGTTTGTCATACTTAGTGCTTTATTCATCCAATTCAATTATTTAATTCTTATAGTCCCAAGCATTCATTACAATTTGATCAAGTGATTAGAATTAGGCCAGTGATGACTGATGAAGGATTTAAATAATTTATACGAAATCATAAATTTAAATTTCTATATTACTATTGTAATAAAAAAAAGACTTAGCTATTTTATTCTACCCAATCATACTTACTTTACATTAATTAGGAATAAAGGTAAGTATATGGGTTAATCTAGTCTGGCCCGCTTTAAGTGGGCTAAAGTAAATTGGCCTATTTATTAAAAATATTAATATTTTATGTGATTCTAATTTAATTTTTTTAATCTTAGGCTCTGTTGACCTATTAGTTTTATTTTTTGTTTTATTTTTCTTTTTTTAAATATTTCTAATAACATATCTTATTTTAAATTATATAATTTGATATATTTTTTCATCAAATTCTCAAAATAATTAGATATAGAAGAAATTAAATAATATAATTAAAGAAAAAATAAAAAAAATAAAAAACTATAGAATAAACGGATCGTAAGTTAACTCGATTCAATCTGCTTAACTTGCGAGTTAAATAAATTAAATTTTATGATTCACATTTAGATGAATTTATAATATAAATAATTCTAACTTTAATGAATTACAAGTTAAATGGGTTGACTCAGGAGCCACAATTCATTTACTGATCTCTAATTAGGAGCCTCTCACCAAAACAATTTAGGCAAAAGGATCTGTAACTGGTCAACATATTTTTCAAGCGAAGCTAAACCACACTCATATATACGAATTAGATATGAGTACATTAACAAATAGAAATGGGTCAAAATTGAATAGATGTTAATACATTTGATCTCAGATACTATATATATTTATTAGAGCCTAGAACTCTGAACAATTCCAAAAGGAAAATGATTAAACAAATAAAATGCTTTACTATGAGAAATTATATCTCAATTAAAAGATATATTGTTGATGTCATGTGGCAATTGAATTGAATTTTCAACACACATACTGTTGATGGGGCCCGATGGCAATGAAGTGTCACCTCAAGGAGTAGTTCTCATCTATTACAGTAGAAAGGGTAAGAAATTGCACGACTTAATTGGAAGCCTTCTTGTTAGATAATTAGGAAATTAATCAAGCTGAGGGTGTAGAACTATAAATGAAACATTGGGGGTGCTAAAGTAGAAAACCTCAAAGGAAAAATACATATATTTGATAAAATATTTATTAATTATTAATAATATCTTATAAACTTTAAATATTTATTGTGAGAATTTATGACTAATAAATATTTAAAAACTCATATATTATCTAAAAATATTAAGTTAAATATATAATTAATTCCTATAATTTTATTTAATTTAAATTTAAATTTTTATATTTTTTTATATTAATCTTTATAGTTACATTCATTTAAATTTTAATTTTTAAAAAATTAATATTTTAATAATAAAAAATTATAGAGATTAATTTCTTAATAAAGAAGAAATTAATATAAAATTATAAAAACTGAAATTTAAATAAATAAAAAAATTTAATGACTAATATTTTAATAATAAAAATTAATATATATATATATATATATATTTATAAAAATTATTAAAAAAACATTTCATAAATTAAAAATTAAATAACATTATAAAAATTATTTTTTTAAAAAAATTGTTAAGTTGTAAGTAAATTATTTTTTTTTTCTTTTATTGGTACATCTCTATCTTTCTTCTCCCAAGTCTTGCATACACTTGGCACCATTAGCTGTCTTAATCCTAAAACCAACCATCAATCACAGTCACTGATCAGATGATAATAAGAAAAAAGAGACTTTTCTTTATTTTGTCCAGAGAAAAGAGAGCAAGAGAAGGGAACAGAAGCAGTTAGTTCAATGGTTAGGGTTTCTGGGCCTATTTTCATTTTTGACAGCTAAGTTTGGTTTGTGGTACCAAAACACTTTCACTTTGCTTAGATTGAAAAAGCAAATGATAGAAAGAAAATAAAAAAATAAAGAAATTTGTTTTAATTTTTGGATGAGAAAAAAAAGAAAGAAATTAAAGAAAAACTTTTTTATTGTATAAAAAAGTAAAAAGAAGAAAATATATTCATATAAAATAATAAAATATATTTTTACTTATTATATTAAGAAATTTATTATTTAAATAATAATATTAATCAGGAAACATCACAATTAATAACAATTTCATATGCCCCATGTGTACTTTTTTGGTGCCAAAATAAGTTTTCTTTACTAGTGTGAGCAGAAAATTTTTTGTGGGTTCACGAGTACTTTTTTTTTTCTTCTTTATTTTCTTCTTTCATTCAAGTTAAAGAAAACTTTTGGTTATTTCTATTTTCTCCTCCTCTATTTTCCACCTTGCAAGCTAAGGGTTAAAGAATCGTGATGTTATAAACTCTAAGTGCAATTAATTTTTTTGAATGTGTCATCATATTTATTTATAAATATTCATATTAACTTTATTAAGAATAAATTTAATTTAATTATTACAATTAATTTAAATATTTAAAAAACCTATGTCACATGAATTTAAATGACTTATAAAATTTTTAATATCACATTAATATCATTTATCAGATTTTTAATGATACATTAACAGAAGTGTAAAAAATATTTATTTTGTAAAAATAAAAAAACTAATAATTTATTTTTAAGATAAAAAATTTATTTGCTTTATGACAATACCAGGACCGTAACGATAATTAAACTTAAAATCAAAGAATAAAGATATATCACACAAAAGATTTTTGTAAAATTCTTTGCGACTTCACTCTCACCCAATTTTCAGTCAAACTTTATAATAATATAGAAATGCGAAAAACTATAAATTCCTTTTACGAAATCTTATACAAATTCCTTTTTATGTGGGCAATTGATTTCGTCTCATTTAACAAGTTTTTGTAAATTTTTTCGTAAAAAGCCTTCACATGAAGTAGCATAAATAAAATAGAAGAACTATTTTTATCCGACTATAATGGATTCAGTCATTTGTAATTAACTTTTACGTAATAGTTTTAACTAAATTTTGTCAAAAATTTATTTTTGGACCGTATAGTATTACTCTTTCTAAAATAAATGACTACAACTTTAAGGAATGATAGCAAAACTTCACAGTCATAAAACAACTTTCGTTCCTAATTAAAACATTTTATGGAAGAACAACACCTACAGAATACGCTTAGTACGCTTAGTAACAATACTTATTTCACCTTTACACTTTTCCACTTCATAAACTTTATGAAATCGACACCTTTTATACATTTTCATACTTGACAGGATCCTTCTTCAAAAGAATCTCAATCACAGGATGCGAACGAATTGTTACCGAAAAGAGGAATAGCCTAAGCAAAGTTTTTAAGTTTTCAATACTTACGTTTAAAATTTACCTATATATATATATATATATATATGTATAAGTGTATATATATATGCAAGGGCCAAAACTATATTTCATAAACATATATATAGGTAACCTAAGAGGTATTGACATACTAATAGTACTTTATGTTTTCAGACTAAAAAATTATAATTCGATTACAAATAATCACACCTCACAGGAAAATCACACTATATACCACTTTGTAGGAATATTTATGTAAATCAAAAATATCCTTTTAGAATAATACATAGTATAACTCTCCTATAAAATGTGATTCTATGTGATCGAATCACAGTTCATTAATTCAATGACACAAAGCACTACTCCTACGCCCCAACACCTTACCGTTATATAAGTTTATGCAATATAGTCTGGGCCCCTTGCAGCTATTCTCAATGCTTTTTATATATTTCATGTGTCATCTACCTACTATTTGTAATTAATGTTTTTGATTATACAAACTTTATACTTCTAATTTGGGCTACCAAATCATAGATATAATTAAAGGTTTTTAAAAATAATATTTTTCTCTGAAATTAAATATTCTAACATTTTTTTCAAATATATTATTTTATTTTATTATCTAAGTCTGTCATTATTTAATTTGAAAAGATATCAAATTACTCTAGTTTATATAATTCTTTATAAAAAAAAATAGAACCACATTGCATGGATTTCTTTTCTGAATGATTTCATGAGTTGATGAGCATCCACAGCACTATAAAAGTGCATAAATTGCGGCGGTTTTTATAAACCTCTGTAATAAACTACATAATATGGCGGTTTCGAAACCATAGTTGTTTAGAAAAAGTTTTGCAGGGAATTTCACCACAAAAACAACATACTAAATTGCGGTGGTTTTTGACCTTCTTCAGCGCCTAAGTGTGCACATGGCACAAGAATGGCTTCTCACGATGAACTGGGCGCTTGAGCTGTGGAGTCCAAACACTTCTTGAGCGGTGAAGTGGAAGTGGCGGTGGCTTTTGGCTTTTCTCTTGCAAGTGGGCGCTTAGGCGTTGAGCACCAAGCGCCCAAGCAATAGCTCCACAGTTTTCAAGAAATTGTTTTTTTCTTTAATTAGCCAATCAAGTATCATCAAATCATGAAGCCACCTTTGAAAACGAATAAAGAAAGGAGTAAAAAACCCAAATAAAGGCAAAAGAGTAAATTAGAAATTAAAAAATAAAAATTAAAAAGCACACAAATATATTAATTCATTAAAATTAAAATAAATCTCAAAGAAAAACATAACTTTCTGCCAAATTAAAAAAGTAAATAATTCTTTGGTTGATAGAATTATCAATAGGAAATATTCTATTCTCAAGAATTGAAGATTTTATAGATTGTTCTCTGTTCAATTTCGTCTTTGGCATAATTCTAGATGTATTATTTAGTCCTTGGTGCTGATGGATTGTTTAAGGAATTGAAGAGCAAGGGTGGGTGCCTTGAAGATTCTATTTCTAGAAAATGACATTTCAACTTGTTCACAAGGTATTCTACAATTTGGGACAAGATGTTACCTTGGATGGTACAGTTTTTTCTACTGTCAATTATGATCTGGGGAACAATTTCATCCCAAGCTGTTGTTTAATTACTTGTTTTTGCTAGACACGTTTGCCTTGTAAGATTTGGAAAATGTGTTTTTAGAAAAACAATTGTAGCAGCCAAGTTCGGGTCAAATTAAAGACTAGATTCTACTCTTCCAAGAAGAAACGGTAGAAGGTCGTGTGAGTGAGTCTGTGTGTGTGTGTGTGTGTGTGTGTGTAGGAGGAGCAACTTTTTGAAAAGTGTATATTATATTAATTATAATATATATTAATGGATATAAAATATATCCTGAACCGAACGTCAGGTGCTTGATCCTATTATTATATGCTAGTGTATTCAACATTCTCGGCTTAAATAGTCAACGTTAAAAATTGTCGCAGTTTGAAGTAAAAATTGCTATAATTTAAAGTAGTGGCAATAAAAAAAATTTCGTAAAATGATTGTGGCAAATATAAATTTGATATTTTCTAAGATTGTTGTAATTTAATTAGAAGAGATAAAAAAAAATTATCATAAATTGACAAGACAATTACTGTAATTTAACGTATTTTTTTTTAGTGAATGAATCTATCCCTTCTGTCGCTATCCTTACTCGCATATTATAAAACGATAAATGTATATATATTTAACTGTCACTTGAAATAATAAAAACAAATGAATCTACGTGAACTATATTAAATAGTTTTCAGTTTTCACCAATTTTTTTCTAAAGATAATGTAAATAACTAAATATCATTATTTTTGTGTTCCACTTGCACGACTCAGTCTTGGGAGGTAGACGTCATGGCTTAGATCATAAAAATGTTCCAATCCAATGAATCCATGAGTAATTGACTGCATATTTCGGCGTTGAATTTGGACAGAATCACCAACACAACATAGCCAAAGAAAAATTCTTAGGTACTACTAAAGGATTACGTTTAATAGTTGACAATGATTTAAATTTTATTATATCATATTTTATATTTAATTTAATGATATATTTAATTATGTTGTTTAAATATTATAATTTTAATTAATTGTATGTAGTATTATAAGTGGATATAAGAATTTTTTTTAAATATAAATTATCTTATGTTCCTAGAGTGTCACAAATGATTATACTGTATTTATTATATTTTAATATTTTAACATTAAATAATTATAAGCACATTTTTTTAGATAAATAACACACTCACCAATGAGAGAGAAATTATTACATACTTTTAGAACATTATGTAGAATTGTATTCAATCCATTTATACTCGCTCTATTCTTTTTTATTTGTCATTTTAGAGAAAAGATGTTGTTTCTTTTTATTTTTCATTTTATGAAATCAAAAAAGTATTAATTATTTTTTAACTTTATTTTTAATATTAATAAAGTGAGAGAAAGTTAATATAGTAAATAATAGTCTTTTAAATATTTTAATAGAAGGATAATTTAGTCAAGTATATTTATTTTTTCTAGTAACTGAGATATTTATTAATTTTCTTAATTTTTGTATAATAATTTTAAATGATAAATAGAATGAAATAATAATTAATTCTATCTTAGAAAGTATACTTTTTTATGTCAAAATATATAAATGAGGTATAATCCTATGTGATGATATATGAAATCGCAATAATTTCTCCTTATCAAATACTTTTTTTGTTGACTTTTATTTGTCCTTTTAGAGATTTTTTTATTAAAATATTTTTTATTTAAAAATATTAAAAAAATATTAATTAATTTTTTAAAATTTATTTTTATATTTTAATAAAAAAATTAATAGAATAAATAAAATTTTAAAAAAATATTAATGAAATCAAAAGAAGAATAATTTAGTTATAATAAATTATATTTTTTTAAAATTAAGATTATTTAATAATTTTTTTAAAACATATATAAATATCTTAAATCACATGTAAAAATGAAAAAAAAATATGTATTTTAATTATGCAAAGCTAAAATATTAAAATATAAATGTATGAATTCAAAGCTTGACCAGATTTTCGGCTGTTTAGCCCCATCTTTTTCACCAAAAGATTAAAAAAAAAAAAAGCGTGACGAGAACTAAGAAGGCACCTTCGTCTGTATCCACTTTGTCTATAAATCCATTCTTCACGCTTGAACCGGCACATTATTACACTCTCTCGTCAAAGTCCAACTGTGTCGTGGTGTAGCTCTCTTCTGGTCATTTTCTCCTTGAGGTACGCGATTCTATCTTCTCCATACGATGACAGAGAAAAAAAAAAACACATTATTTCCCTTTTTTTGGAGAAAGATTGGTTAGGACCGCTGTGTTACTGAAAGTTTATAAGTGAGGGAGCGTAATACATTAAAATTTTAGAAAAGGAGGCAAATTTTATTTTTCAGCAATGATATACATCAGAAAGAATTTGTACGAAACTCTCTCATGAATGATGTGACATTCCATTTTCTCAGCTAAAAATAACAAGCCCAATATTTTTATAAAATAAAAAACCATTAAAACCATCCACAACTTATTCGTATTCATTTTCATGAATATCTTTCGTGATAATCAGCATTTTCCTTTTTTTTTTTAGTATAGGCAAATTTTATCTTTATGGGAGTGTCTATTTAAATTATATATACTGAGAGTGCAATTGCATATCTTAGTTTCGTGTAAAGGTATGCTTTTGACAATCAGTATGCGTTCATATGCTGGCATAATATATATTCTTACTGTCTATTTTTTGCTTTCTTGTGGCTTCTATAGTTCTATCCCTTTACATATTTTGCCCTTTTCTATGCATTGCATGATAATTATATATAGTTGTTTTTTCTTTTTTTTTTTTGTTTTTTTGACTTTTCTAACTTTTTCTTCACCTTTGTGTGGTTTCTTTGGCAGATCGGAATGCCGCTATTTTCAATTTATGTGCGAACTCTGTTTAGCTATTAAACTAGCTGAGTTCTTAAAATGCTTTGCCTTCAAGGCTTTGCAAAGTGGACTGCTTGTGCCTGATTTTGTACACCTAGAATTCCCTTTTGGCCATTTCTAATACCATAACTCGAGATTTGCAGAATTCTCTTTTTATTTTTGTCTGTAAATTCTATGAAGATAATGCATTCTTTACCCTCTGCATCTGTTTAATTTCTTTCAATTAATGACTTCTAATAAAGGTTATGCTGACAGATCAACATGTTCTTTCCATCTCAACACTTGGTGCTTTCATGGGCAATACTGCTGCTGCTGGTTTTAGGCACGCCATGCTCTGGTGCTTCGGGAAGACTGGAAAAAACTAAAGACTTCTGTTTTTCTGTCCCCAAAGTTTGAAGTAGGACCGGGATCAGTTGTGAATAGAAATTATTATGATATTGAGTTTCCAAGAGGTCATTATTGCAGTTAAGAGTTTCAATGCAGAAGTGATTGATGAAGCTGGGAACCCTGTGCCTCTCTTTGAAACTTATCTCCACCCATTGGGTTGTTGTAAGATACCATCAACCTAAAACTGTGACTCAGACAGGGAATGATAGCCAACTGGTGATTCTCAGTAACAGTGGCTTATGCCAGAACGGTACTCTTGGACAGTATTTTGGCATTGGATCGGAAACGCGAGGAACAGCTACATATATCCCTGATCCTTTTGGGATAGAAGTAGGTAATCCTGCAGATATTTCCAGATGGGCACGAGGAGAGATGGTTGGTCAATATCCATGCCATTGATACTCGTGGTGTAGAAGACAAGGTGGGTGCACTGGTGCACTGAGTGCAAGTGTGACCTTTATAATATCACAAAGGATGCAAATGGCGACCCTTTGACGTCAGCTTATAAAGGAGGTTTGCTGTGTTGTTATGATAATACCCAGTGCAGGGTGAGAGAAGGCTTTGAGGGCCCAAAGAGAAGCCTCTACCTGAGATACACCGTGAAATGGGTCGAATGGGACAGTTTTGTAGTGCCTGTTAAGATTTATATATTTGATGTGACTGACACATTGCAAATATCAAATACTTCGAGAGGAACAAGTCCAACTCATGATTGCCGGGTAAGTTAATTCTTCAAGAAACATGTACGTTGTCCCAATCTCAAATTCTCAATTTCATTCCAAAACGTAGTACTAGTCTATCACTATGTTGGGTACAAGTGAGCAACAGAGATTTCTTTGTTGCAGGTTGAGTTGACGTTGAACCTTGCAGCACAGGCCATAGTAGCTGTCTTGATGTCAAGAGGACAAGACTCCAATGCCAAATGGTGGTTATGTCATCTATGGGGTTGCTCATCTGCATACAGGTGGAGCGGGGATCAACTCTATATGGACAGGTAATGTTCAGTGGTTACCATCATTCTTAAATTTTTTTGATATTACTTTAATGGCATGACTTTATACAAAAAACTAAACATGGAAAATCGTAATGAATAATGATTCTGCTCCTTAAATTAAAAGGGGTTGCAAATTTACGCCTCTTTTTTCTTTTGGTCTTTCCATATGATAGTTTCCAATTGAGGACGATCTTAAGTATTTTAATTAACAAGAAAATGTGAACTGTTTGCTACCAATCTATTAGTAATTGCTTCTTTTCCTTTCATTGTTGTACATCTTTGAGCTTCATCTTGCATACTGCCCAAAGCCCCCAAAAAATAATAATTAAGTTAAAACTTCTTCCATGTTTGGGAATAGCTTAATTTTAGGATAAAATCATTTTTTTAAAAAAAATTCTTTGAGAAAGATTTTGATTATAAATTATTTTAACAACAAAATAAGTTAATCCAAACATACGAGTGATTAGTGGGGATGGAGGTTACATCTTTTAAAGCACTTACATCTTCTAGACATATAAAACTATCATTCATGTATTTTCACCTAACAGCTTACGAATTTACAAAATAAAAGCCTATATTTCCATCAATTAACACATGTCCTTTTCATTGGTCTTTCCATATAAATGTATTTTTCACGCTTGAAGCCTGAAAGACTATACTTTCACTTAACAGCTTAAGATGTTAAATATTGGGGTGATGCTTGTTTTAAGAAGTTTGTGCGCATGATGGTTTCAGGATGGGAGGGTTGTCTGTTCTTCAATACCAACTTATGGAAATGGAACGAAAGCAGGGAACGAGGCAGGCTACGTTGTAGGAATGTCCACTTGTTATCCTCGACCAGGCTCTATCAAGATAATTGACGGTGAAACTTTAACTCTAGATTCTATCTACAACAGCAGCAGCAGGGGACACACTGGAGTGATGGGGTTTTCTACCTATTGGTGGCAGAACAGCTGCCACACCAACACTTAAGACATTCATCCCGAGCTTTATTATAAAGCCCGAGAGGATACAACAATAAGACAATAAGAAAGCCCGAAAGGTTATATTTACAGCGTGGGTGCGAGGAGCATAATTTGCACACAGTACTTTAAATACCAGCACTAGAGTGTCTGTGTTTGCTGTGACTTGCCATAGTTATTGCTCTATTGGTTCAATTCAAACATTTAAGTACATATTTAGACAAATTTAATCTTTTAAAATCTTTTTATTAAGATTTTAATTATAATTTATTTTAAATATAAAATATAAATTAATCTAAACATGCAGTAATTATGCTTAGAGTCAAGCTTAACAATTTGATTTTACCCAATCTTATGTATTCTACACCAATTAGGGGCCTCTCCTCAAAACACTTTGAGCATAGAGTAATGTTAATGTATTTGACCTCATATACTATATACATTTATAAGAGGTAAGAATTTTGAGCAAATTTCAAAAGGAAAATGATTAAACAAATAAAATGCATTATTATGAAATTATATCTCAAATAAAATATGTATCGTTGATGTCACGTGGCTATCGATGCAATTTTCAACACGTATACTGTTGATGGAGCACGCAAGCAATTAAGAGTCATCTCGAGGAATACTTCAATTCTATAAACATACACACTAGAAAGTGTCTCTCGCCCCTGCTTCTCCTCCTCGGTGTGGGTCACGCTACTTTCTACTCATTTATAATTTTTATAAGGAGATAAATACATGTGAATATTGGTACGTATCTAATAATTCATAATATTTTTTTTAAAAATAAAAATATAAATAGATAAAATGTTAATATTATATATAATAATTTTTTAATAATTTAAAATATTTACAAAAATTAAAAATAATATATTACAAATAACATGTTAAATTTAATTATATTTTGTAATAATTTATCTGCATAGATACTTATTATTTACATGATATAAATTTTTTTAAATAATTTTTATCAATATAAACTCTTTTACTAAAAAAAATTTATTGTGCAATAATAAGCATATATAAATTCTCATATCATCTGAAAAATCATAATATATATGAAATATATTAAGAGAGAAAAATATATTTCACTAATATCGCAGGTAGTCGTGAGACAAGTGATATAATCCTCAACTTGACTCTGTTTAATAAACGAGAACCCATCTCTTATCGTACCATGGTTAATTTTTATAGATCTTCACGGATGCAAGAATTTTTTAATTTGCTATCCTTAGACAATGGGGTGGATAGGGGCAAATTTTTGTCCAACATGACCCCACTCCGCATTACTCAAAATGATACTCAACCCACCTATCAAGTTTTGGTGATCAAAATTTGAACTCTTATCGCGCAGTTATAAATATTGCAAATGAATATATACGATAATCAATCATAATATTAAAAATCAACCATAATCTTATATAAATTGAAAGATATATTTAAAGAGTTATACTTTAACTACCTTTACATAATTTAAACAAGTACATTAACATAATAATATTTAAGTTAAAACGTATTTTAATTATAAATTTAATGTAAATAGTGAATGCAGGGGTTTGCATCCAACCAACCTTATAAATTCAATTGTAAATTAGACTATTTATTATCTTTTTTAATTCTTCTACAATAACTTCAAATGATAAATAAAATAAAATAGAGAGAGTATTTTGATATCCTAGTATTAAATGATTAGAAAATATACTTTCTATAAAAAAATACATTCATTAAGGTAGAATAATTAATTCTATCTTGAAAAGAGTATTTTTTATGTCAAAATATAAATAGATGGAGTATAATCTTACTTGGTGATATAGGAGAATGCAATAATTTCTTCTCATTAAGTACTCCTTTATTCACTATTATCTGTCATTTTAGAGAATTTTTTTTTTCAAAATATATCATTGAAAAATATTAAGGAAGTATTAATTAATTTTTTCTAACTTTACTCTTATCTTTTAAAAGAGAGAATTAGTGAAATAAGTGAAATTAATGAAAAGAGAAAATATTAATGAAATCAGATAAATGATAATTTAGTTATATTGAACTATAATTTTTTTAGAATTTGAGACTATTTAATAACTATCTTAATTCTTCTACAGTAATTTTAAATGACAGATAAAATGAGACAGAGAGAGTATTTTGATATCTCAATATTAAATGATTAGAAAATAAACTTTCTAAGAAAAGACACATTCATTAAGGTCGAAAGTATATTTTTTGATGTCAAAATATAAATGAATAGAGTATAATCCTACGTGGAAATATAAAGAATGTAATAATTTCTCCTCATCAATTACTCTTTTTGTTCACCTTTATATGTCATTTTAGAAAAAAAATTTCCAAAATTTATATATTTTTGAAAATATTAAGGAAGTACTAATTAATTTTTTTAATTTAATTCTTATCTTTTAATAGAAAGAGAATTAGTAGAGTAAATAAAATTAAAAAAAAAATTAATAAAATCAGAGAAAAAATAATTTAGTTATATTGAATTATATTTTTTAAAATTGAGACTATTTAATAACTTCTTTAATTTTTATTTAATTATTTTAAATGATAAATAAAAATAAAAAAATATATTTTAATCATTAATGCTGAGGTATTAAAATATAAATGTGGGAAAGAAAATTTTACGTAACGTTCAAAGCTTGATGAGAACTGAGAAGGCACCTTCACCTCTTTCCACTTTGTCTATAAATGCGTTCTTCACACTGGAACCGACGTATTATTGCACTCTCGTCAAAGTCCAACTGTGTCGTGGAGTGGCTCTCCTCTGCGTCCTTTCTCCTTGAGGTACGCGATTCTATCTTCTCCCATATGATGATGACCAAAAAACAAAAGAAAAAAAACCCTCACTATTTTCCTTTTCTTGCATACTATTTTCATTCTCATCATCTTTCATATTTCGCATAAACATGAATGTCTCTCCCCAGTTTCAAAAAAAAAAAAAACACTATTTAACATTTTATATTATGCTTTTGACAATAGAAATTATTAAATAAGTTCTACTCAAATAAGTACGTATTAAACTATTAATCGAAACAGGGCCTAAATATTTTCAACGACCTACATTCCATTTTGTTTTCACTTCCCAGACACTCGCAGTGGAGATCAAATTAGTTCCAAGAACCTTTGTCAAACGAATCAAACGAGTCAAGTTACTTTTTTTTAAAAAAATTCAAATAATTATGAAAATTTTATTATGCCATTAATTATAATATTTTATACATGCATTAGACAAAATAATTACAACATGCATATTACAAATCATAGTTAAAATATAAATTATAAATTGCAAATCATGGGCCAGACCTCAACTTTTGTTTGTTCGTGAATTTTATCCACCGACCAATATCTTGCTTTCGTGTAAAGGTATACTTTTGACAAGCATTTATGTGTTCATATGCTGGCATAATATTATATCCTTACTGTCTATTTTAGCTTTCTTGTTGCTTCTATGTTCTATCCCTTTACTTATATGTTTTGCCCTTTTCTATACATTAGATGCTAATTATATATAGCTGTTATTCATTTATTATTTATTTTACTTTTCATACTTTTTCTCCACGTGTGTGTAGCTAGTTTATATTAGCTGAGTTCTTCAATGCTTGGCCTTCAAAGGCTTTGTAAGTGGACTGCTTCTACATGATTGTGTACATCTCGAATTCCCTTTTGGCCATTTCTAATACCATAATTCAAAGAGATTTGCAGAATTCTCTTTGTATTTTCTTGTCTATGAATTCTATGAAGATAATGCGTTCTTTACCATCTGCATCTGTTTAATTTCTTTTAAGAAAAAGATTACTAAATACTAATAAAGATTATGCTGACAGATCCAACATGTTCTTTCTATCTCAACATTTGGTATTTTCATGGGCAATACTGCTGCTGGTGTTAAACACACCATACTCTGGTGCTTTTGGGAAGACTGAAAACAAACTAAAGACTTCTGTTTTTCTGTCCCCGAAGTTTGAACTAGGACCGGGATCAGTTGTGAATAAATATTATTTTGATATTGAGTTTCCAAGAGGTCATGTTGCAGTTAAGAGTTACAATGCTGAAGTGATTGATGAAGCTGGGATCCCTGTGCCTCTCCATGAAACTTATGTCCACCATTGGGTTATTACAAGATACCATCAACCTAAAAATCTGACGAATGATGGCCCGGGGCTTCTCAGAAACAGTGGCATATGCCAGAACGATACTCTTGCACAGTATTTTGGCCTTGGATCTGAAACACGGCGAACAGTCACAGATATTCCGGATCCTTTTGGGATAGAAATAGGTAATCCTGCAGAAATTCCAGAAGGGCATGAGGAGAAATGGTTGCTCAATGTCCATGCCATTGATACTCGTGGTGTAGAAGACAAGGTGGGGTGCACTGAATGCAGGTGTGACCTTTATAATATCACTTTGGGGTCAGCTTATAAAGGAGGTTTGCTGTGTTGCGATGATAATAGCCAGTGCAGGGTCAGAGAAGGCTTTGAGGGCCCAAAGAGAAGCCTCTGCCTGAAATACACACTGACATGGATCGCATGGGACAGTTTTGTGGTGCCTGTTAAAATTTATTTACTTGATGTGACTGATACAGTGCAAATATCAAATAATTCGAAAGGAACGAGTCCAACTCATGATTGCCGGGTGAGTGAATTCTTCAAGAAACGTGTACATTGTCTTCATTCTCAAATTCTCTATTTCATTCCGAAACAAGATACTAGTCTGTCACTTTGTTGGGTACAAGTGAGGAACAGAGATTTCTTTGTTGCAGATTGAGTATGATGTTGAACCTTGCAGCACAGGCCATAGTGGCTGTCTTGATGTCAAGAGGACAAGACTCCCAATGCAAACTGGTGGTTATGTCATCTTTGCTGTTGCTCATCAGCATGGAGGTGGAACTGGATCAACTCTATATGGACAGGTGACGTTCAATGGTTACCTTCATTCTTAAATTCTTTATTTTGATATTACCTTCTAGTGGCATGACTTTAGACAGAAACTAAACATGGAAAATGGTAATGAGTCATGATTCAGCCCCTTAAATTAAAAGGGGTTGCAAATTTACGCCTCTTTTTTCTTTAGTCTTTCCGTGTGATATTTTCCAATTGAGGATGATTGATCGTAAGTATTTTAATTAACAAGAAAATGGTGTGAACTGTTTGCTACCAATCTATTAGTAATTGCTTCTTTTTCTTTCATTGGTGTACATATTTGAGTTTCATCTGTAAGAAATAACTCATATATGACTCATGTTTAAAGGATAAATATGTAAATGTGTCTGATTTAAATGAAGGGCTAATCAGCAATTTTAGTTGGCTTTGGGAAGGCTTTATTAACTGCTTGATGGGAGTGGTTATCCGATGGTTGTGGGAAGTTATCCTCGGTGATAACTGATAGTTTTGAAATTTAAAAATAAGCCGATAACTGATGGTTTTTGAAATTTTGAAAAAAATCGATAACTGATGGTTTTGAATTTCAAATGAAACCCCCATATATTTAGTTTTTACCCATAAGGATACGTAGATTTTTTTTTCCATCAAGAAGAGAAAAGCATAAGCAAGAAATGAGAAGGGACCAATAAAGATTCAACAATCAAGAAGGTTTCGCAGATCTGATGTTTATTTTGCATCATGGACAAATGTTAGTACCATTTATTGATTTAACCTTAATGTATGTGAAAACCATGAATTTCCAAGATTCCAATTGTGTTCTTGTATGATGAAACCCTAAGGTAGATGACACAAATTTATGTTATATGTTTCCGATAAAAGATTCAATAATCAAGAAGGTTTCGCAGATCCAAAGTTTATTCCGTATCATGGACAAATGTTAGTACTATTTATTGATTTAACCTTAATGTATGTGAAAACCATGAATTCCCAAGATCCCAATTGTGTTTTTGTATGATGAACCCTAAGGTAGAGGACACAAATTTATGTTTACATGTGGTATCAGAGCAAGGTTTGGGATTCATGATTTTTCATGTACGACAATTTTTAAATCATTTTCACAAAATGAACATCATAGAAAAAGATCTGAGAAAACCACTGCAGATTTGAGAAAATTTTTTTTTGCCAGAAAGCGGTTTCCTTCGAAATTCACTTTGCTTTCTGTCAAAGGTTCCGGCATTCCTCTGCTTTCCTGAGACGAGCTCCGGCAGCTTATTCCTGCTCTTCCTCTCAACGATCAGTCACGTCTCCTCCGAATCCACCATCAAACTCTCGTCAGAAAATGAGATCTTCGACCGAAACCAGAAGATTCGGCTAGACGACGGTCTGTACTGCGACTGTGCGTAACCCTCAGCAGAGACGAACGCCAGAATCTGGGAGCGAATCCTGGTGAGGTGCGTGCAGTTCATGGAGGATTACATGGTCGGCGACCGGGATTTATCGGTGTTCACGAAGGCTGTGAGGTTGGGCGGAGATGGAAGAAAGGGCAGACCAAAAGCCACAAAACCCAGACCTTGAAGGGGTGCATTATGGTCCAGGCACAGCCATTGAAGCTCCTTGACAAGTTTCATTCACGGTGGAGATGGCCGAGCTGGGCAGTGCCAGCTTGTGACCCGAGTGGGGGCATCAAGGGGATTGAACACGGTTGTGTCTTTGCTGGGCCGGGCTAGTAGTTGCAATATTCTGGTTTACCTGCTCCAGGCTGGAATTATTTTTGTGGTGTTGATGAGATTAAGATTGAACGTGTGAAATCTAAATCTTATAATTGGAATTAAAGTATGATAGATTTGTTAATCACCAAAGTGGTCAAATCTTTAAGTTAATTAATTCCAAATTATATGATGATATTTCAATTACCATAATTTTGATGTTATAAATAAAATGAAAATTATTGTTTTTATTATGGGTAAATTGAAGGTCATTATTATAAGACAGTTAAGGATCAACCCAAACGTTGATTGCTTGTCTTTATAATAAATGAGCATGAGTGTTGATGATGTAAATGCACTATTAGTTATATTTATATATCAAAGATAATAAATGTTTCTAGTTAGTGTATACATCATTGTCAAATTTTGTGAAATTCCTATTAGTATCATTATGTTGAATGTTGTGTATTGCTGGATTACTGACGTGAACTGTCGAACTCACTCAAATTAACCAGCTTATAAAGAAATTTGTAATATAGGACAACCTGGATCGTCTCCCAAGGATTTTTTTGCATAGAACTAAATCACTCAATTAAAAAACAAAACAATAAATAGGGGGGGTTTTAATTCGATTAAAATTAAAATCAAGAGAAAATTATGCAAAGAGATAAAACGAAATTAACAATTTAAAAGCAATCAACCAACCCAGAATTGAGGTTTCAAGGACATCCGTCACTGGACAAAGAATTACTGAATCTCGTGGTTGACCCTAAACAAATCGGAATCCCTGCATTCATATAGGAACCCTCTTTACTAGACAATCACCTAGCATTTAATCAAACTCTTGGCGTGTTCATTCATGCCATCGCACAGTGTTCACTTCACTGTTTTGATTTTAAGTCCCTTGGGTTAATCAACCTAAATATTAAATCTAACATTTAATCCCTTCCCCTGGATTATCAAAATACAGAAATCATAACAAACCTCATGGACAAACCTCATCCGCTCGATTCAACGTACACAATCGTGTTGCTCAATTCGAGTAAAGGGGAAGAAAAACGGATTCAGTTCATGGAGAGCATGAGTCCTCTGGATTCAACAGCAAAATCCTCAACTCATGGGTTGATTGAATGGAAAGTTAGCCTACCATGGCTGGGAAAAAAACAGAAAACGAAAAGGAAAGAAAAGAAGAACAAGATGAAGAAGATGAGAGAAAGAGAGGAGGTGTAGATCTGAATTTCTCCAAAATCAAAGCTGTTGTTCATGTTACCCTAATATGCTATTTAAACCTAAAACTAAACAGGGTCAGGGCTCCAAAACTGGCCCAATTAAAAACATAACTAATGGCTTTGGTCCATGTAATTTGGACTCCTAATTACAAAGTTAAGCCCAATTAACTAAACATAGCTCCAGAATTTCGTGACTGACTTTGGCTCCAATTTTGACTGCCTTCTTGTCCGAATTTGCCTTCAAGCTTCTAATACCATTTGTAGCTCTTTGCGTTATCTACAAAACGAAACAAGAATGAGGTTAATCGGATACCTATAACAAAAGTTATGATCAAAATATTGGAACAGTGTAAATATGGAAAAATAGCACGAAAATGAATTAAATCCAATTAAAAGCCAAAGCCCAATTTAGACCAAAAATCATTAATTTACACACTAAACAGCCCTAAAATCATTAATCAATGTAACAATTAAGTGTGATAAAATTCAATTATCAATTACCAAAGGTGAACATCGATATGCATTGTATGAAATGTATCTGAATCTGTGAAGCATGTTGATATGTATGTATGTATAACTCAAAGTATTAATGTTTTCAAATTTTATTTTTTACAGTACCAGTTGCTACACATTCGCTGTTCTCAACTGTTGCAGTTTTTTAATGGACTTAACTTCTCTGAATGGAGTGAGCAAATCCAATTTTACCTTGGGGTATGGATCTAAATTTGGCTCTTAGAGAAGAGAAACTTGGTGCTATTACTGCTACAAGCACTGAAGAGGAAAAGGTCCATTATAGAAACTAGGAAAGATCCAACAGGTTGAGTTTGATGTACATACGAATGAGCATTGCCAGCAACATTAAGTCAGCTCTTCCGCAGACTGAAAAATGCCAAAGAAATGATGAAGCTTGTGGAAGAGCGCTCCCAAACTGCTGATAAGTCTCTTGTTGGGATACTAATAAGTACACTAACCACCATGAATTTTGATGGTTCATGTACTATGCATGAGTATGTTATTGAGATGACAAACATTGCAGTAAGACTGAAGTCATTAGGGATGGATGTACATGAAAATTTCTTAGTGCAGTTCACTCCTAAACTCATTACCGGCTGAGTATAGTCCTTTTCAAATGAACTATAATACCATGAAAGACAAATGGAATATACATGAATTGCATAGTATGCTGGTTCAGGAGGAAACCAGACTCAAGAACCAGGGAATTCATTCCATCAATTATGTTAAGCATCAAGGAGCTGAAAAGAAAAGTGGTAAGAAACTGAGAAGAAGGGAAGAGGACCCCTAAAGATCAATGATGCTTCCTCTCTTCAAATCCACATGAAGGTACTTACGAAAACAGATGCCATTTCTATAGAAAGATTGGGCATTTCCAAAAGGATTGCATGAAACGTAAGGCTTGGTTTGAAAAGAAATGTAAGCCTAGTGCTTATGTATGTTTTGAATCAAACTTTGTTGAAGTTCTTTATAATACTGGTGGATTGATTTTGGATGTACACTCATGTTTCTAATACGATGCATGGATTCTTACAACCTAAACCACAAGGCCAAATGAAAAGTTTGTCTTTATGGGCAATAGAGTGAAAGCTCCATGGAAGCTATTGGGATGTATCATTTGATTCTTAACAGTAGATATCATTTGGACTTATGTGAAACTCTTTATGTACCTAGATATATAGGAATTTAGTTTCAATATCCAAACTTGATAAAGCTGGATTACTCTTTTAAATTTAGTAGTGGTAGTTTCAGTTTGTACAAAAATAATCACTTGATTGGTAATGGTACATTATGTGATAGATTATAAGTTAGTCTTGATAATCTTTATGCTAAAACACTTATGACTTGCATCATAATGTTGGTACTAAACGTAGTTTAATGAATGAACGTTCTGCTTACTTGTGACATAAATTTTTGGGACATATTTCCAAAGAACGAATGGAAAGATTGGTAAAGAATGAAATCCTTTCGGATTTAGATTCTACTAATCTGAATATATGTGTGGATTGTATTAAAGGTAAACAAACAAAACACACAAAGAAAGGAGCCGCAAGAAGCACTCTGCTTCTTGAAATTATACACACTGATGCATGCGGGCCTTTTGATGTTAACGCTTTCAATAAAGAAAGATACTTTATCACCTTCATTTGATGATTATTCACGTTATGGTTATGTCTATTTGCTAAATGATAAATCTCAAGCTGTAAAGGCTTTGGAGATTTACATTGATGAAATTGAAAGGCAATTAGACAGAAACCTAGTCTAAGGCACCTGCATGTTTGGGGTTGTCAGGCAAAAATTAGATACTATAATTCCCATGAAAGGGAAACTGGATGCAAGAACAATCAGTAGTTATTTTCATTGGTTATCTAGAAAAGTTGAAAAGGTATAGATTTTATTGTCCTAATATTCTACAAGGATGATTGAAACTGAAAATGCTAGGTTCATTGAGAATGGTGAAGTTAGTGGGAGTGAAACATCACGTAAAGTGGAGATTCAGAATTGAGAGTATAAGTTCCCTTGACTTGTGTCTCTAATAAGGTTGTTGTTCCTCATGTTGTTGTGCCAATTAATAATACTGAACAACAACAAATAAATGATCTCACTACTCACAATGAAGTTACGGTAAATGAATTGAATGAGCCCATAGTAGAAGAACCACAAAAATAGCATTAAGAAGATCTCAAAGAGAAAGCAGATTCGCTATTTCTAATGACTTTGTCGTATATCTACAAGAGTCAGAATTTGACTTGGGAATGGGAAGATGATCCAGTTACGTTTTCACAAGCCATGAATAGTAATAATGGTAAAAAATGGTTAGATGCCATGAAAGAAGAGTTGAAATCTATGGAACAGAATGAAGTTGGGACCTTGTTGAGTTGCCAGAAGGTTGTAAGAGAGTTGAATGTAAATGGGTCTTTAAGACCAAATGTGACTCTCATGGTAATTTAGAATATTATAAGGCCAGACTAGTTGCAAAAGAATTCACTCAGAAAGATGGCATTGACTATAAAGAAACCTTTTCACCAATCTCCAAGAAGGATTCTTTAAGAATCATTATGGCATTGGTGGCTCATTGATTTAGAATTACACCAAATGGATGTGAAAACTGCCTTTCTAAATGGGAATTTAGAGGAAGATGTGTACATGGACCAACTAATGGGGTTCAAAGAAAAAGGAAAAGAGCATGGTGTGCAAACTTAAGAAATCAATATACGGACTTAAACAAGCTTCACGATAATGGTACTTTAAGCTTAACGATACCGTTGTTTCTTTTGGATTTAAAGAAAACACCGTCAATCGATGTATAAATCTAAAGGTCAGTGGGAGCAAGTTTATACTTTTGATTCTGTATATTGATGACATCTTGCTTGCAACTAATAATCTTGATTTTCTGAGTGAGACTAAGATATTTTTCTCTAGTAACTTTGAAATGAAAGATACGGGTGAAGCAACCTATGTGATTGAGATAGAGATATTCCGTAACAGATCATAAGGATTGTTAGGGTTGTCTTAGAAAGCATATATTAATAAAGTTTTAGAGAGATTTGAAATAAAAAATGCTCATCATCTCCGATTCCAATACAGAAAGGAGACAAATTTAGTCTCATGCAATGTCCTAAGAATGATTTAGAATGGAAAGAAATGGAAGCAATTCCATATGCATCGCTCATTAGGGAGCTTAATGTATGCTCAGACTTGTACGAGACCAGATATCAGTTTTGCAGTTGGAATGTTAGGAAGATACCAGAGTAATCCTGGTATGGATCATTGGAAAGCTGCAAAGAAAGTTCTGAGATATTTACAAGGAACAAAGAATCACATGCTTACTTATAGGAAATCTAATCAACCTTGAGGTCATTGGATATTCAGATTCAGACTTTGCCGAAATGTGTGGATACAAGAAAATTCACTTTTGACTACTTATATCTTTTAGCTGGAGGAGCTATATCATATAAAAAGTGCGAAGCAGTCTGTAATTGTTTCATCCACTATGGAAGCTGAATTTGTGGCATGCTTTGAGGCCATGGTTTAGGCTAAATGGCTACGGAATTTTATTTCAGAGCTTGGATTGATCGACAGTATTGATAGGCCACTGAAATTTTTTTGTGACAATTCCGCAAGAGTCTTCTTTTCTAAAAAACGACAAGTATTCCAAATGTGCTAAACATATGGGAGTTGAAATACTTTGCCATTAAAGAAGAGGTTCAGAAACATAGAGTGTTAATAAAGCATGTTAGCACCGATCTTATGGTAGCTGATCCCTCGACGAAGGGATTACCATCCAAAACCATTTACTGGTCATGTGTATAGTATAGGCATTATGTCTGCTAGCGAATGTTAAACATTATTTGTTATTATTGGTCATTGACACTCTGAGCTTATTAATGTATAAGTTTATGAAATTTTCTCTGTTTTTAAATTTATGTATACATGCATGTATGAATGATGATGTTAGGAAACATGATTTGTCTCTACTGAAAACATTATTGTTGGACATAATTGTGTACTTCCCGTTAAAGTGTCATGTTAAGAGAAGAGTTAATATAGTAGTACATGGAAGGAATTATGTCAATTTGATGATATAGAACTGCTATGACTCTTGTTAGGTTTATTCTTAATTATGACTTATGGAGCAACTAATATATGAAGCCTTTAGCCTTATATATGCGCATTAAGATTGATGTTTCATTGAATCATAGGAATGATACTTTATCACATGAGCTAAGTAGGAAAATGTAAGAAATAACTCACATATGACTCATGTTTAAAAGATAAATGTGTAAATGTGTGTGATTTAATGAAGGGCTAATTGGTAATTTTAGTTGGCTTTGGGAAGGCTTTATTAAACGCTTGATGGGAGTGGTTATCTGATGGTTGTGAGAAGTTATCCTGGTGATAACTGATGATTTTGAAATTCAAAATAAACCGATAACTGATGGTTTTGAATTTCAAATGAAACCCCCATATATTTCAGTTTCTACCCATAAGGATACGCAGATTTTTTTTTTCCATCAAGAAGAGAAAAGCGTAAGCAAGAAACGGGAAGGGACCGATAAAGATTCAACAATCAAGAAGGTTTTGCAGATCTGAAGTTTATTCCGTATCATGGACAAATGTTAGTACCATTTATTAATTTAACCTTAATGTATGTGAAAACCATGAATTCCAAAGATCCCAATTGATGTTCTTGTATGATGAACCCTAAGCTAGAGGACACAAATTTATGTTTACATGTTTCTGATACAGATTCAACAATCATGAAGGTTTCACAGATCTAAAGTTTATTCCGCATCATGGACAAATGTTAGTACCATTTATTGATTTAACCTTAATGTATGTGAAAACTATGAATTCTTAAGATCCCAATTGTGTTCTTGTATGATGAACCCTAAGGTAGAGGACACAAATTTATGTTTACATCATCTTGCAAAGCGCCTTGTCCGTTTGCATAAAAAGAGAACCAATTGATTTTTAGTTTTTCAGTTCGGTTTTTCTCGATTTTGTTCAGTTATAAACACCCCTGGACTTTGATTTTTGCTGTACTTTATTCTTTGTAATTTAGTTGAATTTTAGGATAAAGTATGCCTGTGATTTTTCATGATTTAAGCCTAAAGAGCTATGCTTTCAATTTAAGACATTAAATATTGTGGTGATGGTTGTCTTTGTGCATGACGGTTTCAGGATGGGAGGGTTATCTGTTCTTCAATACCAACTTATGGAAATGGAACGAAAGCAGGGAACGAGGCAGGCTACATTGTAGGAATGTCGCCTTGTTATCCTCGACCAGGCTCTGTCAAGATAAATGATGGTGAAACTTTAACTTTAGATTCTAAATACAATTGCAGCGGCAGAGGGCACACTAGAGTGATGCGGCTTTTCTACCTGTTGGTGACAGAACATCTGCCACACCACACTTCATACATTCCTCTAGGGTTTTAGGATGAGGAATACCCCCAAGAGGAATACAGCAATAAGACAATAAGTTTGTGTTGTGTTATTCGTAATGTTATTCTTATACTTCATTTTTATATTTTTTTCCTTTACACACTTATTTTTTGTGAAAAAAAAAAAAGAGAAAAATGAAAAAAATGAGGGAAAAATGAGATCTCTCTCCTTTTTTTATCATTTAAGGTAGATATAAAGATAAAGGTATAAGAATAAAGTGTAAGAATAATATTCTTTTATAAACTGGTATTGATTTCATGGTTATGTGATATAACTCACTGAACATAAATGTCTCTCTTGCACTATGAAATATTTCCAAGTTTAATGAGTGTACCACAATCCTATTGGCTCCTAAAAAACATGAAAGATAAGAACTGTTTTTTGTCATTCATTGAATAATTATTTCATAAGGTAATGGCTGAGAAACATATTTTTTTCTTTTTTTTTCTTAATTTTTAATAATAAATGATGTGTGTGGCTAACAATATTTTATGTCAAAATTGCTTCGGACAACTTATCTCCTAAGACAGGGATTTAAATTTTTTGTCTTTTTTTTTTCTGTTTTTAACATTGTCTTTCAATTACATATTGATAACTAAGTCAGAAAATATTCAAATTTAAAAAAAATTAATTTAAGAAATAAGATTGAAAACAAGAAATGAAGACAGAAGATTTAAATATGCAAGAAACAGTTTGTGTTCTTCCAATAACACATGCTGTTTCTAGACTTGTCGCTTTTGCTCGATTTCCTCTGGATTTTGTTGCACGATGAGTAGCCTACGGCAAATGAGGAAAACAAGAACAAAGCAAGAGGGCTCCGCCACCGCCACCAGGGGTGGCCAGGTGGGGAATGGGGTGATTTTTTTTTTTTAATCGGTCAGGGGAATGGGGCGATTTGGTTTGAAAAAGTAATATTTTAATTTTATACCTTTTATTTTTTTTGTTTATTATTACACTTTTTATGTTGTTTATAATGTTTTTCATATTGACAACTTTTAACATTTACTAATAACAAAAACTTAAAACAACAACAAAAAATTATGAAAAGAATTAATTTAAAATAATTAATTGCTAACAAATATAATATAAGTTACTAATTATCATAAAAAATAAAAATAGTATAAAAATTATAAATAACAACGCTAACTTATAACTACTTATTCATCGAGACTCTGATATTATATCATGTACTAATAATATCAAAAACTTAAACTGTTAAGTGAAGACACATAAATGATTTTATATCTTTAACAATCCATACACGTGATTTGGGTGCATGGTTTGAACAAGATCTTTGAAAAGTTTGCCCTATCTTTGAAAAACACTTCTCCTGTTGGCGTTGGCCCTCGAAGGGAAACAAATAGCACAAGCTCAGTACACTCTTGCTATGCATCTAATTGTTTTTTATACATAAATAAGATTGTCAATGCATGCATGTAACTCTTTCACTGTAATTTATTCCTTTATATGTAGTTTCGCACTTCTGCCGTTGGTGCCCACAGGTATTCTTCGTAAACGCTAGTTTTGTCCTTTGAATCATTTACTGTTTTCTTTTTGAAAAATCATAGTTGGACTATATGATGTATGTACGTGTATAATTTGGACCGTTAAGTAACAATGAAACTCATAATATTATCTAATGACTAGAAAAAAAAAACTCTTATTTTGATCTTTTAAAAATACAAGTGTCATCATTTTGATTATCCAAAGAATTTTGTCATCAAATTAGTTCTCTAAAGAATTTTGCCAATCAATTTAGTCTCTGTCCATACAAAAGTATTATCAAAATCGTCCTTATATGTACAGACAAAGACGAAATTGACAAAATTTTAATGATTGAAGACTAAATTAATGGTAATTTTGTATAATTGAGAAACTAAATTAATGACATTTCTTGATTATTGAGAGATTAGATTAAGATTAATTTTTTTGAATTGACTAAAATAATATCACTTTCTAGATTCAGGAACTAAATTGATAACAAAATTCTTTCTACGATTAAAGTGATAACACTTATATCATTACGAGACTAAAATAAGGATTCACTCAAAAAAAGAAAAAGTAAATGAGAACGTGTCTGAATATAAGTATTAGCACCTTTTACAATATTGAAGGGAGTTTCTATCATATGCTGATGAATTTTCCCAATTTTTTATTTTCTTAAAATGTTCATGATATGATTGAATTACTTCAAGTGGTGAAGAAGAAGACTGAGATCACTTGTTCTGACTAGTCTTGTGAGTGGTTGTTGAAGACAAACTTTCCAAGTCCAAATTTCTGCTGCAAAGATGCCACTCGCATTCTAAGGCCAAGTAAATGAAGTAGTTTAAAATCTTCAGATTGAGCCTCACAAAGCTCACAGTTCATCACTGTGACAATATTGCTCCCTTGTGCTAATTTTTAAGAGGTTAGTATGGCATTCAAACAAAGACAGCTTGTATTTATAGTCTGGGTGTGAGGAGTAGATAATTTGCACATGGTACTTTAAACACTAGCACTAGTGTGTGCCTGTGACTCGCAATAGTTCTGGCTCTATTGTCCAATTCAAACATTTAAGTGCATTGTTAGTAAAACTTAATTTTTAGGAAAAAGTCGTTAATCTTTTAAAATAAAATTTTGATTATAAATTATTTTGATTATAAAATAAACATTCAAATAAACACTAATTATATATAGCTAGAGTTTTACGATTCAGGCTTAACAATTTGTTCCTACCCAATCATATGTACTCTACACCAATTAGGGGCCTCTCTTCAAAACACTTTGAGCAAAAGGATGTGTAACTGGCCATATATTTTAATTTTGAGGCAGCTAAACCACACTCATGATGTATGAATTACATGAGTACATTTACAAACAGAAAAGGGTCAAAATTAAATAGATGTTAATATATTTGACCACAGATACTATATATATTTATAAGAGGTGAGAAATTTGAGCAAGTTTCATTAATATGTATCTTTGATGTCATGTGGCTATTGAATGGAATTTTCGACACGCATAGTGTTGATGGAACACGCAAGCAATTAATATTACTCTTTTACGGAATAGTTTTAACTAAATTTTGTCAAAAGTTTATTTTTTGACCATATAATATTACTCTTTCTAAAATAAATGACCACAACTTTAAGGAATGATAGCAAAACTTCACGGTCATAAAAAAATTTTCGTTCCTAATTAAAACATTTTATGGAAGAACAACACTTACAAAATACGCTTAGTAACAATACTTATTTCACCTTTACACTTTTGCACTTCATAAACTTTATGAAATCGACACCTTTTATACATTTTCATAAATGACAGGATCCTTCTTCAAAAGAATCTCAATCACAGGATGCCAACGAAGTGTTACCGAAAAGAGGAATAGCCTAAGCAAAGTTTTTAAGCTTTCAATACTTACCTTTAAAATTTACCTATATATACATATATAACAGAGTGATATACAGTTTAACTCTCTTATAAAATGTGACTTCTTTATAATCAATCACAATTTTTTAATTCAACGACATAAGGCACTACGCCTACGCTCCAACACCTTACCGTTATATATGTTTATGAAATATAGTCTTGGGCCCCTTGCAACTATTCTCAATGCTTTTTATATATTTCATGTGTCATCTGCCTACTATTTGTAATTAATGTTTTTGATTACACAAACTTTATACTTCTAATTTAAGCAACCAAATCATAGATATAATTAAAGGTTTTTAAAATAATATTTTCTCTGAAATTAAATATTCTAACATTTTCTCAAATATATTATTTTATTTTATTATCTAAGTCTGTCCTTATTTAATTTGAAAAGATATCAAATTACTCTAGTTATATAATTCTTTATAAAAAAAAATAGAACCACATTGCATGGATTTCTTTTCTGAATGATTTCATGAGTTGATGAGCATCCACAGTCACTATAAAAGTGCATAAATTGCGGCGGTTTTTATAAACCTCTGTAATAAACTACATAATATGGCGGTTTCGAAACCATAGTTGTTTACAAAAAGTTTTGCAGGGATTTCACCACAAAAACAACATACTAAAGAAATTAGCCAATCAATAGGTTTTTTTCTTTAATTAGCCAATCAAGTATCATCATCAAATCCTGAAGCCACCTTTGAAAACGAATAAAGAAAGGAGTAAAACCCCAATTAAAGGGAAAAGAGTAAATAGAAATTAAAAAGTAAAAATAAAAACGCACAAAGATATTAATTCATTAAAATTAAAATAAATCTCAAAGAAAAACATAACTTTCAGCCAAATTAAAAAAGTAAATAATTCTATGGTTGATAGAATTATCAATAGGAAATATTCTATTCTCAAGAATTGAAGATTTTATAGATTGTTCTCTGTTCAATTTCGTCTTTGGTATAATTCTAGATGTATTATTTAGTCCTTGGTGCTGATGGATTGTTTTAAGGAATTGAAGAGCAAGGGTGGGTGCCTTGAAGATTCTATTTCTAGAAAATGACTTTTCAACTTGTTCACAAGGGTATTCCACAATTTGGGACAAGATGGTACAGTTTTTTCTACGGTCAATTATGATCTGGGGAACAACTTCATCCCAAGCTATTGTTTAATTACTTGTTTTTGCTAGACACGTTTGATTTGTAAAATTTGGAACATGTGTTTTTAGAAAAAACAATTGTTGTAGCCAAGTTCGGGACAAATTAAAGACTAGATTCTACTCTTCCAAGAAGAAACGGTAAAAGGTCGTGTGTGTGTGTGTGTATATATATATATATATATATATATATATATGTATGTATGTATGTATGTTTCAAGGAGCAACTTTTTGAAAAGTATATATTATATTAATTATAATATATATTAATGGATATAAAATATATCCTGAACCGAACGTCAAGTGCTTGACCCTATGATTATGCTACTGTATTCAACATTCTCGGCTTAAATAGTCGACGTTAAAAATTGCCGCAGTTTGAAGTAAAAATTGCTATAATTTAAAGTAGTGGCAATAAAAAAAATTTCGTAAAATGATTGTGGCAAAATATAAATTTGATATTTTTTAAAAATTGTTGTAATTTAATTAGAAGAGATAAAAAAAATTGTCATAAATTGACAAAAAAAATCATTGTAATTTAACGTATTTTTTTAGTGAATCTATGTCTTCTGTCACTATCCTTACTCGCATATTATAAAACGATAAATGCATATATATTTAACTTTCACTTGAAATAATAAAAACAAATGAATATACGTGAACTATATTAAATAGTTTTTTCAGTTTTTCACCAATTTTTTCTGAAAATAATGTAAATAACTAAATATCATTATTTTTGTGTTCCACTTGCACGACTCATTCTTGGGAGGTAGACGTCATGGCTTAGAGCATAAAAAGTTCCAATCCGATGAACCCATGACTAATTGACTACATATTTCGGCGTTGAATTTGGACCAGAATCAGCAACACAACATAGCCAAAGGAAAATTCGTAGGTACTACTAAAGGATTACGTTTAATAGTTGATATTTGATTTAAATTTTATTATATAATATTTTTATATTTAATTTAACGGTATATTTAATTATATTGTTTAAATATTATAATTTTAATGAATTGAATATAGTATTCTAAGAGTATATAATTTTTTTAAATATAAATTATCTTATATTCTTAGAGTGCCACAAATGATTTTACTGTCTTTATTTATATTTTAATATTTTAATATTTTAACATTAAATAATTAAAAACATATTTTTTAAGATAAATAACACACTCACCAACTATAGAAAAATTATTGCATGCTCTTGGAGCATTATATAAAATTGTATTCAATCCATTTATACTCGCTCCATACCATTTTTTTTGTGATTTTAGAGGAAAAATGTTGTTTTTATTTTATTTATCATTTTATAAAATTTAAAAAGTATTAATTATTTTTTTAACTTTATTCTTAATATTAATAAAGTGAGAGAAGGTTAGTATAGTGAATAATAGTCTTTTAAGTATTTCAATAGAAAGATAATTTAGTCAAATATATTTATTTTTTTCTTGTAAATGAGACTATTTATTATTTTTTTTAATTCTTGTATAATAACTTTAAATGACAGATAAAATAAAATAATAATTAATTCTATCTTAAAAAGTGTATTTTTTTATGTTAAAATATATAAATGGGGTATAATTCTATGTGGTGATATATGAGAACGCAATAATTTCTCCTTATCAAATGCTCCTTTTGTTGACTTTTGTTTGTTATTTTAGAGATTTTTTTATCAAAATATCTTTTATTTAAAAATATTAAAGAAATCTTAATTAATTTTTTTAAATTTATTATTATTTTTTAATAAAAAAAGTTAATAGAATAAGTAAAATTAGAAAAAATATTAATGAATTCAAAAGAAGAATAATTTAGTTATAATGAATTATGTTTTTTTAAAATTGAGATTATTTAATAACTTTCTTAAATCATATGTAAATATCTTAAATCACATATAAAAATGAAAAAAAATATGTATTTTAATTATGTAATGCTAAAATATTAAAATATAAATGTACGAATTCAAAGCTTGACCAGATTTTCGGATTCTTATGTTGTTTCTCTTCCTTTTTTGGGCTGTTTAGCCCCATCTTTTCACCAAAAGATAAAAAAAAACAAAAAAAACAAAAAAGCGTGACGAGCACTAAGGAGGCACCTTCATCTGTATCCACTTTGTCTATAAATCCATTCTTCACGCTTGAACCGGCACATTATTACACTCTCTCGTCAAAGTCCAACTGTGTCGTGGTGTAGCTCTCTTCTCTGGTCATTTTCTCCTTGAGGTACGCGATTCTATATTCTCCGTACGATGACAGAGAAAAAAAAAAACACATTATTTCCCTCTTTTTGGAGAAAGATTGGTTAAGGACCACTGTGTTACTAAAAGTTTATAAGTGAGGGAGCGTTATACATTAAAATTTTAGAAAAGGAGGCAAATTTTATCTTTATGGGAGTGTCTATTTAAATTATATATACTATGAGAGTGCAATTGCATATCTTAGTTTCGTGTAAAGGTATACTTTTGACAATCAGTATGCGTTCATATGCTGGCATAATATTATATTCTTACTGTCTATTTTTGCTTTCTTGTTGCTTCTATAGTTCTATCCCTTTACATATTTTGCCCTTTTCTATGCATTGCATGCTAATTATATATAGTTGTTTTTTTTTTGTTTTTATTTTTATTTTTTTTGACTTTTCTAACTTTTTCTTCACCTTTGTGTGGTTTTTTTGGCTGAACGGAATGCCGCTACTTTCAATTTATGTGCGAACTCTGTTTAGCTAGTTTAAACTAGCTGAGTTCTTAAAATGCTTTGCCTTCAAAGGCTTTGCAAGTGGACTGCTTGTGCCTGATTTTGTACACCTAGAATTCCCTTTTGGCCATTTCTAATACCATAACTCGAGATTTGCAGAATTCTCTTTTATTTTCTTGTCTGTGAATTCTATGAAGATAATGCATTCTTTACCCTCTGCATCTGTTTAATTTCTTTCAATTAATGACTACTAATAAAGTTTATGCTGACAGATCAACATGTTCTTTCCATCTCAACACTTGGTGTTTTCATGGGCAATACTGCTGCTGCTGGTTTTAGGCACGCCATGCTCTGGTGCTTTCGGGAAGACTGGAAACAAAATAAAGACTTCTGTTTTTCTGTCCCCAAAGTTTGAAGTAGGACCGGGATCAGTTGCGAATAGAAATTATTATGATGTTGAGTTTCCAAGAGGTCATATTGCAGTTAAGAGTTTCAATGCAGAAGTGATTGATGAAGCTGGGAACCCTGTGCCTCTCTATGAAACTTATCTCCACCATTGGGTTGTTGTAAGATACCATCAACCTAAAAATGTGACTCAGACAGGGAATGATAGCCAACTGGTGATTCTCAGTAACAGTGGCTTATGCCAGAACGGTAATCTTGTTCAGTATTTTGGCATAGGATCGGAAACACGAGGAACAGATACATATATCCCTGATCCTTTTGGGATAGAAGTAGGTAATCCTGCAGATATTCCAGATGGGCACGAGGAGAGATGGTTGGTCAATATCCATGCCATTGATACTCGTGGTGTAGAAGACAAGGTGGGGTGCACTGAGTGCAAGTGTGACCTTTATAATATCACAAAGGATGCAAATGGCGACCCTTTGACGTCAGCTTATAAAGGAGGTTTGCTGTGTTGTTATGATAATACCCAGTGCAGGGTGAGAGAAGGCTTTGAGGGCCCAAAGAGAAGCCTCTACCTGAGATACACCGTGAAATGGGTCGAATGGGACAGTTTTGTAGTGCCTGTTAAGATTTATATACTTTGACGTGACTGACACATTGCAAATATCAAATACTTCGAGAGTAACGAAGTCCAACTCATGATTGCCGGGTAAGTTAATTCTTCAAGAAACATGTACATTGTCCCAATCTCAAATTCTCAATTTCATTCCAAAACGTAGTACTAGTCTATCACTATTGTTGGGTACAAGTGAGCAACAGAGATTTCTTTGTTGCAGGTTGAGTTTGACGTTGAACCTTGCAGCACAGGCCATAGTAGCTGTCTTGATGTCAAGAGGACAAGACTCCCAATGCCAAATGGTGGTTATGTCATCTATGGGGTTGCTCATCTGCATACAGGTGGAGCTGGATCAACTCTATATGGACTGGTAATGTTCAGTGGTTACCATCATTCTTAAATTTTTTGATATTACTTTAATGGCATGACTTTATACAAAAACTAAACATGGAAAATCGTAATGAATAATGATTCTGCTCCTTAAATTAAAAGGGGTTGCAAATTTACGCCTCTTTTTTCTTTGGTCTTTCCATGTGATAGTTTCCAATTGAGGACGATCTTAAAGTATTTTAATTAACAAGAAAATGGTGAACTGTTTGCTACCAATCTATTAGTAATTGCTTCTTTTCCTTTCATTGTTGTACATGCTTTGAGCTTCATCTTGCATACCGCCCAAAGCCCACAAAAAAATAATAATTAAGTTAAAACTTCTTCCATGTTTGGGAATAGCTTGATTTTAGGTTAAAATTATTTTTTTTTTCAAAAAGCTTCTGAAAAAGATTTTAATTATAAGTTATTTTAACAACAAAATAAATTAATCTAAATATATGTGTAATTGGTGGGGAATGGAAAGTCTACATCTTTTAAAGCACTTACATCTTCTAGATATATAAAACCATCATTCATGTATTTTCACCTAACAACTTACGAATTTAGGATAGTTAGTTCATGACATGGTATCAGAGTTTTTATGATCAAGTGGTCAATATTTCAATCCTTGATGTTCTCTATTTTTCGTAATTAAGTTAAATTTTAAAATAAAATAGACATGTGCATTTTTTATGCACTTGAAGCTTAAAGTACTGTATTTTCACCTAACAGCCGAAGATGTTAAATATTGGGGTGATGCTTGTTTTATGAAGTTTGTGCGCATGATGGTTTCAGGATGGGAGGGTTATCTGTTCTTCAATACCAACTTATGGAAATGGAACGAAAGCAGGGAACGAGGCAGGCTACGTTGTAGGAATGTCCACTTGTTATCCTCGACCAGGCTCTATCAAGATAATTGACGGTGAAACTTTAACTCTAGATTCTATCTACAACAGCAGCAGCAGGGGACACACTGGAGTGATGGGGCTTTTCTACCTATTGGTGGCAGAACAGCTGCCACACCAACACTTTAGACATTCATCTCCGAGCTTTATTATAAAGCCCGAGAGGAGTGCAACAATAAGACAATAAGAAAGCCTGAAAGGAATATAGCAATAAGACAATAAGTTTGTATTGTGTTGTCAATAATATTATTTATACTCATTGTGTTATCAATAATATTACTTTTACTCTCGGACTTTATTATAAAGTCCGAGAGGCAATACAACAATAAGACAATAATAAAGCCCGAGAGGAATATAGCAATAAGACAATAAGTTTGTTTTGTGTTAATCAATAATGTTATTTCTGCACTTAATTTCTTATATTTTTATCTTTTACACTTATTTAAAAAAAAAAAAAAAAAGAGAAAAGAAAAAGGCAAAGAAAAAGTGAGTTTCTCTCCTTTTTTAGCCATTCACAGTAGGGTACAAGGATAAAAGTATGAATCGGTCTTGTTTTCATGATTATGTGATATAACTCACTAAACATTAGGAATGTCAATGGGCCCCACGGGACAGGGTCCATCCTAATTCTCATCGCAGGTGTACTTATTTATAATTTTTATAGGAAGACAGGTCTTCACAGATATATGTTAATATGTAATAATTTAAAATAATATTTTAAAACATAAATTAAAAAATATAAATGAACATTATATATTATAATTTTGTCAAATAATTTAAAATATTATAAAATTAAAATAATATATATCACATAACATATTAAGTTTTATACATAAATAAGATTGTTAATACATACATGTAATTCTAAAGTCGGCATTTGAGAGCATAAAATCTAAAATCATTTTTTCAAGTAATAATTTTAGAATTTAAACTTTATTCATATTTTTAATATATTAACTACTGAGATCAACTACTTGTAATTTAATTATTAATACCTTTTACGATATTAATGGGAGTTTCTATCATATGCTGATGAATTTTCCCAATTTATTTATTTTCTTAAAATGTTCATGATATGATTTAATTAGTTCAAGCGGTAACAAAGAAGACTGAGATCACTTGCTCTGACTATTCTTGGGAGTGGTTGTTGAAGACAAACTTTCCAAGTCCAAATTTGCTGCAAATTAAGAAGATGCCACGCATTCTAAGGCCAAGTACGTAAATGTATTAGCTTAAATCTTCAGATTGAGCCCCACGAAGCTTACGGTTCGCAACAGTGACAATGCTCCCTTGTGCTAATTTTGAAGAGGTTAGTATTGCATTTAAACAAAGACAGCTTATATTTACACACAGTACTTTAAACACCAGCACTAGAGTGTCTGTGTTTGCTGTGACTTGCCATAGTTATTGCTCTATTGGTTCAATTCAAACATTTAAGTACATTTTTAGTAAAATTTAATCTTTTAAAATCTTTTTAATAAGATTTTAATTATAATTTATTTTAAATATAAAATATAAGTTAATCTAAACATGCAGTAATTATACTTAGAGTCAAGCTTAACAATTTGATTTTACCCAATCTTATGTATTCTACTCCAATTAGGGGCCTCTCCTCAAAACACTTTGAGCATAGAGTAATGTTAATGTATTTGACCTCATATACTATATATATTTATAAAGAGTAAGAATTTTGAGCAAATTTCAAAAGGAAAATGATTAAACAAATAAAATGCATTATTATGAAATTATATCTCAAATAAAATATGTATCGTTGATGTCACGTGGCTATCGAATGCAATTTTCAACACGTATACTGTTGATGGAGCACGCAAGCCAATTAAGAGTCATCTCGAGGAATAGTTCAATTCTATAAACATACACACTAGAAAGTGTCTCTCGCCCCTGCTTCCCCCCCTCGGTGTGGGTCACGCTACTTTCTACTCATTTATAATTTTTATAAGGAGATAAATACATGTGAATATTGGTACGTATCTAATAATTTATAATAATTTTTTTTAAAAAAAAATATATAAATAGATAAAATGTTAATATTATATATCATAATTTTTTTAATAATTTAAAATATTTACAAAATTAAAAATAATATATTACAAATAACATACTAAATTTAATTATATTTTATAATAATTAATCTGCATAAATATTTATTATTTACATGATATAAATTTTTTTAAAAAAAATTTATCAATATAAACTCTTTTACTAAACAAAATTTATTGTGCAATAATAAGCATATATAAATTCTCATATCATCTGAAAAATCATAATATATATGAAATATATTTAAGAGAAAAAATATATTTAACTAATATCGCAGGTAGTCGTGAGACAAGTGATATAATCCTCAACTTGACTCTGTTTAATAAACGAGAACCCATCTCTTATCGTGCCATGGTTAATTTTTATAGATCTTCACGGATGCAAGAATTTTTAATTTGCTATCCTTAGACAATGTGGGTGGATAGGGCAAATTTTTGTCCAACATGACCCCACTCCGCATTACTCAAAATGATACTCAACCCACCTATCAAGTTTTGGTGATCAAAATTTGAAACTCTTTTCGCGCAGTTATAAGTATTTCAAATGAATATCTACGATAATCAATTATAATAATTAAAAATCAACCATAATCTTATATAAATTGAAAGATATATTCAAAGAGTTATACTTTAAACTACATTTTACATAATTTAAACAAGTACATCAACATAATAATATTTAAGTTAAAACATATTTTAATTATAAATTTAATGTAAATAGTGAATGCAGGGGTTTGCATCCAACCAACCTTATAAATTTAATTGTAAATTGGACTATTTATTATCTTTTTTAATTCTTTTACAATAACTTCAAATGATAAATAAAATAAAATAGAGAGAGTATTTTGATATCTCAGCATTAAATGATTGAAAAAATATACTTTTCATAAAAAAAACACATTCATTAAGGTAGAATAATTAATTATATCTTGAAAAGTGTATTTTTTATGTCAAAATATAAATGGATGGAGTATAATCTTACTTGGTGATATAGGAGAATGCAATAATTTCTTCTCATTAAGTACTCCTTTATTCACTATTTATCTGTCATTTTCGAGAATTTTTTTTCTCAAAATATATATCATTGAAAAATATTAAGAAAGTATTAATTAATTTTTTCTAACTTTACTCTTATCTTTTAATAAAGAGAGAAATAGTGAAATAAGTGAAATTAATGAAAAGAGAAAATATTAATGAAATCAGATAAATGATAATTTAGTTATACTGAACTATATTTTTTTTTTAGAATTGAGACTATTTAATAACTATCTTAATTCTTCTACAGTAATTTTAAATGACAAATAAAATGAGACAGAGAGAGAGTATTTTGAAATCTCAACATTAAAAGATTAGAAAATAAACTTTCTAAGAAAAGACACATTCATTAAGGTCAAAAGTGTATTTTTTGATGTCAAAATATAAATGAATTGAGTATAATCTTACATGGTAATATAAAGAATGTAATAATTTCTCCTCATCAAGTACTCTTTTTGTTCACCTTTATATGTCATTTTAGAGAATTTTTTTTCAAAATTTATATCATTTGAAAATATTAAAGAAGTACTAATTAATTTTTTTAACTTAATCCTTATCTTTTAATAGAAAGAGAATTAGTAGAGTAAATAAAATTAAAAAAAAATATTAATAAAATCAGAGAAAAAATAATTTAGTTATATTAAATTATATTTTTTAAAATTGAGACTATTTAATAACTTCTTTAATTTTTAGTTAATTATCTTAAATGATAAATAAAAAAAATATATATTTTAATCATTAATGCTGAGGTATTAAAATATAAATGTGGGAAAGAAAATTTTACGTAACGTTCAAAGCTTGATGAGAACTGAGAAGGCACCTTCGCCTCTTTCCACTTTGTCTATAAATACGTTCTTCACACTGGAACCGACGTATTATTGCACTCTCGTCAAAGTCCAACTGTGTCGTGGAGTGGCTCTCCTCTGCGTCCTTTCTCCTTGAGGTACGCGATTCTATCTTCTCCCATATGATGATGACCAAAAAACAAAAGAGAAAAAACCCTCACTATTTTCCTTTTCCTGCATACTGTTTTCATTCTCATCATCTTTCATATTTCGCATAAACATGAATGTCTCTCCCCAGTTTCAAAAAAAAAAAAAAAAACTATTTAACATTTTATATTATGCTTTTGACAATAGAAATTATTAAATAAGTTCTACTCAAATAAGTACTTATTAAACTATTAATCCAAACAGGGCCTAAATATTTTCAACGACCTACATTCCTTTTTGTTTTCACTTCCCAGACACTCGCAGTGGAGATCAAATTAGTTCCAAGAACCTTTGTCAAACGGAATCAAACGAGTCAAGTTACTTTTTTTTAAAAAACATTCAAATAATTATGAAAATTTTATTATACCATTAATTATAATATTTTATACATGCATTAGACAAATAATTACAACATGCATATTACAAATCATAGTTAAAATATAAATTATAAATTGCAAATCATGGGCCAGACCTCAACTTTTGTTTGTTCGTGAATTTTATCCACCGACCAATATCTTGCTTTCGTGTAAAGGTATACTTTTGACAAGCATTTATGTGTTCATATGCTGGCATAATATTATATCCTTACTGTCTATTTTAGCTTTCTTGTTGCTTCTATGTTCTATCCCTTTACTTATATATTTTGCCCCTTTCTATACATTAGATGCTAATTATATATAGCTGTTATTTATTTATTTATTTATTTATTTTACTTTTCATACTTTTTTCTCCACGTTTGTGTAGCTAGTTTATATTAGCTGAGTTCTTAGATGCTTGGCCTTCAAAGGCTTTGTAAGTGGACTGCTTGTACATGATTGTGTACATCTCGAAATTCCCTTTTGGCCATTTCTAATACCATAATTCAAAGAGATTTGCAGAATTCTCTTGTATTTTCTTGTCTATGAATTCTATGAAGATAATGCGTTCTTTACCATCTGCATCTGTTTAATTTCTTTTAAGAAAAGATTACTAAATACTAATAAAGATTATGCTGACAGATCAACATGTTCTTTCTATCTCAACATTTGGTATTTTCATGGGCACTACTTGCTGCTGGTGTTAAACACACCATACTCTGGTGCTTTTGGGAAGACTTTGAAAACAAACTAAAGACTTCTGTTTTTCTGTCCCCGAAAGTTTGAACTAGGACCGGGATCAGTTGTGAATAGAATATTATTTTGATATTGAGTTTCCAAGAGGTCATGTTGCAGTTAAGAGTTACAATGCTGAAGTGATTGATGAAGCTGGGATCCCTGTGCCTCTGCATGAAACTTATGTCCACCATTGGGTTATTGCAAGATACCATCAACCTAAAAATGTGACCCACACAGGGAATGATGGCCAACCGGGGCTTCTCAGAAACAGTGGCATATGCCAGAGCGATACTCTTGCACAGTATTTTGGCCTTGGATCTGAAACACGAGCGAACAGTCCACAGAATATTCCGGATCCTTTTGGGATAGAAATAGGTAATCCTGCAGAAATTCCAGAAGGGCATGAGGAGAAATGGTTGCTCAATGTCCATGCCATTGATACTCGTGGTGTAGAAGACAAGGTGGGGTGCACTGAATGCAGGTGTGACCTTTATAATGTTACAAAGGATGAAAATGGCGAGCCTTTGAGGTCAGCTTAATAAAGGAGGTTTTCTGTGTTGCGATGATAATAGCCCAGTGCAGGGTCAGAGAAGGCTTTGAGGGCCCAAAGAGAAGCCTCTGCCTGAAATACACACTGACATGGATCGCATGGGACAGTTTTGTGGTGCCTGTTAAGATTTATTTACTTGATGTGACTGACACAGTGCAAATATCAAATAATTCGAAAGGAACGAGTCCAACTCATGATTGCCGGGTGAGTGAATTCTTCAAGAAACGTGTACATTGTCTCATTCTCAAATTCTCTATTTCATTCCGACACAAGATACTAGTCTGTCACTTTGTTGGGTACAAGTGAGGAACAGAGATTTCTTTGTTGCAGATTGAGTATGATGTTGAACCTTGCAGCACAGGCCATAATGGCGGTCTTGATGTCTAGAGGACAAGACTCCCAATGCAAACTGGTGGTTATGTCATCTTTGCTGTTGCTCATCAGCATGGAGGTGGAACTGGATCAACTCTATATGGACAGGTGACGTTCAATGGTTACCTTCATTCTTAAATTCTTTGTTTTGATATTACCTTCTAGTGGCATGACTTTATACAGAAACTAAACATGGAAAATGGTAATGAGTCATGATTCAGCCCCTTAAATTAAAAGGGGTTGCAAATTTACGCCTCTTTTTTCTTTAGTCTTTCCGTGTGATATTTTCCAATTGAGGATGATTGATCGTAAGTATTTTAATTAACAAGAAAATGGTGAACTGTTTGCTACCAATCTATTAGTAATTGCTTCTTTTTCTTTCATTGGTGTACATATTTGAGTTTCATCTGTAAGAAATAACTCACATATGACTCATGTTGAAAGGATAAATATGTAAATGTGTGTGATTTAATGAAGGGTTAATCGGCAATTTTGGTTGGCTTTGGGAAGGCTTTATTAACCGCTTGATGGGAGTGGTTATCCGATGGTTGTGGGAAGTTATCCTTGGTGATAACTGATGATTTTGAAATTCAAAATAAGCCGATAACTGATGGTCTTGAAATTTGAAAGAAACCGATAACTGATGGTTTTGAATTTTCAAATGAAACCCCCATATATTTAGTTTTTACCCATAAGGATATGCAGATTTTTTTTTTCCATCAAGAAGAGAAAAGCGTAAGCAAGAAATGGGAATGGACCTATAAAGATTCAACAATCAAGAAGGTTTCGCATATCTGAAATTTATTCCGCATCATGGACAAATGTTAGTACCATTTATTGATTTAACCTTAATGTATGTGAAAACCATGAATTTCTAAGATTCCAATTGTGTTCTTGTATGATGAACCCTAAGGTAGAGGACACAAATTTATGTTTACATATTTCCGATAAAGATTCAACAATCAAGAAGGTTTCGCAGATCTGAAGTTTATTCCGCATCATGGACAAAGGTTAGTACCATTTATTGATTTAACCTTAATATATGTGAAAACCATGAATTTTCAAGATCCCAATTGTGTTATTTTTATGATGAACCCTAAGGTAGGGGACACAAATTTATGTTTACATGTGGTATCAGAGCAAGGTTTGGGAATTCATGATTTTTCATGTATGACAATTTTTAAATCGTTCTCACAAAATGAACATCATAGAAAAAGATCTGAGAAAACCACTCCAGATTTGAGAAAATTTTTTTTTGCTAGAAAGCGGTTTCCTTCGAAATTCACTCTGCTTTCTGTCAAAGGTTCCGGCGTTCCTCTGCTCTCCGGAGACGAGCTTCGACGGCTTATTCCTGCTCTTCCTCTCAATGATCGGTCACGTCTCCTCCGGATCCACCATCAAACTCTCGTCAGAAAATGAGATTTTCGACCAAAACCAGAAGATTAGGCTGGACGATGGTCTGTACTGCGACTGTGAGTAACCCTCAGCAGAGACGAATGCCGAAATCTGGGAGCGAATCTTGGTGAGGTGTTTGCAGTTCATGGAGAACTACATGGTCGGCGACCGGGATTTATCGGTGTTCACGAAGGTTGTGAGGTTGGGCGGAGATGGAAGAAAAGGTAGACCAAAAGCCACAAAACCCAGACCTTGAAGGGGTGCATTATGGTCCAAGCACAGCCATTGAAGCTCCTCGACAAGTTTCATTCACAGTGGAGATGGCCGAGCTGGGCAACTCCAGCTTGTGACCCGAGTTGGGGCATCAAGGTGATTGAACACGGTTGTGTCTTTGCTGGGCCGGCCTGGTAGTTGCAATATTTTGGTTTACCTGCTCCAGGCTAGAATTATTTTTGTGGTGTTGATGAGATTAAGATTGAACGTGTAAATCTTAAATCTTATAATTAGAATTAAAGTATGATAGATTTGTTAATCACCAAAGTGGTCAAATCTTTAAGTTGATTTAATTCCAAATTATATGATGATATTTCAATTACCTATAATTTTGATGCTATAAATAAAATAAAAATTATTATTTTTATTATGGGTAAATTGAAGTTCATTATTATAAGATAGTTAAGGATCAACCTAAAGGTTGATTGCTTGTCTTTATAATAAATGAGCATGAATATTGATGATATAAATGCACTATTAGTTATATTTATATATCCAAAGATAATAAATGTTTCTAGTTAGTGTATACATCATTGTCAAATTTTGTGAAATTCCTATTAGTATCATGATGTTGAATATTGTGTATTGTTGGATTACCCAAAGGTGAACATCGATATGCATTGTATGAATTGTATCTAAATCTGTAAAGCATGTTGATGTGTATATATGTATAACTCAAAGTATTAATGTTTTCAAATTTTTATTCCTTGCAGTACCAGTTGCTACACATTCGTTGTTCTCAACTGTTGCAGTTTTTAATGAACTTAACTTCTTTGAATGGAGTGAGCAAATCTAATTTTACCTTGGGATAATGGATCTGAATTTGGCTCTTAGAGAAGAGAAACTTGGTGCTATTACTGCTACAAGTACTGAAGAGGAAAAGGTCCATTATAGAAACTGGAAAAGATCTACCAGGTTGAGTCTGATGTGCATACGAATGAGCATTGCTAACAACATTAAGTCAGCTCTTCCGCAGACTGAAAATGCTAAAGAAATGATGAAGCTTGTGGAAGAGCGCTCCCAAACTGCTAATAAGTCTCTTGCTGGGACACTAATGAGTACACTAACCACCATTGAATTTGATGGTTCATGTACTATGCATGAGCATGTTATTGAGATGACAAACATTGCAGTAAGACTGAAGTCATTGGGGATAGATGTACATAAAAATTTCTTAGTGCAGTTCATCCTAAACTCATTACCAGCTGAGTATGGTCCTTTTCAAATAAGCTATAATACCATGAAAGACAAATGAAATGTACATGAATTGCATAGTATGCTGGTTCAGGAGGAAACCAGACTCAAGAACTAGGGAATTCATTCCGTCAATTATGTTAAGCATCAATGAGCTGAAAAGAAAAGCAGTAAGAAACTTGAGAAGAAGGGAAGAGGACCCCTAAAAATCAATAAGGCCTCCTCTTCTCAAATCCACAAGAAGGAACCTTACGGAAACAGATGCCATTTCTATAGAAAGATTGGACATTTCCAAAAGGATTGCACGAAACGTAAGGCTTTGTTTGAAAAGAAATGTAAGCCTAGTGCTTATGTATGTTTTGAATCAAACTTAGCTGAAGTTCCTTATAATACTTAGTGGATTGATTCTGGATGTACAACTCATGTTTCTAATACGATGCAGGGATTTCTTACAACCCAAACCACAAGGCCAAATGAAAAGTTTGTCTTTATGGGCAATAGAGTGAAAGCTACAATGGAAGCTGTTGGGACGTATCGTTTGATCTTGACAGTGGACATCATTTGGACTTATGTGAAACTCTTTATGTACCTAGATATTCTAGGGATTTAGTTTTCAATATCCAAACTTGATAAAGCTGGATACTCTTTTAAATTGGGTAGTGGTAGTTTCAGTTTGTACAAAATAATCACTTGATTGGTAATGGTACATTATGTGATAGATTATAAGTTGAGTCTTGATAATCTTTATGCTGAAACACTTATGACCTTGCATCATAATGTTGGTACTAAACGTAGTTTAATGAATGAACGTTCTGCTTACTTGTGACATAAATGTTTGGGACATATTTTCCAAAGAACGAATGGAAAAATTGGTAAAGAATGAAATCTTTTTCGGATTTAGATTCTACTGATTTGAATATATGTGTGGATTGTATTAAAGGTAAACAAACAAAACACACAAAGAAAGGAGTCGCAAGAAGCACTTTGCTTCTTGAAATTATACACACTGATGCATGCAGGCCTTTTGATGTTAACGTTTTCAATAAAGAAAAAAAAATACTTTATCACCTTCATTGATGATTATTCACGTTATGGTTATGTCTATTTGCTACATGATAAATCTCAAGCTGTAAATGCTTTGGAGATTTACATTGACGAAGTTGAAAGGCAATTAGACAGAAAGGTAAAAATTGTCTGATCTGATAGGGGTGGAGAGTATTATGGGAGGTATGATGAAAGAGGACAACATCCTGGTCCATTTACTAAATTCCTTAAAAAGAGAGGCATATGTGCTCAGTACACAATGCCAGGTACACCACAACAAAATGGTGTACCAGAAAGGTGTAATAGAACTTTGTTATATATAATTAGGAGTATGTTAAGTAATTCTTATCTACCCATTTTATTGTGGACTTATGCTCTAAAAACTATCATGTATGTGTTGAATAGGGTTCCTTGTAAGGCAGTTCCAAAGACTCCTTTTGAACTGTGGACTAGAAGGAAACCAAGTTTAAGGCACCTACATGTTTGGGTTTGTCAGGCAAAAATTAGATACTATAATCCCCATGAAAGGAAACTGGATGCAAGAACAATCAGTGGTTATTTTCATTGGTTATCTAGAAAAGTAAAAAAGGTATAGATTTTTTATCCTAATCATTCTACAAGGATGATTGAAAACTGAAAATGCTAGGTTCATTGAGAATGGTGAAGTTAGTGGGAGTGAAACACACGTAAAGTGGAGATTCAAGAATTGAGAGTATAAGTTCCCTTGACTTGTGTCTCTAATAAGGTTGTTGTTCCTCATGTTGTTGTGCCAATTAATAATAATAAAGAATAACAAATAAATGATCGCACTACTTACAATGAAGTTACGGTAAATGATTTGAATGAGCCCATAGTAGAATAACCACAACAAATAGCATTAAGAAGATCTCAAAGAGAAAGCAGATTCGCTATTTCTAATGACTTTGTCGTATATCTACAAAAGTCTGAATTTGACTTGAGAATGGAAGATGATCCAGTTACGTTTTCACAAGCCATGAATAGTAATAATGGTAAAAAGTGGTTAGATGCCATGAAATAATAGTTGAAATCTATGGAACAGAATGAAGTTTGGGACCTTGTTGAGTTGTGATAATTGAATTTTATCACACTTAATTGTTGCATTTGATTAATGATTTAGGGCTGTTTAGTGTGTAATTAATGATTTTTGGTCTAAATTGGGCTTTTGGCTTTTAATTGGATTTAATTGATTTTCGTGCTATTTTTTCAGATTTATACTGTTCCAGTATTTTGATCATAACTTTTGTTATAGGTATCCGATTAACCGTCATTTCTTCTTTCGTTTTGCAGATAACTCAAAGAGCTACAAATGGTATTAGAAGCTTGAAGGCCAAATTCTGACAAGAAGGCAGTCAAAATTAGAGCCAAATTTAGTCACGAAATTCTGGAGTTATGTTTAGTTAATTGGGCTTAACTTTGTAATTAGGAGTCCAAATTACATGGGACCAAAGCCATTAGTTATGTTTTTAATTGGGCCAGTTTTGGAGTCCTGACCCTTGTTTAGTTTTTAGGTTTAAATAGCATATTAGGGTAACATGAACAGCAGCTTTTGATTTTGGAGAAATTTCAGATCTACACCTCTTCTCTTTTCTCTCATCTTCTTCATCTTGTTCTTCTTTTTCTTTCCTTTTCGTTTTCTGTCTTTTTTCCCAGCCATGGTAGGCTAACTTTCCATTCAATCAACCATGAGTTGAGATTTTGCTGTTGAATCCAGAGGACTCGTGCTCTCCATGAACTGAATCCGTTTTTCTCCCCTTTACTCGAATTGAGGGGGGCCAAAACCCCGGGATTGTGTACGTTGAATTCCGAGCGGATTGAGGTTTGTCCATGAGGTTTGTTTATGATTTCTGTATTTATCATCCAGGGGAAGGGATTAAATGTTAGATTTAATATTTAGGTTGATTAACCCAAGGGACTTAAAATCAAAACAGGTTGAAGTGAACACTGTGCGATGGCATGGGTGAACACGCAAGAGTTTGATTAAATGCTAGTGATTGTCTGTAGAGAGGTTCCTATATGAATGCAGGGATTCCGATTTGTTTAGGGTCAACCACGAGATTCAGTAATTCTTTTGTCCAGTGACGGATGTCTTTGAAACCTCAATTCTGGGTTTGTTGATTGCTTTAAATTGTTAATTTCGTTTTATCTCTTGCTCTAATTTCTTTCTTGCTTTAATTTTAATCGAATTAAAACCCCCCTTGTTTATTGTTTTTTTTTTAATTGAGTGATTTAGTCTATGCAAAAATCCTTGGGAGACGATCCAGGTTGTCCTATATTACAAATTTCTTTATAAGCCTGGTTAATTGAGTGAGTTCGAACAGTTTCACGCAATTTTCGCCGTTGCTGGGAATTTTTGCATTATTCTTTTGATCTCTATTATTGCATATTAACAGCAGATTAGAGTAGAGTAGCTGCATTTCATTTTTTCCTTGTTCCACACTTGAGTAGATAGAGTAGCTTAGTAGTGTGAAGTGTCAAAAGTGTCGCAAGTGTAAATTGACTAACCTGTGGAGTTAGGTGCTGAGCTGGTATTCAAAGTTTATCCACCATCCTGAGCAAAACTAACCCTTAATGGGTTAATCTGGGGTCAAAATTCAAATTCCTTCATCTGGTATGAGTTTTCTTGCTAAATTCCATCGTTTAGACCACTTTTTCAATTTTTTTTTATTTTCGTGATTTTTAAAAATCTCAAAAAAAATTATTAAAAATCAAAAATACATTTATAATTTTACTGTTGGTGGTCCCATAATTTTTAAAATTCATTTGATAGTGTTTCTATTTTATTTTGGCTAATTTCTTAGTGTAGTTTACATATTTTGTATGCGTTTGTGTTTTTGCCTGTTATGCCTTATGCTGTATGACTAGAGGTAGTACAATAACAAGACCTGATTGCTTTTGATCCTGAAATAGAGAGAACATTGCATGTTGCTAGAAGGGCTTCTAGCTAAGTCATAGATTGTTATTGAACTTGATCCTGAGTCTGAGCATATTCAGCATTGAGCATTCTGATTCTGTTCCATCTGTTAATTTTCCTAATTTTCTAATAGTGAATTTTACTTATTTCTAGTGATAGCTTCATTAATTCTGAGAGCATGGATAATAGAACTTTAAAGGAATTGGCTGCACCTGACGTTAACTATCAACCCTTGTGCATCCAATATCCTGATCTTGATGCTGACTTTGAGCTTAAATCTGGTCTTATCCATTTGCTTCCCAAGTTTCATGGTCTTTGCAGGTGAGGATCCACATAAGCATTTGAAGGAGTTTCATATGGTTTGCAGCACAATGAAACCACAAGGAATTGATGAGGAGCAGATTAAAATTGAGAGCTTTTCCTTTCTCTCTAGATGGAGGAGCTAAGGACTGGCTGTACTACTTTCAACCCTCATCCATTGGAAGCTGGAATGACATGAAGAAATTATTTCTGGAGAAGTTTTTTCCAGTCTCAAGAGCCACTGCTATCAGAAAGGAGATATGTGGCATAAGGCAAGCAAATGGAGAAAATTTGCATGAATATTGGGAGAGGTTCAAGACGCTATGTGCAAGCTGTCCACACCACCAGATATCTGATCAGTTGCTGATAGTACACTTCTATGAAGGCTTGTTACCCATGGACAGAAATATGGTGGATGCAGCCAGTGGTGGAGCTTTAGTTTGATAAGACACCTACTGCTGCCATAGAATTGATAGCAAACATGGCAGCTAATTCCCAAACAATTTGGCACTAGAGCAACCCGCAGTGGGGTATTCTCAATCCAAGCGCCCCCAGTCCAATATCACAGTGCCCAGAAACCAGCAGTAGTGTCCAGTGCAGACCACCCGAGACTGGAAAATAGACTAGATGAATTGACCTCATTAGTAAGGGCAATTGGCAGTGACACAAAACAGTGCATTCTCCCACTCCACAGATAAGCAGACCATGTGGTATCTGTTCTGATCCACTCCACCCCACTGATGCTTGCCCAACTCTGCAAGAGGGCACCTCTCCAGACAAATCAGTAGCTGCTGCAGCAGCAAGAGTCTTTCCTGGAAAGCCACAGTATCAACAGCAACATAATCCATTTTCAAACACTTATAATTCTGGCTGGAGAGATCATCCAAACTTAAGATGGAACCAGAACCAGAACCAAAACCAGAACCAGATTCAGAACCAGAACCAGCAGAATTTTCCACAATACCAACATAGCCAGTTTCCACAGCACAAACAGAATTTCCAATAGTCTGTACCTCTATGTCACAGTGCAACATGGATTTGGCCCAGTCGGGAGTGGAGAGGAAGCTGCAATTGCAAGAGCTGGAAGAGCTTAGATTGAATGCCTATGAGGGTTCGTGTTTATACAAGGAAAAGACAAAAGGCATTCCATGATAAGCAAATCCTGATAAAAGAGTTTGTTGTAGGCCAGAAAGTCCTCTTATTTTAACTCCCGTCTCAAATTTATGCCTGGTAAACTTAGATTTAGATGGGATAGTCCTTTTGTGATTACTAATGTTTTTCCTTTTGGTGCAGTAGAACTGTGTGATGAGCGGACCAGGAGTACTTTCACAGTGAATGGACATCGCCTAAGCATTTTTATGAGGGACCCCAGCAGCAGCCAGCGGAGGCAGAGATTAGGCTCACTGATGCCACGTACCCTCTCTCAGGAGGATAGGGAGTCTTCTTCCTCTTTTCTCTATTTTTTCTTATCTTTGCATTTTTTAATTTCAACTTTGATTGTTAATAACAGGATTTTGTGAATAATACATTCTGAACCCTCCTTATGATAATTGTTGAGATGTACATAGTGTTGAACTTAGATATTTTGTTTTTGACGGATCATTCTGGTTGGACTGAATTTCTCAACTCTTAGATTATCTGACTTGGTAGTTGATTTTGTGATGCTGATTGCGTGCTGGTATTGACCCTTGTCAGATTTTGGGCCTGTGTGAATGGAATTTATTTTCTGCCATTCTTTCTTTCTTGTGTGTTTCTGCTCATGATTTTTGTTCTATAGAACTTGCCCTTTTTCTTTTTGAAACTGCATTTTTCACTGGCATGCATAAATATGATAGAGGCCTTCTTTCTTTTATTTCACCACTTTGGCCAGATAACTATCCCTTGCATTATATTCCGTTGGTTAACTCCTTCGTGCCTTTTTGTATCATCCTTGTCTTAGTCACATTACAAGCCTAAGCGTAAAAACCATTTTATTCTGCACCTTGGAAATTTATTAAGCATTGGTTTCACCTTAGTGTTGTGTTTAAGTGTGGGGGTTGCCCAGGTCGTGCAACATTTTAAGTGTGGGGAGAGGTATTTGATGCTAATTGTCATTTGGCATTAGTTTGGTCATTGTACTTGTGTAAGTAATTGTGGAATTTTCTCCAAAAAAAAAAAAAAGAGAGATAAAAAAAAAGAAAAAAAAATCTGAAAAAAAATATATATATGAAAAAAAAAGTCAATTTGAGAAAAATTTGGTATAGTAATGAGTTTTGGGAAAGGAAAAGAGTTTTATTGAAAAAGGCGACTTGTTTGTAAAAGTGCATTTCATTTAGTTGGTTTTGAGCAAACCTTTGTGTTTCTTGACTAATGCTCTTTTAAATTTCTTGGGTACTTAGCTTTTCATTTCTAAACTTGTCCATGCCTTCACCATAGCCCCATTACAACCTTGAATAATAAGTCCTCTTGATTTGTGCATCCATGTGTTTTGAGTAGTGGAGAAGTAGAATTTTAGCAAGCTTATGGTAGGGCAATTTTCTTGAGTGGAATTTGAGTGATACACTTGCTACCCTATACACTTGAGAGATTGATTGAGAGCATACCTTGAGAGGCCATTTTGCGTGATTAGCATCGTCAATTGAGATTGTCATGTTTTATAATTTGAGATGAAGAAATTTTCTGTCATGATTGGTTGATCTTTTGAAATTTTGTGTTCCTTGTTCAAGTTTTGCATTCTTGACAATTGTTAGAAAGGAGAGGTTTATCATTTAGTCTTTATTTTTGTTTTATCATTTCTTTAGTTTTGTTTTGAGTTTTTAATTTTGCCCAGGAGTGCAAAAGGATAAGTGTGGGGGCATTTTGATAATTGAATTTTATCACACTTAATTGTTGCATTTTGATTAATGATTTTAGGGCTGTTTAGTGTGTAATTAATGATTTTTTGGTCCAAATTGGGCTTTGGGCTTTTAATTGGATTTAATTCATTTTCGTGCTATTTTTTCCAGATTTACACTGTTCTAGTATTTTGATCATAACTTTTTGTTCTAGGTATCCGATTAACCTCATTCTTATTTCGTTTTGCAGATAACTCAATGAGCTACAAATGGTATTAGAGGTTTGAAGGCCAAATTCGGACAAGAAGGCAGTCAAAATTGGAGCCAAAGTCAGTCACGAAATTCTGGAGCTATGTTTAAGTAATTGGGCTTAACTTTGTAAGAAAATGTGCTGACTTTGTGAGTCTATCAACAATAACCCAGATAGAATCATAACCTGCCTGTGTCCTTGGCAAGCTAACCACAAAATCCATTGAGATACTATCCTATTTCCACTGCGGAATCTCAAGGGGTTGGAGTAATCCGATAGGTTTCTGGTGTTCGATCTTTACCTTTTGGCATGTGAGACACTTTGAAACATACTCTGTTATGTCTCTCTTCATTTCCAAACCACCAAAAATTTCTTTTCAAATCTTGACACATCTTGGTAGCTCCAGGATGAATTGAAAACTGCCCTTTATGTGCCTCAGTCAGGATTTCATCAATTAACTCACCTTTAGGAACAACAATTCTATCTTGGTACTTCATCAATTCTTTATCTTCCCAAAATATGTCTTGTTGTCTGAAAAGAACATCTACACTCGGATCTTGCTTCTGAGCCTGTCTGATTGATAATTAAATTATATCACACTTAATTGTTACATTTGATTAATGATTTTAGGGCTGTTTAGTGTGTAATTAAAGATTTTTGGTCCAAATTGGGCTTTGGGCTTTTAATTGGATTTAATTCATTTTCATGCTATTTTTTCAAATTTACACTGATCCAGTATTTTGATCATAACTTTTGTTCTAGGTATCCGATTAACCTCATTCTTATTTCATTTTGCAGACAACTCAAAGAGCTACAAATGGTATTAGAGGCTTAAAGGCCAAATTCTGACAAGAAGGCAGTCAAAATTGGAGCCAAAGTCAGTCACGAAATTCTGGAGCTATGTTTAAGTAATTGGGCTTAACTTTGTAAGAAAATGTGCTGACTTTGTGAGTCTATCAACAATAACCCAGATAGAATCATAACCTGCCTGTGTCCTTGGCAAGGTAACCACAAAATCCATTGAGATACTATCCTATTTCCACTGCGGAATCTCAAGGGGTTGGAGTAATCCGATAGGTTTCTGGTGTTCGATCTTTACCTTTTGGCATGTGAGACACTTTGAAACATACTCTGTTATGTCTCTCTTCATTTCCAAACCACCAAAAATTTCTTTTCAAATCTTGACACATCTTGGTAGCTCCAGGATGAATTGAAAACTGCCCTTTATGTGCCTCAGTCAGGATTTCATCAATTAACTCACCTTTAGGAACAACAATTCTATCTTGGTACTTCATCAATTCTTTATCTTCCCAAAATATGTCTTGTTGTCCGAAAAGAACATCTACACTCGGATCTTGCTTCTGAGCCTGTCTGATTGATAATTAAATTATATCACACTTAATTGTTGCATTTGATTAATGATTTTAGGGCTGTTTAGTGTGTAATTAAAGATTTTTGGTCCAAATTGGGCTTTGGGCTTTTAATTGGATTTAATTCATTTTCATGCTATTTTTTCAGATTTACACTGATCTAGTATTTTGATCATAACTTTTGTTCTAGGTATCCGATTAACCTCATTCTTGTTTCGTTTTGCAGATAACTCAAAGAGCTACAAATGGTATTAGAGGCTTAAAGGCCAAATTCTGACAAGAAGGCAGTCAAAATTGGAGCCAAATTCAGTCACGCAATTCTGGAGCTATGTTTAGTTAATTGGGCTTAACTTTGTAATTAGGAGTCCAAATTACCTAAGACCAAAGCCATTAGTTATGTTTTTAATTTGGGCCAGTTTTGGAGCCCTGACCCTGTTTAGTTTTATGTTTAAATAGCATATTAGGGTAACATGAATAGCAGCTTTTGATTTTGGAGAAATTTCAGATCTACACCTCTTCTCTTTTCTCTCATCTTGTTCATCTTGTTCTTCTTTTTCTTTCTTTTTCGTTTTCTATTTTTTTCTAGCCATGGTAGGCTAACTTTCCATTCAATCAATCCATGAGTTGAGGTTTTTACTGTTGAATCTAGAGGACCCGTGCTCTCCATGAACTGAATCTGTTTTTCTTCCCCCTTTACTCGAATTGAGCAATACGATTGTGTACGTTGAATTCGAGCGGATGAGGTTTGTCCATGAGGTTTGTTTATGATTTCTGTATTTCAATCATCCAGGGGAAGGGATTAAATGTTAGATTTAATATTTAGGTTGATTAACCCAAGGGACTTAAAATCAAAAACAGGTTGAAGTGAACACTGTGCGATGGCATGAGTGAACACACCAAGAGTTTGATTAAATGCTAGATGATTGTCTGGTAGAAAGGGTTCCTATATGAATGCAGGGATTCTGATTTGTTTAGGGTCAACCACGAAATTCAGTAATTCTTTGTCCAGTGACAGATGTCTTTGAAACCTCAATTCTGGGTTAGTTGATTGCTTTTAATTTGTTAATTTCGTTTTATCTCTTGCTCTAATTTCGTTTTATATCTTGCTTTAATTTCAATCGAATTAAACCCCCCTTGTTTATTGTTTTGTTTTTCAATTGAGTGATTTAGTCCTATGTAAAAATTCTTGGGAGACGATCTAGGTTGTCCTATATTACAAATTTCTTTATAAGCCTAGTTAATTTGAGTGAGTTCGACAGTTCACGTCACTGATTCTGTCAATCAACTCATTATGAACACGGGTCCTCTGCATCTCTAGACTATGAGTACCCAAATGAACTGAAATATGCATATCCCTGAAATCCTCTATCAGTTCCCATTCTTTGAGAAGAAGCTGAGAGAGGTCCAAGGACTTCCTGCTAAGAGCATCAGCTACCACATTAGCTTTTCCAGGATGATACTTCAACTCAAAGTCGTAGTCTTTTAAGAACTCCATCCAACGCCTTTGCCTCATATTAAGTTCCTTCTGATCAAACAGATATTTAAGGCTCTTGTGGTCACTGAACACCTCAAACTTAGCACCATAAAGATAGTGCCTCCATATCTTTAGAGCAAACACTATAGCTGCCAGCTCTAAATCATGGGTAGGGTAGTTCTCCTCATGTGGTTTCAACTGCCGTGAAGCATAAGCCACTACCATTCTCTTCTGCATCAAAACACATCCAAGTCCTTTCTTGGAAGCATCACAGTAAATTTCAAAATTACCAACAGGATCAGGAAGAGTCAACACCGGAGCAGATGTCAACTTTTCCTTCAATTCCTGAAAGCACTGCTCACATTCTTGAGTCCATACAAATGGAGTACCCTTCCTGGTAAGACGTGTCAAGGGCAACACCATCTGAGAGAAACCCTGAATGAACCTCCGGTAATAACCGGCTAGACCAAGAAAACTCTTAATCTCAGTAATATTTTTTGGTCTTTCCCAACTCATAACTGCCTCAATTTTACTGGGATCAACTGCTACACCATCTGCTGAGATAACATGACCCAGAAATTTGACCTCTGACAACCAGAATTCACATTTTGACAACTTGGCATATAATTGCTTCTCCTTTAAAATTTGCAACACAATCCTCAGATGTTCCTCATGTTCCTCATTACTTTGAGAGTAGATTAGTATATCATCAATAAACACCACTACAAACTGATCCAGGTAAGGTTTGAAGATGCGATTCATATAATCCATAAACACTGCAGGAGCATTAGTGAGTCCAAATGGAATGACTTGGTACTCATAATGTCCATACCTAGTCCTGAACGCAGTTTTGGGAATATCCTTGCGGCTTAATCTTGATTTGATGATATCCAGACCGAAGGTCAATCTTTGAAAATACCCTTGCACCCCTTAACTGATCTAGAAGATCATCTATCCGTGGAAGTGGATATTTATTTTTAATGGTCACCTTATTCAATTGCCTGTAATCAGTACAAAGTCTAAGGCTTCCATCCTTCTTTTTCACAAATAACACTGGAGCTCCCCAAGGAGAAACACTTGGTCTAATGAACTGCTTAGACAACAAGTCCTCCAACTGTTTCTTTAACTCACTCAACTCCAAAGGGGACATGCGGTAAGGAGCAACAGAAATTGGCCCCACTCCTGGAAGCAAGTCAATCGAAAATACAACTTCTCTCTCTGGAGGTAAATGAGGAATCTCATCAGGAAATACCTCAGAGAATTCATTAACGATAGGGATGCTCATTACTTCATCCTGAGATTCATCTTCCACAATACTTATCAAGATGTATCCTTTAGCTCCTTCCGACAAAGCCTTCTTAACTTGAAGAATAGAAAGACAACCAGAGGAATCCAATTTGTCTTCCTCTGAGGATATTATAATCCTCTTACTACAGCAGTCAATAAGTACACAATTTCGAGTAAGCCAATCCATACCGATAATGACCTCAAAGCCAAACACTGGTAGACACACCAAATCTATAAAGTAGTCTCGCCCTTCATATTGGAAGTGACAATTCCTACACACTGTAGAAGTAGTGCACTTCCCCCCTGTGGCAGTAGTAATTTCCACACTGTGGGGGAGAGTAGTGATGGGCAATCCTAACTTCATAGCACAAGATCCAGCTATAAAGGAGTGTGTGGCTCCTGAATCAAACAACACTTTAATTTCAAAGCCATTTAGCAAAACAATACCTTTTATCAGATTCGGAGCCTTCTCCGCCTCCTGGGTGTCCAAAGTATAAACTCTACCCCCAGTCTGTGGCCTAGGGGTAGTCCGTGCATCTGCAGTCTGATTAGCACCCTGAGGGCACTCTCTGATAAAATGACCAGGCTGGCCACATCAGAAACAAACCCTCTGGTTAAGTCTACAGACTCCCCAGTGATTTTTCCCACAAGTACCACATCTAGGGGTTGTAGCTTTTCCCGTGGATTTGCCTTTTCTGATTACCACTTCTCTTGAACTTGCTGACAGGAGACCTGACTTGCAGGTTCTTACCTTCTATCCTTCTTATTATCCCAACCTTGCCTTCGAACCTCTGGCTTTCTGTGTCTCTCCCTCCTTCAAAGAGAGGGTTTTTTCCTCCACTTTCTTTCATCAGGACCTTTTCAACGGCCCTGCATTGATTAACCAAGGGACCCAGTTCCCTAATTCTGTAACCGACAACTAGCTTTTCAATCTCTTGGTTCAGGCCTCTCTGATACTTTGATGCAAGCCATGCGGGGTTATGTGGAACTCCTCCATAATTGGAGAACTTGGCCAGTTCATCAAATCTGGCAGTATACTCATCGATAGTCAGATCACCCTGTTCAAGGGCCAAAAACTCACCTTCCTTCTCTTCCCGGACATCTCCAGGAAAATACTTCTCAAGAAATTCTTCCTCAAACACTAGCCAGGTAATTTCTCTACCTTGCTGCTCCAGCTGTCTTCTGTTGCCAGCCCACCAGTCATCTGCATCTCCCTGAAGCATATAAGTAGCATAGTCTACCTTCTGAGTATCAGGGCACCTCATCACTTCTGAAAATCTTGTCTAGAGATTGTAGCCAATCTGGCAGCAGCTACGGGGTCATACTCTCCTCGAAGGTAGGTGGTTGATGCTTGCGGAAGTCATTCAACCTCCTCCTCCACTGATCATCCTCAACATTAGGTTCCACCTGTGCCTGTGCTGGCCCTAGTCCTTGAGCTGCAGCTGCTCCAAGATTGGGGTTCCTACGTGGTGAAGGTGGTGGAGGTGGTGGCTGATTTGCCTGCCTATTCGCTCGAAGCTCTTCCATAAAAGTTCGCATCATGTTCTGATTAGCTTCTCTGTTAGCTCTCATCTCTTCTTGATGGGCTTGCCGTGTCACCCTCATCTCTTCTTGCATCGCAGCCAAAGATGCTAGAATCGGGTCCGACTGACTACTAGAGGCTCCCTGAGTCCTCCTAGTACGTACCATGATTCTGCACATATTATACACAAGAATGAGTTGATCAGTCTCACACTCAGCATTGATATATGCATACTCATGATAAACACTAAGATAACCCAACACGCTACATAAACACTTATCAATAATAGGCTCTTTCCCTAGAAGGTTGCTCTGATACCATAAAATGTAACGCCCCGTATGCATCCGGACCGTTAACCTTTATGGCTTCTAAGCGCAACGTTTAATTAAGCAACACAGCGGAAGGAATAAAAACATACATCAACAATAACCACTCATATAATTCTCGAGGTGGATTAGCTAAGAAAAGCTCACACCATAACTTATAAGAGTCCACAAGTTGTTCTTCAAGAGAAACAAGAAGACAGAGTTTTGCACCATAATTCAACCATGAACAGCCTTAAATATTTCGATAACTGGGACTAATCTACTTCACCAAAAAATCTCATATTCTATTAGGATAAAGTAGACATCATAAGCTTTCCAAAAAGGTATATTATGAGCCATTTGGTTAAGTATAATCCAAGTTATGCATCTCACCAAATGGCTGTGCTATACTGGCCACCGCATCCGAGTCCGTCACACATTCACGGACTTTCTGGGAATTAACCACTAGGCTAAAAATTCTAAATTTTTAATATGTTAAACTAGACAATCTAAGCTTTCCAATGACATATTATTTGCACCATTTGGCTTAGTATAACTCGATTTATGCTTGTCCCAAGCTAACTGTCCAGACTGGACTCCTGGAAACAGAGCAGCGACCTTTACAGGGAAACTGGGAAACGGTCACTTGTCCATAAATTATAAAACTTTCCAGAATTAAAGATCTCTAAGTTAGCTTCACGTGGGTTCAAATTTCACCTCATTTGGACCACTCTAGCTCAAGTTATGTTTATTTTACCACAACATGTTCATCAGCCAAAACAGTGAATCCGAAAACAGGACAGCCTCGGTTTTGCATGTTGTAGGGGCACATTCATGGACCATTTAGGTACCTAATTAGCCTCAAAGCATATATTGAATGTCCACTCACCTAATACACAACCATTTTCCCTAAAATCCATCCATGGATACCCTAATTTGCATTTAACCAACATGACACACAATTTATCAATTGGACCAAAACATAGCACATTTGCATAATTTGCATACATGCTCAATCATATCATACCATCTCACATTTACATAATTTGCTTGGTACTAAATTGAATATCATCACTTGGAGTACATACACATACTAAGCACTTGATTCATATGGCATATTCAACATTTACAATGCCTCTAAATCAAGAGTACCAAGAAGTTGACAAAAAGGGTTACAAGTGATTATACATCCCAAAATGGTTATCCATACATATGATCCCAAAATATCTACATGTCATCTTTCCTCTTTTTCAAGAGGGCTACACATGCTTCTTTCCCTTGGAAGAGCTAATCCCTCCTGCTTGAGGACCTGAAAACATAGCCCCAAATGGGGTGAGAAATAAATCTCAGTAAACCCAGGGTCCTTGAAGACCCCTCCACCCTTGAGTTCACTTTCCTCAATACAAGCGTTAGGCAATTTATAACATAATACACCGCCTATATCAAAGTGAGCACACAGCAATAGCAATAGGACTACTCCATTGAGCCTGTACCTCAAAGTGAGTATCCGTATAGAATTTCCAAGAGCCGTACCTCTTAGGACAAACCATACACACTATTCTCCTGGCTAGGGAACCTACACAATCAATACACACACTCGGGCCACTCCAATGAGCCATACCTCAAAGTGAGTGCCCAATATTCACCTTGCCAGGGAACCTCCCCAATCAATACAAACAATGCCTCAATGGCTCAAACCCATCATAATATTCCCACAATTGCATATTATACCATAAGCTAACACACCAATTTTGCATCCAAGGTAATAACCATAATTCCAAAAAAAATGGTAGAACAACAAGTGGGAATTATCCCAAGGTCCAAGAGTTTACCTCTTGAAGCTTAGCTTCTCTAAGTTCTTCCTTTTCGTTTCACACAATCACAATTAACAAAGTCACCAATATCACCTATTAAAGGGCAATACACTCAATTCACACACAAAATCATCAAACCAAGGATCACAATTTCTAAAATTCCAAGGTTAGAACTCTTACCCCTATTCTTGAAAAATTCAAGAATACACACCACCTAAGCCAAACTTGATTCCAATGGTATTTCAACCATTCTTCCTCCACCTTCAATATCACCAACAAACCTTTTCCACACAACAATACATACATATCAAAAACTATAGGAGAAACATAAACCCATTATGCACATAAATCAAAACCCTAAGTTTAATCCATGAAAAGCAAAGGAATCAAGTCCTACTCACCTTAAACACTCTTGAATTGGTAGAACAACAAGATTCCTAGCTTCTAAGGTGGAAAATCACACTTTCTTCCCACCTCATGGATGGCACACAAAGGCTCCAAGAGAGGGCAAAAGGGTTCTTTTTCTTCTCCTAAACTTTGGGTTATCTAGGGTAAGAAGAACCTAAGCTTTTGTGGTTTTGAAAGCTTCAAAACTTGGTGTATTTTTGGCTAAGAAAGGTGGAGCACAAATGGAGGAATGAGAGAAAAAAAACTCTCGGCCATCACAAGGAAGAAGATGAAGCAAATGGTTGACCAAGTCCAAGGATGTCTTAAAATATCCTACTTTGATCCTATGCTTCCATTCTTACTTTTGGCAACTTGCAACCTTTTCATCATACCATCAAATTTTCATCCAATAGCCATCAAATTAGGGCTCACAAGACTAATATAGGATGGCTTACACAAGATTAATTCTAAAGTTTTGGCAACTTTTGCTTAATTACACTTTTGCCCTAAAACTTTTAATATTTGCGCTTTGACCCTATATAACTTCACATAATTGCATTTTGACCCCAATTAGTCCTAACGAAAATTTTAACTTCTTAACCCACATTAACCTTTTCATAACCTTATCATTTCCCATTCATTTAGGCTAATTTGGGATATTATACTTAGAGTCACACAAACATCCTCTAGGCCCCTCGAATCCCGATAATATGCTAAGTTTGTCCGTTTGACTAAAAAGCCAAAGATAGGACAAAATGAGCCAAACTGTCGATCAAGGAAAATAACAACAAATAACCAAGACATATTCTCATCTCTTGTAGCTTTGGAGAGAGCGTGGGGTCCTATAAACACAGTATAGACCTCTCAAATCACAAAAACTTGCTAAGTTTGTTCGTTTGATCAAAAAGTCAAAGATAGAACAAAAGGAACGAAACTTTCGTCTTGGAGAGACAACAACGAGTAAACAAGACATATTCTCATCCTTTGAAGCTTTGAGGAGAGATTGAGGTCACACAAACATCCTTTAAGCTTCTCGAATAACAAAAACTAGCTAAACTTTCGTCTGAGAAAAACAACAATGAATAACCAAGACATGTTTTCATCCCTTGAAGCTTTTGGGAGTGCTTGGAGTCACACAAACATCCTCTAGGCCCCTCGAATTCCGATAATATGCTAAGTTTGTCCGTTTGACTAAAAAGCCAAAGATAAGACAAAATGAGCCAAACTGTCGATAAAGAAAAATAACAACAAATAATCAAGACATATTCTCATCTCTTGTATCTTTGGGGAGAGCGTGGGGTCCCATAAATACAGTATAGACCTCTCAAATCACAAAAACTTGCTAAGTTTGTTCGTTTGATCAAAAAGTCAAAGATAGGACAAAAGGAACGAAACTTTCGTCTAAGAACAACAACAAGCGAATAACCAAGACATATTGTCATCTCTTTAAGCTTTGCGAAGAGCTTGGGATCACAAAAATCCTCTAGGCCGCTCGAATGATGAAAACTTGCTAAGTTTGTTTGTTTGACCAAAAAGTCAAAGATAGACCAAAAGGAACCAAACTTTCGTCTAAGAGAAACAACAACGAATAACCAAGACATATTCTCATCCCTTGAAGCTTTAGGGAGAGCTTGGGGTCACACAAACATCCTCTGCGCCTCTCAAATCACGAAAACATGCTAAGTTTGTCCATTTGACAAAAAAGTCAAAGATAGACCAAAAGGAACCAAACTTTCATCTAAGAGAAACAACAAAAAATAACCAAGACATATTCTCATCCCTTGAAGCTTTGGGGAGAGCTTAGAGTCATACAAACATCCTTTGGGCCACTTGAATCACAAAAACTTGCTAAGTTTGTCTCATTTGATCAAAAAAGTCAAAGATAGACCAAAAAGGAACCAAACTTTCTTCTAAGAGAAACATATCAATGAATAACGAAGACATATTGTCATCCCTTGAAGCTTTGAGGAGTGCTTGGGGTCACACAAACATCCTCTTAGGGCCTCTCGAATCGCGAAAACTTGCTAAGTTTATCCGTTTGATAAAAAAGTCAATGATAGATCAAAAGGAACCAAACTTTCGTCTAAGAGAAACACCAACGAATAGCCAAACATATTCCTATCCCTTCAAGTTTTGGGGAGAGCTTGGGGTCAAATAAACATCCTCTAGGCCTCTTGAATCGTAAAAACTCGCTAAGTTTGTTCGTTTAACCAAAAAGGTCAAAGATAAATTGAATGGAAGTGAACTTTCGTCTAATGGAAACAACGACCAATAACCAAGACATATTGTCATGACTTGAAGCTTTGGGGAGAGCTTGGGGTCATACAAACATTCCATATGCCTCTCGAATCACAAAAACGCGCTAAGTTCGTCCATTTGACCATAAAGTCAAAGATAGACTTAAAAGATCCAAACTTTCGTCTAAGAGAAACAACAACGGATAACCAAGAGATATTGTCATCCCTTCAAGCTTTGGGAGAGCTTGGAGTCACACAAACATCGTCTAAGCCCCTCGATCAAGCAAACAAGCTAAGTTCGTCTGTTTGACCAAAAAGCCAAAGATAAACTAAGGGGAGCCAAACTTTCGTCTAAGAGAAATAACAACGAAAAACTAAGACATATTATCATCCGTTAGTGCCTTGAGGAGAGCTTGGGGTAAACAAATATCCTCTAGGCCTTTCGGATCACGAAAACTTGCTAAGTTTGTCTTTTTGACCAAAAAGTCAAAGATAGACCAAAAGGAACTAAACTTTTATCTAGGAGAAACAACAACGAATAACCAAGACACATTCTCATCCCTTGAAGCTTTAGGAGAACTTAGAGTCAAATAAACATCTTCGAGGCCTTTTGAACCACAAAAACTAACTAGGTTTGTCTGTTTTTAACCAAAAGGAAGGAAACTTTCTTGTTTGAGAAACAACAACAAATAACCAAGACATATTGTCAACCCTTAAAGCGTTGAGGAGAGCTTGGGGTCACAGAAACATCCTCTAGGACACTCGAATCATGAAAACTTACTAAGTTTGTCAATTTGACCAAAAAGTCAAGGATAGACTAAAAGGAACCAAACTTTTGTCGAAGAGAAACAATCAATAACCAAGACATATTTTTATCCCTTGAGCTTCGGGAGGAGCTTGGAGTCACATAAATATCCTCTAGGCCCCTTTGACCACGAAAGCTTGCTAAGTTTGTCATCCCTTGAAGATTTGAGTAGAGCTTGGGGTCACACAAATATCCTCTAGGCCTTTCGAATCAGGAAAACTTGCTAAGTTTGTCCATTTGACCAAAAATTCAAAGACCTAAAAGAACTAAACTTTCATCTAAGAGAAGAAACAACGAATAACTAAGACATCTTCTCATCCTTTGAAGCTTTGGGGAGAGCATAGAGTTGCACAAACATCCTTGAGGCCTCTCGATTCACGAAAACTCGCTAGGTTTATCTGTTTAACCAAAAAGTCAAAGATATACTAAAAGAAGAGAAACTTTCGTCTTAGAGAAACAACAACGAATAACCAAGACATATTGTCATCTCTTGAAGCATTGAGAAGAGCTTGGGGTCATGCAAACATCCTCTGCGCCTCTCAAATCACGAAAACATGCTAAGTTTGTCCATTTGACAAAAAAGTCAAAGATAGACCAAAAGGAACCAAACTTTCATCTAAGAGAAACAACAAAAAATAACCAAGACATATTCTCATCCCTTGAAGCTTTGGGGAGAGCTTAGAGTCATACAAACATCCTTTGGGCCACTTGAATCACAAAAACTTGCTAAGTTTGTTCATTTGATCAAAAAGTCAATGATAGACAAAAAAGTACCAAACTTTCTTCTAAGAGAAAATATCAATGAATAACGAAGACATATTGTCATCCCTTGAAGCTTTGAGGAGTGCTTGGGGTCACACAAACATCCTCTTGGCCTCTCGAGTCGCGAAAACTTGCTAAGTTTATCCGTTTGATAAAAAAGTCAATGATAGATCAAAAGGAACCAAACTTTCGTCTAAGAGAAACACCAACGAATAGCCAAACATATTCCTATCCCTTCAAGTTTTGGGGAGAGCTTGGGGTCAAATAAACATCCTCTAGGCCTCTTGAATCGTAAAAACTCGCTAAGTTTGTTCGTTTAACCAAAAGGTCAAAGATAAATTGAATGGAAGTGAACTTTCGTCTAATGGAAACAACGACCAATAACCAAGACATATTGTCATGACTTGAAGCTTTGGGGAGAGCTTGGGGTCATACAAACATTCCATATGCCTCTCGAATCACAAAAACGCGCTAAGTTCGTCCATTTGACCATAAAGTCAAAGATAGACTTAAAAGATCCAAACTTTCGTCTAAGAGAAACAACAACGGATAACCAAGAGATATTGTCATCCCTTCAAGCTTTGGGAGAGCTTGGAGTCACACAAACATCGTCTAAGCCCCTCGATCAAGCAAACAAGCTAAGTTCGTCTGTTTGACCAAAAAGCCAAAGATAAACTAAGGGGAGCCAAACTTTCGTCTAAGAGAAATAACAACGAAAAACTAAGACATATTATCATCCGTTAGTGCCTTGAGGAGAGCTTGGGGTAAACAAATATCCTCTAGGCCTTTCGGATCACGAAAACTTGCTAAGTTTGTCTTTTTGACCAAAAAGTCAAAGATAGACCAAAAGGAACTAAACTTTTATCTAGGAGAAACAACAACGAATAACCAAGACACATTCTCATCCCTTGAAGCTTTAGGAGAACTTAGAGTCAAATAAACATCTTCGAGGCCTTTTGAACCACAAAAACTAACTAGGTTTGTCTGTTTAACCAAAAGGAAGGAAACTTTCTTGTTTGAGAAACAACAACAAATAACCAAGACATATTGTCAACCCTTAAAGCGTTGAGGAGAGCTTGGGGTCACAGAAACATCCTCTAGGACACTCGAATCATGAAAACTTACTAAGTTTGTCAATTTGACCAAAAAGTCAAGGATAGACTAAAAGGAACCAAACTTTTGTCGAAGAGAAACAACAATCAATAACCAAGACATATTTTTATCCCTTGAGCTTCGGGAGGAGCTTGGAGTCACATAAATATCCTCTAGGCCCCTTTGACCACGAAAGCTTGCTAAGTTTGTCATCCCTTGAAGATTTGAGTAGAGCTTGGGGTCACACAAATATCCTCTAGGCCTTTCGAATCAGGAAAACTTGCTAAGTTTGTCCATTTGACCAAAAATTCAAAGACCTAAAAGAACTAAACTTTCATCTAAGAGAAGAAACAACGAATAACTAAGACATCTTCTCATCCTTTGAAGCTTTGGGGAGAGCATAGAGTTGCACAAACATCCTTGAGGCCTCTCGATTCACGAAAACTCGCTAGGTTTATCTGTTTAACCAAAAAGTCAAAGATATACTAAAAGAAGAGAAACTTTCGTCTTAGAGAAACAACAACGAATAACCAAGACATATTGTCATCTCTTGAAGCATTGAGAAGAGCTTGGGGTCATGCAAACATCCTCTGCGCCTCTCAAATCACGAAAACATGCTAAGTTTGTCCATTTGACAAAAAAGTCAAAGATAGACCAAAAGGAACCAAACTTTCATCTAAGAGAAACAACAAAAAATAACCAAGACATATTCTCATCCCTTGAAGCTTTGGGGAGAGCTTAGAGTCATACAAACATCCTTTGGGCCACTTGAATCACAAAAACTTGCTAAGTTTGTTCATTTGATCAAAAAGTCAATGATAGACAAAAAAAGTACCAAACTTTCTTCTAAGAGAAAATATCAATGAATAACGAAGACATATTGTCATCCCTTGAAGCTTTGAGGAGTGCTTGGGGTCACACACAAACATCCTCTTGGCCTCTCGAGTCGCGAAAACTTGCTAAGTTTATCCGTTTGATAAAAAAGTCAATGATAGATCAAAAGGAACCAAACTTTCGTCTAAGAGAAACACCAACGAATAGCCAAACATATTCCTATCCCTTCAAGTTTTGGGGAGAGCTTGGGGTCAAATAAACATCCTCTAGGCCTCTTGAATCGTAAAAACTCGCTAAGTTTGTTCGTTTAACCAAAAGGTCAAAGATAAATTGAATGGAAGTGAACTTTCGTCTAATGGAAACAACGACCAATAACCAAGACATATTGTCATGACTTGAAGCTTTGGGGAGAGCTTGGGGTCATACAAACATTCCATATGCCTCTCGAATCACAAAAACGCGCTAAGTTCGTCCATTTGACCATAAAGTCAAAGATAGACTTAAAAGATCCAAACTTTCGTCTAAGAGAAACAACAACGGATAACCAAGAGATATTGTCATCCCTTCAAGCTTTGGGAGAGCTTGGAGTCACACAAACATCGTCTAAGCCCCTCGATCAAGCAAACAAGCTAAGTTCGTCTGTTTGACCAAAAAGCCAAAGATAAACTAAGGGGAGCCAAACTTTCGTCTAAGAGAAATAACAACGAAAAACTAAGACATATTATCATCCGTTAGTGCTTGAGGAGAGCTTGGGGTAAACAAATATCCTCTAGGCCTTTCGGATCACGAAAACTTGCTAAGTTTGTCCTTTTTGACGAAAAAGTCAAAGATAGACTAAAAGGATAGAAACTTTCATTTTAGAGAAACAATAACGAATGACCAAGAAATAGTTTCATCACTTAAAGCTTTGGTAAGAGCCTGGGGTCACACAAACATCCTCTAGGCCCTTCGAATCATGAAAACTAGTTAAGTTTGTCCGTTTGACCAAAAATTAAAAGATAGAACAAAAGGAACCAAACTTTCATTAAAGAGAAACAACAACGAATAACTAAGACGTATTCTCATCTCTTGAAGTTTTGGGGAATGCTTGGTGCCACACAAATATCATCTAGGCCACTCGAATCACGAAACAAAAGGAACCAAACTTTCGTCTAAGAGAAACAAGAATGAATAATCAAGGCATATTGTCATCCTTTGAAGCTTTGGGGAGAGCTTGGGGTCACACAAACATCCTCTAGGCCACTCGAATGACGAAAACTTGCTAAGTTTGTTTGTTTGACCAAAAAATCAAAGATAGACAAAAAAAAACCGAACTTTCATCTAAGAGAAACAACAACGAATAACTAACACATGTTGTCATCCCTTGAAGCTTTGGACAGAGCTTGGGGTCACACAAACTTCCTCTAGGCCTCTAGAATCACGACAACTTGCTCAGCTTATCTGTTTGAGCAAAAAGTGAAGGATAGACCAAAAGGAATAAGACATATTCTCATCCCATGAAGCTTTGGGGAAAGCTTGGGGTCACACAAACATCCTATAGTCCACTCGTTTCACAAAAACTTGCTAAGTTTGTCCGTTTGACCAAAAAGTCAAAGATTGGCTGAAAGAAACGAAATTTTCATCTAAGAGAAACAACAACGTATCAACGAAGACATATTATCATCCCTTGAAACTTTGGGGAGAGCTTGGGGCTACAAAAATATCCTCTAGGCCTCTCGAATCTCGAAAACTTGTTGGGTTGGTATGTTTAAACAAAAAGTCAAGGATAGACCAAA